>VZTD01004845.1:0-353365 GCA_013397725.1 Rhagologus leucostigma
TCTATTGGATTCTATGTTTTCTGGGATCCTCACCATCACGAATACCAGAAGAAGAGGATCAACAGGATGTCATCAGCATCCATGGAGTGGTGGTATTTTCTACTTAATCTGTCTCTGTCACTCTCTTTCTTTCTCTTTCTCTTTCTCTTTCTCTTTCTCTTTCTCTTTCTCTTTCTCTTTCTTTCTCTTTCTCTTTCTTTCTCTTTCTCTTTCTCTCTCTCATTTCCTCACATTTACTGTTAAATAAAACTTATATTATTGACTTCAGCATATGGCTCGATTTACACCTTAATTCGATCAGAGGCATCTCTACCAATTTTAACAACCAGATTGTAACACTGATATGTATATACATATCTCATATATAACCCATTCCTGTGTTGGTTTTTTTTCATTCCTGTTCCTTTTCTTTTCAATTAAACAATTTGTGTTGTGTGAAATCCTATTTGATTCATAACTGACTTTTTTTAAAAATGATTGCTTTGATTTACATGGACTTTTCATTAACTCATAAAAACAGATTTGCTGCAAAAAATATCTTGGTGCAAATCAATCCTCAGCCTATTGTGACATGATGAATTTTAATTTTCCCTTCGAAAACTGCCAGAATCTGCCTAGAGGAAGTAGCATATATCCACATATTTTCTTACTGAAGTCCATTTTGAAGCAGTTTACATATTTGCCAGTGATGATGTGGGCTTAAGTTCAAAAGCACACCCATAATTATGAAATTAACATCTAAATGTTCCTTGTTATAGATGTCGATATTCTAGAGTAAGCATTTTACAGAAGAAAACAACTCAGTGGAAATAGAGAAGTGCAATACATGTGGTCTAGCAATTTTCTTTTATATTTTGCCACCACATGTCCTCTCCTTTAGGTGAAATGAACAAAGCCTTATCTAATTACTTCAGCTACTGTGACTCCCTGGTGTTAACAAGATGTATTATATAGAGACGGGACATTTCCCAGTGATTGTATTTTCTCTCTGACCAGATCTCCTCTCCATGCAAGCAGAAACAAGACCTTTGTACTGATCAATCTGTGCTCCGTGTCCCACATAAATTGAATAAAGTAAAAATGATGCATATTAAGCACAGAAAAAAATTCTCCACAAAAACCCTTGCAACTGGCACTATCCCTATATTAAAATCACCTCCCCTTTCTGCATAAAAAAAAATCTTCAGTTGAACAAATGGTATGAGGAAAAGAAAACAATTTTGTTACAATTCACTTAATGTATTCACCAAGCATGCAAACACTTTGTATTAGTGGTTAAACTTCAGGATTTCTCATTTGTTACCAGAAGTCAAAAGCCACAGTTTGGAACTCCAGAACCTTATTTACCCTTTGTCTTTGCTTATATGCATATTATAGATAAAACTTTAGAGATTCTACTATGCTTGATAATATTTTTGTGTTTTCTCATTTTTGCTCTGATGACCAGAGTACTGTGTGTGCATTATTAATCAATCTCATGGCTTTGGAAAGACAATAAAATTCAGGAAAAGCCAGCGACGTGGACTGTAAGTCAGTCTCATCAAATGGAGTTTGAGTGCAGTGAAGGAAATGATGTATATGTGCAGCTTTCTATCACAAACTTGATTTTTGGATGACAAACTTGTACCATTCCAGCTCTGCACTGTTTGTTTGATGGATCATCTAAGATGCAAAATAATTTCTTACTCTGATAAAATGTATGCATATTCTAGATAGGTGATTGAGGGAATAAGGCCCCAAATCTCATAGAAATGCAAGAACAATTGATTAACCAAAGAAGGAGAATACTACTTTCATTTTTTTTTCTCCCAGAAATAAATAAAAGTAATTGCATGCAATACTTTTAACTGGTGAAATATTTCTACATACATTAAATTATATTTATACTGAAGTTCTTACAAAAGTAACTTTTCAACTAATACTGTCTAATCATTGCAAGATTTTTGTCTTACAGCCATTGATGTTTGAGAGAATTTATTAACAGCTTTTACAAAGAAAATCTTGTTCCTTTTTGGATCTTTCCCTAAACTTAGTTAATTTCTCTATTTTTACATTTTGCAGAGGAATACAGCTTACCCTGTTTGATTAAATATCAATTTAATTATGGAATAAGTTAATAATAATTATTAACAGGACAAATAACATTGGTGATCTTTCAGACTCACATTATGAATGGTGAAGAGGCTTGTTGTTTCTCTGTAGTCAAATAATATTTGATTTCAATTTCATTGTCTTTGAAAAAAAAATTTAAAAAATTGTATTCCTCTATTCACTCATATTATGTGAAGGTTAGTCTAGCAAAACAAATCAAATTAACTTTTTGGAATATTTTCACTCAGGGCCGAGTCCCCTGAATTTCAGTAGACTCCAGACTGGTCTCATAATAACATCCAAGGACTTCTGTCCTTGATGTTGCAGTCCATAGAGGGAGAAAGCCACTACATCCATTTCTAATGCAACCTTTCCAGTTTCTCATTCTCAGCAGTTTTTTCATATCAATCTGTTTTAGCTAAGAAGTGCTGAGGAATGCTTACATAATCTGGTTGTTTATAAAAAGGAGAATAATTGTCACTTTTCAGAAACAGAAATTCTGTAAAACAAAAAAGACAAAATAAATGTTTAATGTAAGATTGCTCTGGTGGCTCAAATTTGGAAAACAAATGTTCCTTCCAGGATAATCTTACCTCATTGCCCAGAGAGGTTGTCTCCACCCTCAGAGCTTTCAAGATCTTGCTGGTTAAACCTCCGAGCAACCTGACCTGATTTCACAGTTGATTCTGCTCTGGTGTCATACATAGAATTGAAGATTTGGCTTTCGCATTTATGAAGTGACAAGTAATTGATTGAAATATGAATGTTATTAATAGTTAATTAAGTTATTAATTATTTTCTAAGATTAAGAGAGTTTGTAATTTATGTTCCTTGATGTTTGAGTGTTGAGTATTACTTCCAAGTTCTAAACAAAGTCCAAAGGTTTAAATTATATCTTTTAGAATTCATCTTCAAGTTTCACTGTGTTCCAGAGAAAACCCCTCACCCACTACCTAAGTACTGTGCTTAGGGACTCTACCCTCAGCCTGTCACCAAGCTCTGTGGAAACCATGAATTTCAAGGAGGGAGTTTCCCGCCACAAACTCAGATTACATCGCTCAGACTGCACCCCGAGTGATCAGCGAGCCATTGGCTGGAAAGCCTCGCATCACCTCTCCAGCCAGGACCAATCAATTGGACTTTGAAAGGACTCCAGCAATCATCTCCTACCCTGGAGGCGGACCAGTGGGCGGTGGTGGCAGGGGCCCAGGGGGGTATAACACTCAGAACACGGACTGAAGAGTGCTCTTTTTACCTGCTGTTTTTGCTCGGGATTAGCCCCGGCAGAGCCCGGTGCTGGGGATCCTAGGCCTACTTGTTAAACTATTTAGCTTGGGGCCAGCCCAAGCTAGACCCAGCACTGTGGATCTTTGATTTGGGTTTATCACCTTTTTGGCTACAAGCCTCTTCAATCGCTGCGAATCCGGATGAGAATTTTTATGAAGGAATTTGGCCTTCTTGTTTAATAAAGTAATTTTTAAACTTCAGAGTGAGTGTGACCTCATTCCTGACATAACTGCTTCAATATTGCTTCAAAACCAGTGCACTATCCCAGTAATTATGNGGAGGAGACACAGCCAGGACAGGTGACTGCAGCTGACCAAAGGGATATTCCAGACCATATTATGTCATTATATATCAGTGTATAAAGTGGGGGGAAGAATGAGGGTGAGGGAACATTTGCAGTGATGGTGTTTGTCTTCCCATGTCATTGTTACCTGTGATGGGGCCCTGCTCTCCTGGAGATGGCTGAAGACCTGCCTGCCCATGGGAAGCACTGAATTAACTTTTTGGTTTTCTTTGCTTGTGTGTGTGTGTTTTGCTTTCCCTTTTAAATTGTCTTCATCTCAACCCATGAGTTTTCTACCTTTCTGATTCTCTCCCCGGTCCTGCTGGTGGGGGACTGAGCGAGCACTGCCAGGGCCTTGGTTGCCAGCAGGGGTGAAACCCAGGCAACCAAATATCCTATGATCCATTTACAGTTCCCACCCTAGTCTTCAACATAATTAGGGGTATTCAAGAACCCACGAGCATCTTTCTGCCTGCAAAACTGGCAGTGCTAAACCCATCCCACTACACTATACAAACGTACTGACATACGTAATCACAGTCATGCTGTCCTATATTGGGAAACAACGTGCTGGGGCCTCTCTAACCAATATATTGTTCAGAACCACTACACTCTGATAGGAACTGTATGAATCGTACAACTAAGAGATATATCTAAATTAACCTGCAATGAAGAAAACCAAAATCTTAATGTCTCTGAATACCTAGTACATATTTTTCCCCCACTAGGACAAAAACCTCACAAAAAAAGCACAGTCTAATGCATTATTTTCTATTTTTTAGATGTGCAGACTTGTGTTTATGAATATTATAATTACAAATATTGTTACCTGAGCATCCCCCCCTGCAACATACATTAATGTGATTTCCATCTATCCTACTTTTTATTTTCTCCTGTTTCAGAACATAGAAACATGTACCCTGAAGAATATTCTTTTGGTAGTCTGCTTTGGACTTATTTATTTGGATCTACTTTTTGTATACCTTCCCACCCTAGAGTTCAACTTACTATTTAGCTACATCACATCAAAGAAATACACCTTCTGTACACACCCAGGCCATTATCAAGACTTAAACAGATGAAATAAACCTTCAAAAGAAAGTGGTGGCTTGGCAAGGAAGTTGTAGACCATTCTCCCTAAGCTTTTGAGAACCCACTTTTTGATAACCCAAAATAGCAAAAATAACCTGTAAATAAAAGATCAAAACTCCACAAAAATTGATATCATATGAGAAGGTGGCATGGAAAGGAAAAGACAAATGTGCTACTTCCATAATATCTGCACTGATGACAACTACCCTTCAGGGTTTTGTTCTGGCCAGAAGCTTGTAATGCCTGAAGGCTTCATGCAAGTTGGAGGCATAAATGCATTTCTATGGTCCGAGATGAGATCAGACTACATTAAGCTCTAACCAGACTAATGCTAAGAGCAAAAAATAACCTAAACATTTCTTAAGAGGGGGCTATATTGATCAATTGTAGGTACACGTATCTCCAGGCAATGACAAACTGCCCTGTCTATACTGCCTGCTCAGAGGACAGTTAACAGCAAAATGATTCACTTGAGGAGGGAACCTCCTTCAGAGGAATGAAGAGGAGGAAAACTCCATAGAGTCCACAGCTCTTTTTCCCCATCTTCTTCTACCAGGAGAGAGGAACAGTTTGCTTCCTGTAAAATCAGAACAGAAGCTGCATCCCAAGAATAATTCTGAAATAACCAGACAGTGTCAGGGGCAGATTGAGGCTGTAAGTAGGATTTGAATACAGGCTTGTTACCTGGGCATAACACATCGAATTAGTATTCTGCATCTTAATATCCTAACTTCAGCATTTGTAAGATACTATGATATTAGTCTTTGGCTGACAATGGGGCAGCAAGTTCTCTCCCTTTTTGTTTCCTTGTTTCATCCTTAGGTGTTCAAAGACAGAAAGCGGTCTGTGGATTGTAACTACAATGCTCTTTTCATGCTTTGTATATGATACTCATCTGTCCTGGTTTCTCTTTTATCCTGTCAGGTAGCTTTGGTTTAATAGCAGGTGGCATTTCAGCTCTCTTGATTCACTAATTTTTACTGAGGTACTGGGAGAAACCAAGTTTATGCATCTTATTTTCATCTCGGTGCATGTAAATGTCACACAGGGAGTTGAAAATCCAACCTGAAACATGGGAAGAAAAATGTTCCAGCATTCAGTGATATATGCATTTTATTTTTACTAATGACTTAATTTTTCACAGTTCTAGATAAGCATTAGGACAGCCACATCACTGTGATTCATCAACAGAAGCCTACTTTACCACACTGTTGTATTAAAAAAACCTTTTGTAACGCTTTATACTTTAGTGGTTTTAAGAGATCAGCATTCATCATTTTCTATCTTGTTGGGCAACACTTCTCCGAGAAAAGCTAGAAATTGAATTGATTTTCCAAACTTTATTAAAGAATTGGTAAAGCAGCGAAGTGTTATTGGTCATGCCTGTCTTGCCGTCTGCTTTCAATTGCAGGCCCTATTGTCATGTACACGGAAAGCAACTGTAAGTGCAAACAAGATAGTAAGGAAAATGGCACTTGCTGGAGAACACAGAATGCTCTATTCAGGACCTTTGTCAGGATTTGCTCTGAAATTGTGATTGTAACTTCAGTTGCCTTATAAACTTATTTTCTGCCTATTACTGAAACACATAAAGTGTTTCTCTCCAGGAAGGATGGTTCACAAAACTGCTTAGGTTTTAGATTACCAGGATTTTCTGCATTATGCAACAAACAGAGCAAAAATTGTACACAACCCCTGCAGTCCTTGTTTCCTAGAGAAGGCTGTGTATGCATTATGTGTATAGGAGAAAGTAACTTCTGTTACATTTTTGCTGATAGTTTAAATTACAAATTAATAGGCTACAATAAGAAACTTTGTAAATGGGAAAATTCTGAACTCCTGAATAAGAAAATGGAGGGTTTAAAAACAATCCCTGCTGATTCTTTCCTTTTAATTGCTGTTCCCGAAGCAACTTTTAACAGTTGCAACTTTAACTTTACAGATTGCAACAATATGCACACAACAGCCTCTAGATGCCCAGGAAAAATGTCCCTGCACTACTTCTGAAGCTAACCGTGCTGTTCTTGCTCCTTCACAGCTGTTCTTGCTCCTGCTACAACCTCCATCTTTACTCCCAACACAGCCTCTAAAGTGACATAGAAAGAAACCTACAAAAAGTTGCATCACTTGCACCTTGTAAAACTAAAACAAAACTCACACTGGATGTTGAGCTTCTGTCAGGAGCATCATATGACAGAAATTCTATGTTCTGACCTTCCCATTCAATAGTCAATACACAAATCCTTTTCTATATTAGGCAATTCAGTGTTGCTACTGTTTAATTACTGTTATCATTACAGTATACTGGAGGCTTAGACGCCACTTATGCTCTGAAAAGCAGGAAATATGAAAGTGACTTTAACAGTAAAAGCTTTACAATTTAAGTAAAATAAAAGACATAGATGGACATGAAGTACAAGGAAATAACAAAAAACTATTAGGACAACAGTCTGAAAAGACAGAATTTCATTTCCTACCTATGGATTTAAGAAGGACGAAGGAAGATAATGGAGAGGCTTTGTTGATGTTTCCAAAGTGCTCCTTCATGACTTTTTTTCTGCATGATTGCAAAGACATTAATTACTTCTGGAGCTAGACATTGCATTCAAAGAGTTGTATTTGGAAACCTATGATGAACGTAAAACTCTGAATTTTTCTGCTCCTTTGGTGACATCAATACCTGTACCACATCTTATGACAGTAATTTCCCTACCTTGTAATCAGCACAGCTATATCACCTTGGCTCATCAAAAGTAAAACAAAAATAAAAATTAGGGGGGGAGTGTAGATGGGATGAAAATTACTTATAAACCTTCAGCATAAGGATGTTTAGCCATCTTGAGAATTCCACCCCAGACAGTCAACTTCTCTAAAATGGATAGTGAAAACTTCTCACTAAAGAAAGGGCAGAACAAGCTTGGGAAACAATAGGAAAAGGAATATAGAAAAATTTCCATAAACATCAGAGCAATCTGGTGGCGATTTAATGTGATCTAATTTATCGGAACCGGAATATGTGATCTGAGTAGATAGCAAATCCTCTGCAATCACTAGGGAACAAGGAGAACATATTTTTTTACTATCCAAATGGTATACACACATGAACTTCTTTGAAGGAACAATTTTTAAGCTATTCAGGCTTTTTCCTACACCACCACCACCACTCCCAATATTCTCTTTTGGCTGTTCCTCCTGTAAAGGCTGAAGAGGAGAAACCCTATATATTTTACTTTGTGAGTAATAATTGCAGACTTAAGTTAATAAATAACCACCTTTAGTAACCAAAGTGAGTGCATAATGACATAAAAATGGTTATCCTTCTGCAAGTTGATTGATTAAAAGTGTGGCTTTAACTGCATGAAATTGCGAGAAATTGTTCATGTAATCTAAAAATGGCAAACACAAGCTCACAGGACATTTTATGGAGTGTGGTTGGAAAATTCTTTTCTACCACACTCTTTTAGTCTTATCATATGTGAGAAAGACAGTTTTGGTTAAGAAAAAAGGTCAAGTTAAGAATAAAGATTGAACTAGTTATTTCAAACCAAATCTGGATACTTTGGCAGAGCTAGGAGTGCTTGGATCTGTATTTGTATTTAATTTCATATGAGCCAGCCACAACATTTGAATCCAAATTCATATCAGAACTATAATAGCCTTGGAGGATTTCAGATGGAATAGTCTGGCTTGAAGCTATGGTTAGTTTCCAAATGGTATGAAATTTGCTGTGAATTGGGACTTTTCCATGCTTGTGAAACAATAAAGGCTGTTTCTTGGGCTGATATGTGATTTTTTTCTAAAGCTTCTCTTTTGCAGAAAGCTTAATCTATATAGCACAAGGAAATGCGGAGAGCTTATCACTGGGCTGGAACCCGGTTTATAAAGAACATTTATGTGGATCTGGGCCTTCATTTCTATCACACATTTAGGAATTTCGTCAAGGTACAAAATGTATGCCTCTAGAATACCATAAAACATTATATTCTGAGTTTTGTGTACAAAAGACAGTCTGTACATGTAATTACAAACACATAGCTACAATATCTGTCTCTGTTTGTGTATTAAGGCACATCGTAAGAGTATTTTGATTTTATCCTGAGTCAGGGCATTACATACACAGTTAAAATTCATGCTGGAGTAGTTGCACCTGTAGCCTTCTCTGGCTCTTAGGCCCTCATGCCTCCCCAGCATAGGCTGTTTCCATAAAGGTACAGGCCCAGGGCAAGTACCATCCCTCCTTCCTGTGCTGCCCATGTACATGCATGGGAGCTTAGACTGGGATGCAGGGCAAGCCAGGAGATGTCCAACACAGAGCCAGTCCAAGAGATTTGGGCAAGGAAGAGAACAGGGTCACAGAACCATAGAATATCTCAAGTTGGAAGGAACACATAGACAAAACTGAGTCCAACTCCCTGCTCCTTGCAGGGCTACCTGAAACTAAGTCATATGAACAAAGAACATCAGCTAGAATATTTTGAAAAACTGCACAGATTCCTCTCTGTAAGTTATCTCTTTGTCTGGCTAAATCCTTGCTCTCTGAGATTGTTGATATCTCAGTGAAATCAGAGAAGACTGTTTCAGCCCCTCAGGTCCACAGTGGCAGTGATAGCCCTTCTGAGATCACAGATGGAGGAAAAAAGATTTTTTTGGAGAGGGGCACATGCTACTGTTTCATAAAGCTGTCTGGAAATATTTTTAAACTCTGAAAACCATAAAAACTCTTATTTGTCAAAACACATTAACATGAAAATGTATGAACTACTGGTCTGTGGCAATTTTGGATGTCATCTTCTGGGACTGCTGTTTTTACCGGAATTTAATTAATTTTATGGTTCTACTGAATTTTTCTGATTAATATATTTTTAGTGTTCTTATGTGTGGTACAGAAGAAAATACTATTAAGTCTCCCCATCTCCACAGGACCATGGGAAGAAAGTAAACACAGCTGAATTCATCCTCAGTTATTCTTTGCATGTTACAATTAGCAATATTGTTTCTTTTTTTGCGGCGAATCAGCGTTGAAGAGCAGGCCTATAGCCATAGTTATGGAACCAGGACTACAGATGACACATCCCCGCTTAATCACACGTGTTCCTTTTATATCCTCTGGCAACAAGTCATTTCAGGTGCTGCCTGTTTGGGGTAATGAACAGTACTGGACTGAAAAGCATACTTCTTTTTCCCAGTAACCATCTCAACTTAAAGTGCTGACTCTAAATGCAAAACCTAATTCCTCAGTTTAGTTGACTGGTTCTTGAGATCATGCAGTCAATGCTATAATTTCCTCACCTCAGTAATCTCTTGGTTATTTCTCCTTCCCTGTAGGCCTGAGGATCACCCATATCTGGGGTCTCCTCTCATGTCAGCCAAGGAGGCATCTCCGCACAAGAAATCTTCATGCATGACAATTTACTCCAAACACTCTTGTTTTCTTAACAGAGAACTCTGGTTTCAAAGAAACTGCTCACTTGCCCAAACTTCAGAAGCACATGGGAGCAAAAATAGAGCAAAGTTCTAGTATGGGAGACAGACAGCCCAGTAAGGGGAACATTTCAAAACCAATGCAGCCTTGAGGAAGAGTGCATTCAGAACACTACGTATTGCATGCTTAACAATTAAATATGACTTGACACTCACAATTTGTATCTTAGCCAAAGAAATGGAAATACGCAAGTTCATCTTTAATAAGGACAACACAGGACAGTGCCTCAGCTAAGCTTATTTTAAAGAAAAAGGTACAAGTATATAAGCTGATCAGCTTTTATATGAGTTTTCTGTGTTCTGGATTCTTTAGAATCATCCTTATTTTAAAAAAATAAGCTTTTCAGAGCATGTGTAGCTGAAATCTTTCTATTAATCTGAATCAATTAGATTTTAAAAGAAATGATGGACTCTTTATAGAGACAGGTTTAGCACTATCACATTGGTAACAGACTGATGCACGAGGTTTCAGCAGCATTATCTAAATATAGTGCCTGGCTCACGGATTTTCAGAAGCTGTAAGAGATCTCTCTGAAGGACAATACAGAAATGAGAAAGAAGGGGATTTGCTTCAGCTGAAATGAATGCAAATGGCATCTCCATTCATTTCATTTGCAACAATCTGACACCTTTTCCTTTCCGTTTCACACAAAAAATAGGAGATAATAGGGAAATAGTAATGGTATAAGTGGACAGAATCTGACCATTAAAATGTTTACCATTCCAGCATGATGTCTGCAGATGCAATAAAATTGAAACTGGAAAGGTGTTAGAATTGCTGCCGGTTTCTATTCATTTGAATGGCAGAAACCCAGAATTCTGTTTTATGGTTTCATGTAGAGGGTCAATCCATTATCTTTCTTTCTTCCTAGGATCAAATAGCATTTTTGTGAGAATTAGGTTTCTTTGGCATGCTGAAGTGGAACCAATGTGCAGAGGTTTGAATTTTGAACTTATTCTAAATTGAACTGCTTTAACAAATACTGAGTAGACTTAGAAATTGAACTTGGAAAATATTAAATGGATTTTTAAAGGTTTAAAACATGGAGATCGTCTTAAAAGTGCTCACATAGTAACCCATCTACGATCCAGAAACATCACAAACATAAATATTAGGAGCACTGGAACAAATTAGGTAGCTAAAAATATTAAGTAGTTTGGCCCCCATTTTCTGTCTATACGGTGAAAAATGTATAACATACCAAAATAAAAGGATGCTGTGAACTTTTTAAAATGAAAGAGAATGAGGAGAGGTAAAGGAGTAAAAATATTATATTATGCAACATATGCATGCACTCAAATTATCAGTGGCAACAATTTGAAACAAGACTCAGAAAAATGTACCATGGACATTCACTAAACCCAGGATAAGATGGTATTGAAGAACTGTATCTATTGTTTTTAACATAAGGATGCATTTTTTTATTTGAGGAAAAATTTATTCATTAAAATTATAGCAATTATGTGTATAATAAAAAAAACCCAAAGACAAAAGCATGTAGCAAAATGGCATTTACTTATGATAACTTCACATTCAGGAAAGAATGCAAGTGTTTATTTAGTACTCTATAATTGGCAGTCTTCACAAGGAGGAAACAGTAATACTTAAACCAAATATATTAATTCTGTAGAAGACAATTAATGAAGAGTTTCAAAAAAGAAAGTGTAAGCTGACTCAGAAATACTTTCTGAATTGTCCTTTCTTACCCAACTATTCTCATTCCTGCTCTGGAGACTTCGCCATACAGCAAAACCAGAATGTGCACTAACAAATGTGGAAATCAAAAGGAATCCATAAGAATGCAAATTTTCACTCACAAATATGCTTGCAAAGTAAGAACTTAAATATAATCAAGTATCAATAATTAGTTGCCTAAATATTGATTGAACATTAGTCATTTAACTGTTCTGAACTCACGGACCAAATGGATCTGCTTTAGCACCTGACCCCAGAACAGGCTTTTAAAGTCAGTGTCCAACACAGTCCACAGTTTGAAAAAATATTTTCCATAGCATAGCTAAGCTATGGCTTAAAAGATGCTTTGGAAGAACAGGTGTGTTACAGTTTTCATATGCAAAGTTATTTTCCTGCAGTAAGAGAGAACACAAAGGCCACTGAAGGATGTAATGAACTATCTAAACAGATTGATTTGAACACTGATACTTTGTCAAAAATAGATACATAGAGAAGCCTTTACATATGTCAACAGAGTGTATGATGATGAGACAGAAAAAGGTACAGAGTCCATTCAGGTGATCATGAATTTCTGTAAGAGAGGCAGGAAGAAATAGAACAAGAAAGCCAGTCTCCTAAAAAAATAAAAATTCAAATTCAATTTTAATACATGTCTTTAATTTTAACTCTTATGTTTCTAAATCGTAATTCCTAAGGGCTACATTCTCTCTGGTATACCTGTATCTTTAAAGCAGGACAAAATATTTTAATATTTCTGCCAGAGAAATAGAAGACAACTGCAGCTGGTAGCAAGTTCTTTTAACCCCTAAGCCAGCACATCCTCACCAACAATAAGAATAAATAAGAAGACAGAAGAGTATTAGAAATTAACTAAGAAGCCAAGAGCCTCACTGAGGCCCAGTTAACACAATAAATGAGTACAGCACTTCTCTTAAGTGTTTGGCACTTTTAAATAAATGCAACCTGAGTACTGGCAATTAATGGAATCCACATTTTCCTCCTCCTTGCTGCAGAAGAGACCAAAAGTGGTCCTGAATTTCAGATCATACACACAACCCAAGCAGTTAGCTCTAGGGTATGGCAGACTTACAGAAAAACACTGCAAGTAAGCATCTTCTCTCAGAGCTGGCAAAAATTCATTTCAACCACGTTTGATGAATTCTGGCAAAGTTCTTCCAGCCTTATTCTGAATTGCATACAGCAAATTTATACAGCAAGACCTGAACAATATAAATGCTCTGTTAAATATTACTTCTGCAGATAGGTAAAGCAGTGAAAAAGAAAACATAATATTTAAGGATATTTACTTTTAAAGTTAAACCAAGTGCTATATGTATTGCCATTTTGTGCAAGAGAGTATCCTTCAGCTATAAATGAGTTATATAACTATCTGAGAGCTGAGCTGCTTGTTTTTCTGCTAAAATAAACTTCACTATTCATCTAATGAGGTTTGCTTTCCAAGAAGAAAAATACTGAAGTATATAACTCAGCACAGCAAGTTCACTACTCTTATCTTCAATGAGTCAAGACATTTTTAACATCTGGAACAGCAACTTTGACCAATTTTTGATCATCAGTACCTAAGATGGGAATTAAATTCAAAATTTGCCAAATAGGAATCAACTCAGCAGGCTATCAAGATTTGCCTTAAGAACCATATCAGTAACTAGATCAGAAAACATCACCAAAACTGTATCAACCTGTCATCATCAAAAACAGATTTTTAAAAGAATTTTTAAGAAATGCTCTTGGCATTGGCAGGCTATAATCCAGGTATCAAACATCTTAATAACAACAATCTGGAGCACAAATGCAACTGATAAAACACTGGAGAGATTATTTTCACATATTTGCTTCATTTAACTGAACTTTGAAAATATGAAACTAAGAGGAAGAGAGAAGGTCTTCCCATTGCAAACCCCGCAGGCAAATTGCTGTTGACCGCTGCAGTATATTGTAAATTCCAATGAACAAAAAGAATGCACCTTGGTTAGTCAACTCAAATAATATAGAATCTCTGCCAACTATTAAGCTTTTCTGGATGCTCAGTTATACTAAGTTTCTCTGCTTAGAAAAGAAAATGTATCTACTATTTTAGAGAAGTTATTAACTTTCAAGTCTTAATATGTTCAGTTTTGACTTTGCATCTTGTTGCAATTGTTTGCTTGTTTGTTTGTTTGTTTGGGGATTTTTTGCCTTTTTTAAAATTTCAATCTATGTATTGTGAAATATATCAGACAGAGGAACTTTGGTGTAAACTGCTTTGAACACCTCTTAGAGTAAAAATTTATTGATGGTGCTCTGCTGCTGTAGGCTTTAGGACATAATTAGGCTGGATTTTGAGCTCTATACAGGAGCAAAACTCCTACTGAAATTTGTTTCAGTTCAGTCTCCTAGAGAAAACCGGTTTATTGCTGATAAAAGGCATGAAGACAGTGATGTGTGAGCTTTATTTGTTCAGCCTTCTTAGAAGAATGAAAAAATAGGACTTTTCCACGCTTTTATTAGATGAGCAAATACCACAAATAGAAAGAAAACATAAAGAGAAAACAGTGTTAGTAAAGAACAAATTTAATAATGCCTAGATTATAATCTCTATTTTAAAAGCTATAAAATTATTATTAACCATCTGATAACTGAGGTTCTGAAAATTACATCCCGTAGGAGTTGTGAAGGCAAGAAACAAAAGTTCAGTTTTGTTCAAAAGCTGGTTTTAATGTGCTGGTTTGGGAGAATGTAAAATGTGTTCATGTAGCATAACAGAATGTTGGACTCAAGATCCATACTTTAGTGCTTAAAAGCATGTTCAAGAAAAAACATGAGGGAACTCTGATCCATCTTTATTGGATTGGTAGATGTCAAATGAATAGAAAAGCTTGCACCCTGACTCAGTAAATAAACAAATAGATGTGACAAATAAACACAGCTATAGGGCGAAATGTCATTCTCCTTTTAAGTACTGCATCTCCAAAGTTCAGCTGACTAGCTTTTAAGAAGAGTTTATCTCAGCAAGCTTTACATTTTAAGAAAGAGAAAGAGAATAGCAACAAAACCACATTAATGCATTGAAAATGAACTGTAAAGCTGCAACAAATTAGAGAGAGTTCTGTCAGAGGGCATATCTTGAGCATGGTATCAGGTCTCACATCAGATTTCCCTAAAAAATAGAAGGTAGTGAGGACAAGCAAAGGATAGAAACAATCCTAAACCTAAACCACGTCTCCCTACAACAATAAATTTGCTAACTAACTGAAAATTAAAACCACAAGCACAATCTGTTCAGCGAGAAAAAGAAAAAGCTCACAGTAACCAACTGGCTAATTCTCTGCACTAGACTCAACATTCCCCACAAGGCTAGGGTCTCTTCTCTTGGGTTGCATATCGTGCTCTTAGAAAGAAAATCAGAAAGTTTTCCTGGGAAATCAATGAAAATCAAAATTGTTACATTAATTCATGAGTATGTCTTTGACACTCCACTGGAAAGTGCTATTCTCATCTCTTCTGTAGGACATTATGTTATGGTCTGTCTCTGCTAGACCCCATGGCTCTCCAAATCCCACATACTTTCCTCTGGCAAAATGCAAAGGAAGTCTATGAAGGGCAAGGTGCTGATGCTTCTCTATGCATCTATTTAAAATGTCACTAAGTCTGATAACCACTTAGCAAATACAAAACAGAGTGATTTGTTCTGGGTATCTTTCTCTGTTTCCCATATAGATGGGAAACAACATCCAACACTCGCTTGCAGTAAGCTACTGATAAATGACACGTAGCTCCTCTTAACATTTTTTCTCCCCTTCAATACTTGTCTTGACCCTTCTCCCTTCCACTTTGTACCAGATGAAGAGTATTATGCCCTTCCATTGTTTGCTTCTCTCCCACTGAAAAGGATTGCCTTCTAATGCACAAATGTATCTATTTAAAGGGCAGTTACATAATTACAAAATCTGGTTCTGGATCAGAGAACAGAACAATGGATTGCTGTAATCATGTCTTAAGAAGATAACCTTTATAAAGAGGATATAATCTTGGCTCCCATTGAAGACAAGACGTGAAAGGAAAGCATAAAAGCTAGAAGTGAAATAGTATCTTCCAGCTGTAATTCTGTGGAGCTCAATACTCACTTGTAAACAACAGCCATAAGGGGATCAGGAATTCTGGTGCAAAAAAGCTTTACAGAAAAGAAATCAAACAAAAAAAGAAAAGTCATCATACTGATCAAAAGACTTCTGGGTGAGACTTGGACTCAAATCCAGTGCAAAATGCAGAAAAAATACTCTCCAGATTCCTAACAGTTTGGGAGTAATTCGGACAAGCAGATAATCTAGAAACTCCTGCAAATCTGAAACACTGGCCTTCAGTCAACTGCAACATGAATCACTTGAGCAAGTACAGACTTGTAGACCACATGGTGTATATTCTAGCTTTCTTTTTATTTCTTGGCAAGGATGTGAAATGGCTCTCCAGACATTAAACTACAATGTAATTTTTACTTCATAAGAAATTTACAGTTTCATATCTTTCCTAATGGGATTACCTTAATCATTTACATTTCAGGAAATAACTTGAGTATCAATCACTCTCACTCCAAGTAAGAGCATACAGAAAGGATGAAGATGAATCTAAAAGTTGCTTTATTATTAGGAGTTCATTTTTAAAGATCTAGACATGTATTTACAGGAAATCAAAGACAATCTAAAAGACTAGTTTGCTGTGCAAAGTTTCATTTTTATTACATGAGACCTAGAAATAATTGTTCTGTTACAATCATGTTCCTGTGCTTTTCTTCAGCACCAGCTAACCTGAATAGTCTTCCACACAGGTCTGTGCATGGTTTGTGTGCATTAATTTGTGTCTGATTTTAATTGTACTCACATTTAGATTTCAGGGACTATTTTATTGTATATAAAAGCTGATACACTGATAGCATCATGGGAAAAAAAACTTCCATCTACCTCCCCCTTACACGTAGCACTGCTGCCATTACAACTCGTCTACCTCTAGAAGGAAGTAGCTACCTTTCATGTGCCATTCAGTTCTTGGCTTTTCCTAGCATGACATCAATATTTTTGCATTACTATTTTTTTTTTAATACTAATGATCTTCTGATCAGAAGCAAAACTCCCAAGAATGCCAAGATTCATACAGAGCCACAGTGTGCCATTTGTGAACTCTGTTAAAGTAAAATGGCATTAGTGGGTACATCATACCTTGGCTGGGAAGAAAACTGAGCCAGATCTATCAGTTTCTGAACATTTGGACAACCAGCAAAAAAGCCAACATTTTCCCACTTCCCTTTTTTCTCAAAGATCATAGGTCTAGTCAGATCTGTGTCCCATGTTTGTAAGTGATGAGAATATTCCAGTTATGTGAAATTGTTACAAAACAAATAGTAATTCACGAAGAGTGTTTTCAGATTACCCTAATGTAAGTATAGTTCTGAAGTATATCTGTTCTCAAGACTTGCTACTATTGCCAAAAGTTATAGTTGCTTTCTACTCAAAAGGAAAAAATTCACCAATCTGCAGAACACTGCTATAGGGCAAGACCATGAAATATCCAATACACTTATTTGAAGTTCAATTGTATCATTTAACTGTGTCTAGATAAATGGACTATGATGGTACTTTCAACACAGATTTTGCAAGTAATTGAAGAGGAGAAAGATAAATTAAATACATATGAGCATATGCCCATATAGGTAGAATTTTTCAGCGGTTACTTTTGAAGGATATATATATGATAGAACAGAAAAAGATACATAGTTTTTTGCATGTGGCATGTTTGAAGCTGGGTATGAGGATTTGTTTGATTTAGTCTTATTTTTTATTTTCTGTTATCATTCAAGACTTCCCTTTTTGGACACAAAAATGGTACGTAATTTGCCTAAAAGTTCTAAATCTTTATTAAAGCAATATTTCTATCCAGCTTTCCAATATTTCTTTATGATTTCCCACAACTACATATCAGACACAAAAGGAAATAAAATTCTTTTGAACATTCTTAACCCTAGCCAGTCTTCATTTACTATAATACTACTTTCATGGGTTTTTTTTCTTTTGAGTCAAGGTAGACATAGAGCCACTAAACAATGAGCTTTGGTTAAAAGTAATAGTAACTACATTTCTGCTAAAAGAGTAAAAATTGAAGTGCAGAGTAGCATCAAATGGGAAAAACATAATTGATTTCAGAACAAAAAACATTGCAAATAATGGAAAGTGACAAATACTAAGCAGAGAAGTGAGCTTTAAATTTAATTTTCTGATGAAATTGTTTTAACAGAAGAGCAAACCTAAATATTTCACAAACATAATTTGCTTTCTGTCTCCAGAAATTTTTCCAAGAGAATCACTTTCACACATTATATTAAATCAACCGTATGTGTACGTATGCACTGTCTTTACCTATTTCTAAAAGACTTAGCTGTGGTATACAGCACCCATCTTCCTCCCCATCAATCCCTCAGGGTATTGCCCTACAGAAAGAACTGTGAAAGTTTTGACTGAGGATATTTTTACATTTTTATGTCATGGCAACTTGGACATGAGAGTTTTATTTAAAAGAAGCCAAAGTGCAGGAAGGACAGCTAGGTGGGCAATGTAAAGAAGCGAAAAGAAAGTACAGAGAAAAAGCAGAGTAAAAGAAAAGCGAAGAGAGAAAGGGACAAAATAATACAATAAAATATTGAAATAGAGAGTAGTGGAAAGAAAAATACGTTTCTGATACAGTAAATGTAACAGTCTAGAGCATGAAGAACAAACAGAAGAATCAAAGGAGTTTTACAAGGAAGAAGAGAGACTCCATACAGTTTTTTAGAAAGAATGTCTTCGGTTCCTCCCTCTCTCCACCATAAACAGGATTAGTTCAGCACACGCAGATCTTAACAGTCGAAAAATCAGTAGTACATTTTCAGCGGTACTTGAAGACATTATGTGAAAACCACTAACTAAAGTATCTAATGGAAGATTTATATTAACATTTGATTTTACAAGGACAGAATTAATATATTTACATCCACTGTAGTAGAAGCTTTACAAAAACCCCTTATTCGTCTAGTTTCAACTTTAGGGTTGTATTATATTGGACAACTGAGAATCAGTATCCACATATAACAAAATTCAGCTTTGTCAACCATCCAGATAAAATTTCCTTTGCACCAAATAAGTTACTGAAATCTAGTGTTCGTTATTATCACAGATCTCCACATTTGTTGAGATTTTATTATACGAAAGAATGAGAAAATGTAGGGAAGTGTAACAATGATTAAATAAAACATTTGGGATGTCTGCATTTCAAACCTTGGAACCAATTTATTTTTAATCTTAAAGATCAGTTTACAGCATTAATTTTATAGGTATGCTATGCATCATAAGACGTAGGTGTACACTGACAACTGATAATTTTGAAGAGCTGAGTAGGCATATTAATAATTTTCAAATGCTTAGAGTGAATATATAAATGTGAAAGATTATAAAGTATGAAACTGCTGGTAACATAATTTCAAATTAATTTATCAAAATCATGCAGAATGTTTTGCTCTTTTCCACTCTTCTCTACTTTCTCTATATTCAGTATTTTCTTGCAAAGAAGGTTTTTATGCACCAAAAAATTAGTGAGAAGAAAGCTATCCCTAAAAAGTCTGTAAATACCAATAGTTGTGTTCAGGGGATGACTGTTACTCTTTTTTCTCTTCCATCTGTATCCGGATTTTTGTTTTGTTTCAATTTTTTTGCCCTGAGAGGTATTCCTTAACTTCAACTAGCACAGCTTTCTCTGATAAATATGCACAGACAGTTTTCAGTTCTGTGAACCTCCTTAAGTGTGTCAATTGTCAGCATTTGTATTTCATCCCAATGATGAATGGAGGCATTAGAATTCAGCATTAAAATGTAGTTAGGATTGTAATGAGCATCATTAGGAAGCATAATGGGAATCAGCACTGGATCTCATTTTAGGAATTTTAATTTTTTTTTTAACTTTATTTGCTTTATGTATTTACTTTCTTTTCTAACAGGCAGGTAAAAACTCTGTAGTGCTTATTTATATGTCTTTAAACAGACAGCCCTATCTTCTTATCCAAGACTCATGATTTTTTAAATCTGGTCTTTTTTTTCTAATATTATCAAGTCAGAGCTAGAAAGTCCTTGGATAAGGACCATCACAGTCCATTCAAACACACATCCTTTGATTTGAAATTCTGTTTTGTACGTCAACTGTATGTCCTCACTGAACATGAATTTTTAAATGAATGAGCCATCCCTGCACATAAATCCGAATAGATACAACTACATTTTTAGAAATTAATAGTTTAGTACTCTCAGATGGCTCTATAGCAAACAATTGCAAAACTGAAACGTAATCCCTCTGAGTGAACGTCACATCTTTTTATTATCAGAAGTTTGCAAAATACTTTCTATACCCCAGCTCAGGTTACTGTATAATACAATATTAACACTAACCAAATGACTCCTCAGGGACTCCCCCTAATTTGTGAATGTGAGATTTGATTCTTTATGGATTAAATACTGATTAAATCCTGTGGTTTTCAGTTATACAGATTTGAAATTTTATTCATTTCTTGCTCAAACATTTTAATTTCTACTAAGACATACTTTTAGGAAGAAAAATTGTTTCTTCAATAAAAGTACACTCATACAGTGCTTACTTTTTCAACTTTTTTGAGAAGATGGTAGACAAATAAGTTAAACACACCCATGGATACTTTTTCATTGAAAAGAAAGAAAACACTGAGGACAAGAAAAGCAAACTAGATCATTACTAATCAATAAATCACAGCACCATGTAGTTTCTAACACAGTGTAAGTGGGTATACAGATGAGGATCACTATTTATGCAATCCCAACTATGCAGTAAACAGAAACTTGTGAAAAGCAAGGCTAGAACACAAAAACCCTAGAAGGACCTTCAGACTGAATCTGGACAATCCATCTAACAGCTTTTCTGTACTTAGGATGAATACGAAATTAAAAGAGAAATTGGCATCGGTCTAAGAACTAAACAAAAATACAGACAGATGAAAATATATACCTATGGGTGACAAGATCATTCTACATATACTTGGTCTGTACAGAAGTATCACCTTGAAGGTTATTAACCTGGTTTTAGAAACATGAAACTTGACAAAATATCAAGAATGAAACTTGCAGTTATACCATGGGGCTTGAGTAATCATTAATGTATTTCTGCAACTGTGTCCTGAAAAACAGTCAAAACTAATTCTATACCCAGAAACCCATTTTGGATAAACAAAAATGTTTTATTTTTTTCCCATCCCATCATTACTTCTCCATCTCCTAGTGTATTTCCTTCTGTGAGTGATGTCTAACCCTCTGTGCTCACTCATAACTATTTTGCATTCCTAAGGCTTCTTCCCATGCTAGCAACACATTACACGAATACAGGCACAATTCTATAACGAAAAAATTAAACAATCAAATTGTGCGATGAACAGATTAAAGGAACCTGATGATTTATTAAGCAGAAGTACACTCACTCCTGGACACCTCATTCTGAACCCTCAACATCATCTACTATTTGACCCTTCCTGTGACTGCTGAGTGGCAATAGTCACGTCTCTTATAGCCATTCTCCATTCCAGAATTATATCTTTCTGGCTCACATCATGGTTGTATAATGGGAGGGGTTTTTTCCTTCGGTAATGCAGGCTAATTCCCCCTTTCAGGCTTGCTGATGACTTCTCGTATACAAACTGCAGTGCAATAAAATACAACATGTGGATATTCACTTTCACATTTGGCACCTACGAAGCGACTATGGTTAGTCCCCAGCATGCAAAAACAATTCTGTTGAGAACTTTTTTCTACAGTACCTTAAAGAATTGCTGTTCATACTCAGCAACTGCAAAATATAAATCATCATGAGATATGGATATTTGTGTGAGTAACCTAAAAAGCAATTGATATATACAATAAAGTGTTTCTAAAATAGGTAATCTAGTGGTGAGAGAGGGATGAATTCATATTTTTAGTAAACAATCCATCATGGTCTCCTGGTTCTGGCCAGGACATTATTAATTTTTGCAGTAACTGACAGGTGGCATGGCCAGGACCTGGAGGTTATTCTCTACCACCTCAGCTCATTGCCAGGGCCAGGAAAAAGCACCCCTCTTCCAGGGGGAAGGAGTACCTCCTGGTGGACACCTCTGGTGGTGGAGGGAGACATCCAGTATTGTCTACTACAGAGGGGTTTTTTCTGTTGAATTGTTTCCTTTCTTGTACCCTCTGTCATTAGTAGGGTTGCTGTTACTGTTAATTTTCTTATCTCATTGCTACTTCCAGTAAATGGTTTTTATCTCAACCCATGATCTTTGCCTTCCGTGCCTCCAATTCTCTCAGTCATGCCCCAGGGGAGGGGAAAGCAGGGCAGCACGGAATCGAGAGAGAGCGGTGAGTGGTTTGGAAAGCCTTGGTGGGGACACTGAATTAGAGGGTACCATTCCTAAACCATGACACACGGTAAGCAACTTAGTTTTGTGAATCACACACAGTTCATTTCCAGTTGTGGTTCCATAACTAAGACAGATTACTAAACATTTTTTGTCTTCATGGACTTTTCTCCACACGCATAGCTTTGATTTTACCCTTTCACGCACATTAAATGCCCCGTTGGGAGTCTGGGAAAAGAATGGCTAAGAAAAAAGAAATTTTAATTAAGTCTGCTGTATGACATGGGCTCACGGTCTTGATCTTCTCCATACCATCTGTCAGATTCCAGCTAATGCTGTAGGGAAACTCCTAAAGAGTGAGTCAGCTGAGAAAGAGAGAGTTCATTTCTCCTGCAGACTGTTTTCCATCTATATGGTGCCAAGTTCTTTATAAAGATCTGTAGCATTTTCTTTTCAGTTTCCTGGTGTGGTTGCCATCCATGACACTTCATTAGGTGTAATGGCTTCTCAGTTTATAATCTGGCTCTTTGTTACATTTCACAAAAGAAGAATCTTGTTTACTTTTATTTCCCATTTATCAAAATTAAAACAATAAAATATTTTTGCTTAAAGGTTGCATTTTAACTCAGAAATAGATTTTTAACTCAAAAACATTACAGATGGAAGAACGGTTCAAACTGTTGCATAGTTCCAGGTGCTTTTACTCCACCACCCGTGTACCATCTATTTTCAATGTCAAGTATGTTCTTGTCCCAAATAGACAGAGGAGTTTTTGAGAGGGGATGAAGAGGGAGGAAAGAGCCATTTTATTCCTACACCTTTTATCTGTCTTTAACACTCTGTCTACCTCTCCTGAGAACTCACTTTTAATATGAAAATCCAAAGCATGGTTCAAAATTAATAATTCTTTTAAAAATTAGATTTCAGATTAAATATATTTTTAGACTAGCTTTAGCTGTTATAATTACAAAGATTTTGCATTGAATGGAAGTTCAACTAGAAGTGTATTCCCCCTCCTTTAAAAATATGCATACACTGCTAAAATAGCACATTTAGAAACAGCAGTAGAAGAATTTTAAACATTATGAGTCCAAAATTGAGCCTGCTAATCTTTAGACTACAATTGGTATTTGTCTGTCACTGACTGACTTTGGTCTTCATTTTATCAGAGTTTACCAGCTATGCATAATTCTATTTTCCAGGAGACTGACCAACATTAGCCTACTGCACCCATCATCAAAGTGTCTTTCATTTCTTAGCAGAGCAGTGGGCAACAGTTCTCATTACAGTGATTTCATTTCCTGCCTCTCTTCCTGGTGGTGGTTTGGATTTCTCCAAGCACGCCCTTTGTCATCACAATCTTTAAATGATAGCAAGCAGAAAAGGAAAACATTCCACTGCTGTTATTTTTTATGTGCATACATTTAGCACTCCTTTACGCATCTGTTGCCAAATATTGTGTGTTTGGTTTCTTAGCATGTGATCAGAAAGAACATGCATGTGACTATCGTATTTGTATGTGAAATAATCCTGATGAATATGCTTTAAGGACGAATTTTTCAGCTAAATTAAATCTCGGAAAAAACCCAGTATTTCGAGAGGCGGAAAAAAACCACAAAATTGATCACACTGCGGGACTTACCCTTTATTTCTTAGTGTGAAAGAAATCCCTACTGAGCAGCCCCACTGACATAAAATAAGGAGAATTCTCACAGGATTTGCAGTTGTTGGTTCAAGCTATCACAAGCACTGCTTTTGCAGTTGTTTTTTCTCCATAAGGAGGTTTTATTTTTCTCTTCCTTCTCCCTTCATAGAAGCTTAACCCCACAGTGAAGTCAAAATCATTTTACTTATGTGATGCCACAGCAAAAATCTGTTCTGCTATGGAAATGAATTTGATACCACAAATTCAGCAGTGCAACTTCACTGTGAGGATCAAGTATGAAAGGGAGATTGGCTGAGAACAAGCAAGCTTTTAATCTCTCTCATAATTATCAAGTGTGGCAAGATGAATTATGAAGAACAAATGAAGGGTGAATATTTTAATTATTTTAAGTCTACCATGTTTCAGAGTTTCTTAAGCCCACCATTACTGTTCTGTTTAGTTAGGAAGCATATATAAACATGAAGTATACACAAAAGTCCACGTCTTAGGCATTCTTACAGGTGACAATTATGAATGACAAAGGTCAAAGAAGAACTCCATGTTCAACCCTTTCTATCTTCTCATCTGCATTCTAAGGAACTAGTGAAACTGTTAGAATCTCTTCCTCCTGCATAAATTAAGTATTTGGGGAATACACACATTTCACAAGCAAAAGATTATGCTTTAGCAGCAAATCAAAATTGTTGGTCGCTACTATATAGATTATATATGAGTGCAATTTCTCACCATTCTAAAAAAACCTGAATATACAAAAAGACCCAATCCAACCAATCAACCAATCAAATAAACAAACAAACAGAAAAAAAAACCCTCAAGGACACGGAATAACATTTTTGTTGTAGACAGTCATGTTCACAATATAGGCAGAAGTCAAATTAGGTTATCCAGGAAAATAAAAAACAAACTGATTTTCTTTCTCACCTGTATGAAATCTCTATTCTCTAGGAGACAATACCCTAGAAAGAAAAATAAAATTATACTAATCAGTTTTCAATAGAAGGACAGGGAGAAGGACAGCATATACAAGTAAAAACTCCAGACAATGGCAAGTACACAATACAGTATTTTGCTAAAAGTATTATTAATAAAATCAGCAGTGTAAGAGACAGCATGGTCTAATTAGTAGGAGTGTGTCTGTGACTAAGGACAGCTGTAAAATGGTTGGTCTGGGGAAGAGTCAGCTAATTTTTCTGGGCATGATGAACTGGCTAAGTCTGGCACAAATGATCCTGTTCACTTAAAGCAGTTCAGTCAAGGCAACAGAATGCTGCATGGTGCCTTTATTTCCGTAGGAAAGAAGATGTCTTCCCTTTGCTTTCCTTTCTTATTTCTTCCCTGTCTCGTTTAACACTTGAAGTTCTCTATAGCCTGGATAGACTCTTCTATCCTAGTAGATATTAATTCTGATTACATCTTTTAGATGTATCCAACAGTCTAACAGTAGCTAAATTACACAGAGTAATTAAAAAAACCAAAAAACCAAACACCCCAACACCATTGAACAATCATCTTCTGCACACAGACCAAAAAGTGAGCTGCATAACAGCACATTAAAAAAGGCCTGAAACAAATATCTAATCCCAAAGAGAATATAAAGTTTGAATGATTTCTCTGACAGTTAAAAAAAAAAAATACATTATATATATATACGCATAATAAAACCTCTTGATATCACTATAGGGACAACTCCCTTTCCTTGGCTTGTAAGAAAATTCTGTTCTAGTGGCAAAAGTGACCTATATGGCTGAAGTTACAGAGCAAAAAGGCCAAAGGAGCTGATGAGCAACAAACACTTTGCAATAATTGGATGCTGCTTCTTCAGTGAAGTTTTCACCAATTACATCTGAGACATTTCATATTTTCAGTTATTTGACCCAGTTCAAAACTCAGAAAACAACTTTAGATGAGAAAATAGGCAATTTTGTTCTAAATTATAGACTGATGTATATTAACAACACGAAGTTACAGAACACCAATTTTAGAACTGAACTAAGTGAACAAGATGACTTTCATTGATTTTTTCTTTTCTTTTAATATATGTTCCCAGCATTTAATGAAAGTTACAGACTTAGGATCTGATTTTTTGAAGTTTCATAGCAATAGGATCGACATGCATTGCAGGAGCTCCTACTGCACTGTCAGTCTGCAGGTGGTCATCCTGCAGAAGGAAGGACATCACTTCATACCCTGTGGCTGTGAATGGAATTATCATATAAGGTTCTATTTTAAGGTCTAATCTGGATTTATCTTTACTCCATCTTTCATTCTCTTGTTATTGCTTCCTTCTTAAACCACTTCTAATAGACTAGTGATTTTATTATTCAACACAAATGAGTTGGCAAGTGTGAAAAGTCAGAAAGAGAAGTAGTTCTGAGCCAAAATATGAAATAAATATCTTAATTTCAAACTACAAAATGGAGTCTAACATTGTTTTATCCCAAACTCAAAAGCATAAAAATTCCGTCTTTTACACCAGAGATTAACTGAAGATACATCAGAGATGGAAAATAACAAATTACAAAATATAAGAGCCATGTGCATACAAATACAAACCTGGTTAGAGGGGAGAGACAGAAGGAAATCTATGTGCTGTTCTGAAGAAAAAAAGGAGGGCTGGAATTTCCCAGTTAATTATACAATGTTCACTACCTGCTTTGCAGGAGCACAAGTAAACACAATTAGCTTTGGGCATGATATGTGAGACAAAAAAGCAGAACTGACAATAGCATAAAACAGAGCCTTTGCTTGCCTTCCTTCAGTGACAGCACCAAGCACCCCGATGTCAGCTCTACAAAGAGAAATCGTGTCAACTGCACTCTCTGATGACCACTATCTCCCCATCCAAGAGACATTCCAATTTCTTCCTGTACTAAACTTCAGCTTCCCAAAGCTACAGCTGCCAAATTACAGGCTCCTTTCCACATTATGAATCTGTTCCCTTAGGAAAGCTGGTATTTTCTTATTTCACTTTTGACCTTTTCCTGTGACTGTAAGAGAGGATGATAATTGATCCTATGGTAGAAGAGGAAGAGAGGCTGTTAGGAAATGGAAGTGTTACGAAATACATAAAAATTACTTCTCTATAGTCCCCATGCTTTTTTTTCCTCTCTTTCTAAAGGAGAAAAGAAACTTTTCATCCAAACCCACCACAGAGAAAGCAAATAAAAAGGTTCTTTTTCTTTAACTAAAACCTATAGCTCTTATTTACTCTGCAAATCTATACTAGGAAATTGCAACGCAATAATAAAAGTTAGCATGTCTGTGACGCCTTTCCCTGGGATTAGAATTAAAAGCCAAACACGGTTAGAGGGGAAAAAGGGTTTTACCTCTGTATTTATTTAAGGATCCTCTGGTGCACCACATCCAGGTAGAAAGCACCCCCGAATGCACACCGAAAGTGCACACCTGAAAGATGCACACCAGGATGCCCACCCCAAGATGCACACCTCAAGATGCACACCCACAATAATTCGCGTATACAGTCATAGACCTTGCACATTAGCATATCTATCAAAGATTCCCCAATGAGAGGCTCAAGAGAAGCCCCCGTCCTGAGGAACCTTCCCCCTGGATGGGCCTGTCTTGGTTTACAGAATGTGTTCTGGAGAGGACCTTGGTGTCTGGGGCTTTTTGACCCAAATTTNAATGTTTCCCTCCCCATCTGAATCAGAGTTTAATTTTTTTTTTTTTTTTTTTTTTATTTTTTATTCATTCTGACATAATGTCCTTGCTAATACTGAGTATATTTTTATGGACGGTCAGATGTCAGTTACCATGAGGTTGGAACAAAAGATGCTTGAACTCCTGTCTCTCATAGATTCACTACCGGAACCTGTGACTTCACCTGATCTCCCAGCAAAGGGCAAGCAGATAAAACAAGGAAAACGTTTAAGCACTTCTGGTCTAGAGTTCATGCATAATTTATTTTAAACTTCTCATTTAAACACCAGTTGTTGTGTTGGGTTTTTGGTTTGTTTTTTTTTTCCCCCAACTTTGTGATAGGTCTTATTCTGAAGCTCCTAAATCTTAGCAATTCTTCCACAACGCTAACTTTGGTGTTCCTGTCAATCAAACTCACCTTGTTTAAGTGCTGGGCAATGGTAATTGATGTGAAGAGCTGTTCCTTAGTCATCCCTGGGAAAGTAAGCAAACAAGAAAACACACTTCATAGTGTGCATTTCTCATACATTACAGCTCACTGCACAGTGGAAAATGAATGTCTCTTGACTGTTAACTATAATTTAAGACTAGAAATTGTGACTTTTCAAGTCATAAGTGTGAAAAAGCTTTCACTTTAAGAGTACTCATGTGCATAAGCTTTGGCATAAAATATGTTGTTTTGTAAGCAGAAGTTAAAATTGCCCCTGTTCGAAGCAAAAGCCATTACAGATTGAATTAAGGTTTAATTTCAGATTTAACTGAAGTTGAAAAAAATACTAGTAGGAGCAGATCACATATTTAAAAAGTGTATCTGAGGCACTGCTGTGCTTTTTAGATTGATCTAAAAGAGCAGATTAGAACAAGATGTTCAGCTTCCCACTGAATTCCTGCCCAGGTAACTGTTCAGCAGGCAGGCTGGAGCTGTCCTTGGGCTGCTGAGGACAAGTTGTGTGGCAGCACTTATCATCACCCTAATGCAGCAGGCTCAGGGGGCCACATATGCTAAAGACAAACACCAACCATGCTGGGGCCATGCCTGGAGGCTTGGCACGTGGCAGTTCTAGGGATCAATAGAAATATTAACCTAGCTAACCAAAATTAGGGCTACCACACCGATTTAACCCATTTCATCCAGTTAAACTATGCAGTAGTCAAGAAAGTTAGATTTTCACATACAACAGCACACTTCGAAGCGTGCCAAGACATGCCATAAAAGTGTTTGTAGACTTCAAAAGACAGCATATTGGAGGGGTCTGACTTGCATCAATCCCAAACAGCATAATTCTCATTTAAATTTTGACTACTAATTATTTCATACCCACACAAACAGTACAAACGGAGCATAGAGCTCTTCAAAGGCCTTCTTTTATTAATAGAATAGCCCTACCTCTAAGTAAGAAGCCTCAATTTTTTTTACTCCTTTTCAGTTTTTTCTCTTTTTCATCAGGCATATAACAGAAATCTAATACAAAAACCCAGGATATATATATCCCTGATCTTTTCCTTCACTGTCAACAAGAAAAATCAAATGCTACTTTATGGCACTTAACCTAATCTAAACCTACAAGGTAGGTTCTGGATAGAAAAGGCTGCTGAAACAGAATGCAAATTTAAAAACCATAATCCCCTATTTCATAAAGTCTGTTTTGGAAATAGGAAGGGCTGTTAAATTTATTTTCTTTCTTTTTTCCTTCCTTCCTAGCTTAAAATATTATAACTATATATTAAAAGGTGATATTTTCTTTGTTCCAGAGAGGCTATAAAGCAGTGTTAAGCAGTGACAATCAGTCTGAACTTTCGCAATGGAATTCTGCTGTTTCAGCTCTTTCCTGGCCATGTCATTAGCAGAAAATAAGTCCCAGAGGCTTAGTTAAAATAAATAAATAAATCTTTAAGGTGTAAGTGCTTAAAACAAATCTTTAAAAAGGTAATCAAACTTGAATTCCTTTTGCTTACACTTCTTAATCTAAAAATATTTTTCCTGGAGTGTTTAGTGACAGAAATGTTACACCATCCCTCCCTGGGTTGCAGTTATATGATGCAGATTTGCATTTTAGTGGGTTTTGTGTCTTTTTTTTTCACCTCAACCACATACAAGCTGGCAATCCATGAGCTCAAATTCACACAGTTCAGGGAAACAGGCATGTCTGACTTTTCAGCATCAACCTGTATCCACTCTGGTAAGTTAGAGCTCATAAACATGTTATGCTACTCAGTTTAGGAAAGCATTGAGACAGTCCCCATACTGCCAGAAAGGTACCCAGATAACCTCACTTCATCTCATATATCAACATATGGTAATGGAAAAATTTGTGAAATTAGATGCATTCTTTAGAAATTAAGAGATACAACACTAAAGAATAAAATTTAGGATGTATTCACATGGCATTCTGAGCAAAAGTTTATTCTGGTAACATAGTATGGTTTTGAGCCCACACGAGAAATGACCCAAAAGAGGCAGAATATTAGTCCAAGTGATTTGGTCTGCTAAGAGATCAGGAAACTTCTGATCCATCTCTGATCCATTCAGCATAGACAGAAACTGCAAAACTCTATAAAGAAAGCTTCTGCACTAAGACCAGAATTTGCTGCAGCTGTATGTAGAACTGATAAAATATGCAGTCTTTGTGCAAAAATTACAAAAGAGATTATTTCAATAATTATTTTCTCAACCTAAATTGAAGGTTTTATTCCAGAATTTTATGTCTTTCAGAAAAAGAGGGGATGTTATTTTATTTTTCAATTCATGAGGTCTTTCTTCCTTTGCATTAAGTGTAAGGCACCTTAAAACAGATAATTTGCTGTAGATTTAGATCCCAGTTTATCTTCTGAAAACATACTGTAATGACCAAAGATCAACATTTTTCAGCGAGGTCAGTGGACTGAATTATGTCCATAGTAAAGGAAATTAATTGGCTTTTTTCTCCTACTTTTGGATGGATGATGGCCTGTGATTATTAATAAAGCATTTTTTCTCACTCATGAAATTTCTTTTTCCTTCTCTTTGAGATGTATGTGCATAGGGGTTGCATAGACGTGGTTTGCATACTGAGAAGCAGAAGTGCAATACCAGGAACAATAATTCAATTATATTTTTTATCACGTTGCCTACAAGCAACAATTGTCACTTATCTTGCTGAATATGGTTGCAGGTAATTTGAAGAGGATGGAAGATACTTTCAAACTCTAGACTTTCTTGCTGGGTGCCCACATACAGAAGGAAGTCAGGATCTTTCAAAACCTGTAGGTTTGAAAATTATTATACATGGGGAGGAAAGAAGAAAACGTTCCAAATTCCTTCCATAGAGAGGCTGGTGAGGGTCAACACTGCATATTAGAACCTCTCCTTTAGTTATTTACATTCATCTGAACATATCTTTTAAGAAGTTTCATCTTATTAACCAAGGATAAAAAACAGAAAAAGGCCTTCTTACACTTGTTTTTCCATATGAAGGAGGGAATTCAACTGTTTTCCTGTTATTTCCTTACCATTTCTTCCAGAAGTATATGAGTAGGAGGAAACATTAAGTTAAAAACTCAGTGAGAAGAAAGATGCATTCAGTTCACCTGCATGAAGGTTGAGACCTTACGGGTCAATGAAGTCCATCATATCTCCTCTTAACCCACCAAGTAACTCTACTGCACTCAGGAAAAACTTTGTGTACATCAAAAAGGTTCTGCACCAGCCTTCCCCATGTCCCTTACCTTACAGTTTGTCCTAATGAATGCAGCCCTGGAGGTATACATATGCAGAACCAGCCACTGTTGGCACTCTAATGTTCCCTAATTTCCTTTATACTTGAGTATATGTCACCACATCAGCTCCAGTGTTTTCACTGTGTGCCCTCATGTCTGCTGAGCTTTGATATTAAAAACCACAACTACAAAATCAGAAAGAAAAGTAATTAATTGCTTACAGACAATTGTTGGAGCCTGGCAGTTACAAGAAACTCTCCACCGTGCCGGGGAAGACCAAGTGCATTTCACTTACAACTTCTAAGACACATCAGAATCTCCTCTCATTTTACCACATCAAGTCAGAACTAGTCTTCGTCAAGCTAGGGCAAAAGTGTAATCAGGCCAGTATGTGTCAAGCTATGTAAAGAAAAAGAGTACTAAATCAACTACAATAGGAAGCTGGCCTTCGAGGTTTTCTTTTTATTGGAAGCATGTCCCTTTGGAGCTGTCTTCAGATGTGAACTCCCTATGAATAAATCTGAAATTATTGCAGCTGACATTTCTAATGACTGGTGATCTAGCTACTAAACTTCTACATTTCCTACCATGTATCTAGGGCTTCATTTTTAAACAGAGGTACCACTCATGTGCTTACATTTTGTATAGGAATTTAGGCCCTAATCTAAAGCCTGAAATCAGCATAAATTTAACAGAAAGATGCCACTCTCTTCCAGCATGTATTTGAGCAGACCATGACTGTGTGCCTGCTTTTGTGTTTTTGCAAGTAGGCCCTAACAGCCATCCAAGATAATTATCTGCATCCTCACGCCCCGTGCAGACCCATACACACACAAGCAATTGCAACAAGCATAAACCCAATTTTAAAATAGGGTGCGGACCTGGAATTTAAAACAAAGTAGAGTGGCGGGTACTAATGGAATTTAAAATATAATAATTTATCCAGAAATTTTGATGATATTTCTCTTTGCAAGTAAAATCACAATAGGTAACACTGCTCTGTTTATTCGTTTTACTATATAAGGGAGTGGATGTGTCAAGGACCTGTTACTTCAATGAAATAACGACCTGTCACTGACAGAAGAGGGTGAGGAATTCAAAGCTGTTAGCATAACTCTGGCACTTCCACTGAAAGCATGGGTCATGATTTCAGGCTTTGACAGTGATCAGCAGTACAGATCTGTTAGTACAGTCTGTTTCAAGGAGAAGAAGAAACAAAGGCAAGGCACTGAACACATCTAGTCTGAAACTGGACTTGGTTTAAAGAATGACCTCACTCCTTTTCCATTGCTTATTTGATTAGAGTGACCTAAAACACACTTCAGAGGAAAATAAGAGAGAGGGATGAAAAGGAACAAGTAGAAAAGCAAACACTGGATTTTATTCCCCACCCACTACAGATTCATAGCAATCTGACTACTGGAAAAAATGGTAAATTGGCAAAAGTTCTGCCATGTTTTCCTTATGGTGTGCATTGTATTACTTGGTACTGTCATCAACGTTGAAATCTTATTTTTTACAGGTAAAGTAGGAAAGTAGACAAAGTTCAAAATGAACTAAATGCCACATGAAGACAGGGAATTAACTGAAGATGTCTGAAACAGGGCTGATTATTACAGCTGGATTTTTCCAGTTCCCAGGAAAGAAATGACAAGATACAGCTAGGGGTTGAAAGCGGTAATCTACTGGGATGAGAAGTTCCCTGAAAGATGTGGAAGAAAAGCACCTAATGCCAAAAATTCAGTGAAGATACAGTGGTTTTACCCATTTCTTTTGCCAAATTTCATCTATTACTTTAATCTTAATCGGATCTAGCCCTTTATAATATTAGTATGAGGAAGAAGGATTGTCTTTTGGGATCAAGCTTTCACCCGGAAGAACCACAGAACTACCAATCTTAAACTGGGCAGCTGTGAAGTAGTTTTATTCCTTCCAAGATTTTAGAAGGAATATGTGAGCCTTTGGTACTTCCAAAAAACCCAAAATAAACAGTCTGATGTTTTAATTCATCTAGTATTTCCTTGCCAACACATGCTTCAGATGAGGCTGTGTTCTTATTTTGTTTTAGAATTTCTCTTGAGGAAGTAGTTCTTTTGAAGCAAAGCAATTACTGGAACCTGAAGCTCATTCTACAAGGATCACTTCAAAATTATTGGGATGCTTTAATATAGTCAATATTATTTTCTTCTATATATTGTTGGAAATTTAAAAAAAAAAAAGATAAAATTATGTATCTTGATCCAAACTCTCACTTTAGCAGTATTAATCCAAAGGATTATTTTTTTCAGCAGAAAAATACGTAAATTTAAGTGTTAGTAACCTGACATTTTAGTCACTTTACCCTTAATTGCTCTTTTTCTAGGTGTTCATTTTCATTGCTCGCCATAGTACTAAGCAGAATAAGTTCAAGTTGGTCCTGTAGTGGCAGGCCACTTAAATGCTGGCTTCTTGCTGTTTTCCACAATGACTCTTAAATTGCTCCATCATTCTATTAAATGAATTAATCATTCATTTCTTTTAGTTTTTATCAATTGCTTCCATCTTGGCAGCACTGTCTGCCAAGTAAATATTGCTGCTTAAATTTACAAATTATTCCAAATCATATGTTTTGGTATTACGCATTGTACAGAAAAAAAGGCCAACTTTATGCTTTTATACATGTGTTCTATAAATAAATTTCACAAAACTATTTAAATCAAAAATGAGTCACCAAGACACACATTTCTGGTTATTTTCTAGGTCTCCAACAGTCTAAGTTAAGCAGCCTCTTTTTTCAGTAGTACAGGATCAACACTAAATGCTCTCTTTTTAGGAGAGGAAAAATGGAAGCCAGCCAGAACTGTTATATGTCTTTCTAGACAAGTAAGAAAGATACAAATTAAACCATAAAGAAACTTTAAATTTAAACTTATTATTGGTTTCACCCTTAGCTGTGCCTAGTCATGGGTATGAGCGACATTTATTTGTGCTTAATCACAGCTGACAATTTCAGCATGATTGAAACAGAAAAATGCTCAAAAAGCAGAGATGAACAATGGGCCTGAGTTTGGACTGCACGAGACTCCACAACCCCAGTAAGAGGTCAGAAGACTCCTGTGCTGCCTGTTTAACCTGCACTGGAGAAATTTAACTCCTGCGGAGAGCAGAGCTGTTTCCCAGAGAGGGCTCAGGCTGAGACCCATGAAGAGAAAACCAACACGCCTTTTGCAGCTTTTCAAAATGACACTGAGATGGTGGGTCCCAAAGCAGCTTTAAGGAGTAACATTTTGAAGGGGAGATATGCAAACTGAAGATGTCTCATGCATGAGAGAAAATTTTCCGCAAATACTGAGGTTTCTCCTTTATATACTGTTATTCTCCTTTACGCCATTCTCTACAATCTTTGATAACAACAATTTCAGGTATTTAGCATCACTGTTGTTTCTAAGTAGTCTCTGAGACAAGACACAAGAGCAAGAGCAGGTGAGGAGAGCAAGCCATTCCAAGCCAAATCTCAGCGCTAAGCTTTAAAGCACATCACAGTGCACCTTTGGGGAGTTTCTGAGAAGTGGCCATGGCTTCCTGCTGCTTGAGCACCTCAGAACCTCTATATCTCTAATTAACTGTGCATGAGAAGCAGAAATTCACGATCTTAAGTACCTTTATGAACTTAGGTAAGATTTATATGACTTATATGATAGGGAAAGCACTAGGTCAGCATCCTAAAACTGTCAAAAATAACAAACATTACATTATGAAGAAAAAGCACAATTATTTCTAATTTCACACTGCAAACATCCGGTAGAGAACATACTGAAATCTAACAGCACCCTTTCCAATAATAGCTTGATTTGGTTATAAAATAGGACAAGAAATATCTTCAAATCTCCAAGCATAATATAATCATGCCATTCAATATTTTTACTGCCTTTTTAAAAATCATAGTTACATCAGCAATTCTTGCCATTTTCTTGATGTCATTATCAATAAAAATTATCATTTAGGGCTCAGACCAATTCTGCTTAGCTTGGAAATCAGTCTAAAGGGAGCTGGGGAACATCTACTACAAATTGATAATGCTTTTATTACGCATCTTGTTACAGAGATGTCACTGGTAAAAAATATAATGGTACAATTACACAGTTCATTACAATCCAAACATGAAAAATTAAGAAAAAAATAAGGCAAAAATATGAACTTTTTTTGGTAATCAAGTCAAGTGAATACAACATAAATTGCATGTGCCCTTGACACTTCCCAAACATGCAGTTAACATTCTTCAAGTATGAGACATGGCACATTACAGACTTCCTCATTCCACATTTCTTCCAGAAGCAAAAATATGGATTAAAAAAGGTAGCATGACAAAAATATATAAACACAATATAATTGAGATAAATGTATCTTTTCAAGGCCAAATTCTAGAAATTGAACCTCTTTTAAGTTTCAAAGTGTGTTTTTCAATCTGTAAAGTAACAGTAGAAAGTTGTCATGTAAACCACTGATGCTAAGGTTCCTTTTTTTTTTACTAGTCACCACAGTAATTTGAAATTATCAGAAAAGAGCATTATTGGCAGCATAAATCAATAAACTGAAGGTGCTTCCTGAAGTAATTAATACGATACAGTTAACCCTGAAATATGAATATTAAGATATACAATCAAAAATCAAAGAAGAAGCTATCACCACCAGTAAACAGAACAAAAGCCATGACAAAATAGCTACATAAACAGTGTCTAAAAAAAAAGAAAAAAAATCTGTGTGGTTGAGCACTGGAACAGGTTCCCCACAGAAGTGGTCACAGCACCAAGCCAGAGTTCAAGAAGTGTTTGCAAAATGCTTTCAGGCACATGTTGTGATTCTTGGGGTATCCTGTGCAGGGCTAGGAGTTGGACTCAATAATCCTGATAAGTCCCTTCCAACTCAGCATATTCTGTGATTCTACGATAAATGCCATAAAATTATTACAATGAATGCGTGAATTGTTCTGTAAGATTAGAGTGTTGGCATTTATCTACAGTGCTTTAAGAAACCCAGTGGTTTCTTACTGATATGAAACGACTGCAAATTTTCTAAAATCCAAAATTTCAGCTTTAAGAAGTGAGGAAGCCTTAGGTGAGACAGGCAGATGAGACCACTAGTATTATACATTCACCTTGGATAAACCAGGGAACTTCATGTAAGGATGTGAAATAGAGTTTGGTTCCATTACCAAAAAAAGACACCTAGGCATTACAATCTACTCTTTCAAAAAACACCTCACTATAACTTGTCAAAAAAATTCAGCATTGCCCACAATCTGAGATATATGTGGGGTGTAACCAAAAATGGGAGGCAGACTGATCTGATTTGAACCATTTAGAAGTGAAAAGACAGCTAACCAGTGAGCAGCCTGTTCCCTAGATGCATTGCATTGTTTGACACAATGTATTTTCATGTTATGTAGAAAAACATAACATTTAAAGAGCAGTCTTCACAATAATTGCATGTGCAATAATGAACATTGGAAAATTGATGCTGAATTGTTTAGTACGCTTTTGGTTGCCCATGGGTGAGTGAAGGGGCTGAGCACAAAGTTATGAGGCCGGACCTTAATGGTCATAAACTGCCTCTTGAGAAAACAAAGAGGAAATGGGGAGTATAGACCAACAGTATCAGAAAAGATGGGGGGACCTCAAAGAATGCTCAGAAAGCAGAACTTGGATGAGTAACTAAACTTACTACACAGAGGCGTGAGGTCAAACTGAATCATTTGCACTAGGAGGTCTTGACCCTCAGCAGGCTTCTCAGGCAACTCGGAGGAAACATGACAGCAAAGGTTTCTTTAGCCAAGCACTAACAACAGAGATGACTTCTCATTTTGTGTTGAATATTAGAAGCTGTGGTACAGGATAACAAAAATTTACATTCAATGTAAATGTGACACAAGGAGTGCCATCATTTACTCTTGGCTACTGCATGTTGCACAGTCCTTTACCTGAAGATAAAATCTTGTCCTAATTTCCAACAAGTCATCCCAGAATCCTTGCAGCTTTCAGTGCCATCCAATCTACTAACTTATTTAGGAACATACCTGCCATTACCATCAGTACTGGAAGAACCATGAAGTGATTGCAGGTGTTAAAATCTATCTGGCAAGTTACAATATACTCTTTCTAACAAACACCTGTATACAGGTATTTGAAGTTAGACTGAGTATAATATTTTCCATATCAAAGCATGTTTCTGTACAAAGAAAATAAGTAAACAAAGACAAGTAATAAGAATTTGAAATATACCCCTCTAAGAACAAAGTTAAACAGGTTAAAATATTGATGCAATAATTCTAATAAAGACTAGCAAATCAGTTTGATTTAACTGGAGGCCATCAAAGTAATTTTGTTCTAAAAGATGTTAAAACAAAATTCCCATCTCCAAGCCCCAAACAAGTAAGTCAGAGGCTCACAAGTTGTATCTGCTCCAGAATTCTAAATGAATTTGCTTTTCTGTGTGACAGAACCGTTGCAGCAGGGAAGGTAAACAACACGCCCAAATGCCTGCGAGTTGTAACCCACTTAGAGGCAGGCACAGCAGAAAGGTATCTCTGGAGATAGTTCCATCCAATCTTTTAACAAGCAGCAGCTATTGCCACCTGCCAACATTTCTGCATCTTCTAGACGCACTTGGAAAGAAAAAAACCCAAGGACTTTCACTCCCCTCTAAGTATCCAAAGCCACCAGGTTTTTTAAAGTGTTCGCCAAGGACACAACCCAAATACAGGTCTTAAAAGTAATATTTGGGTGAAAAACCCACACACACACCAGACCTCAGAGGACAGAAGCATGCTCAGTGGGGGAGCAACAGGCACCCAGACAGAAAGAAAACAAGAGGGGCCCACGGTGAGTTTTAGCTGCTCTCCAGCTTGCAATTTTTCCCAGTTCCACACAAGGCCTGCTTTGGATTTCTAAGTCTGTTGTAGCTCTTGCACTGAATAGTTAAACCTATTTTAAAGTAATAGTGTTTTGCTTTTGAAAATCCTTTAAAAATTAATAACTTCTGGTTTTACATTATGAATTTGTGCTTGTTAAAACCCTCCATTTCTTAAAGATGCAGCATCTCTCACAAATGTGTGAAATCATGAGGGTTGCTTAATTAAATAGTGCCTCTAGCATGAAAGTCATTATCACTCACAGCTCTTGAGTGGCTTAGTTCCAAACTCCCTGGGGTCTGTGCCCATTCCCAAGCGGACAGGTGCCCACATTACAAAAACCACCCTCCCAGCAGGACCTCATCGCTGCTGTCTCAGAGACAACAAACATGCATTAACTGAGCTCCCCTACTGACTGTGCTGTCAGACTCAAAATTAGTACTTCCAGAGGAGTCACAAGTAATATTAAAAGACTCCACAGGAGCTTTGTATTTCACCTGCTCTACGTGTCCTGTGGGTAGGTAAGTGTTGTTCAGCATCTAGTCTGTTTCCCATGGCAATTTCGAGTCTTTATTTGCTTTGGAGATCAAAACCCCTTACTTCCCAAGTTTGCATCAAGATTTATTTTGAGATGCTTGCATATTTCAAAATTCTATATAACAAGAAACAGTGTCAGGTGATATTTTTTACTGATAGATTTTTAGCCGTTCTGTATAAAGCAGCACAGTTGCATGAATGCTTCAGAAATAACCTGCAAGACATATTGCCTTACTTCACTTAATAAAAATCTGTAATCAACTGCAGCCTCATGAAACTACAATTTAAAGAGATTACACTTTTAAATCATATCTGTGCGAATGAAAAGGTGGCATTATCCCACTCTGCATTATTACCAAATTCCATTCTTTGTTCAAATTAAGCAGGTACACTCCTATGATTTCTCAAACATCCATTCATCAAGGATGATACCCAATTAAACAAAGAAACAATACCTTCTTACCTCACAAATCCGTGCTGTTATCTCACAAAACTGACAGAAATATAGATTTAATTGATTCTTTTACTTCTATAAAACTGTTGAGCCAACATGGCTGAACCATTACTCCATCCTCTGTACCACTATAAACAGCAACAGCTCTGTGCAAGATCTGTGAATTCAATGAGCATTTTGAAGACAAACTGAAATGGTTGCGCTGCTGCAACATGAAACTTATCTAACACAGTCTCTGTCATCTCTGAAGATGCATAAAATGGAAATCACTCACTCTGATTCAAATTACTGTATTCTTGGCAGTTTTGAAATAAAACTCTCATCATTTCATTGTAAACTGGGTGTACACAGTCTAAAAATTATTGAAGCAAAAAACATGAATTTTACAGACTCACTTACTGGATCAGACCTTCAATCGAAAAATAAAATCTCTGTTGGATTAGAGACAAATTTCCCTTCTAAAAAACCTCAAAAGTAGATTAATTTGAGTAAGGAGAAAAAAATAGTATTTAAAATATATTTTGTCCTACATGCTTCTTGTCAGACCAGATATATCACAAGAGCAGACAGCTGTTTGCTATAATCAGAAATTAAATAAAGCTAAGAAAAGATAACAAATGGGAAAGAAAGTACCCCACATTAAAATTTTAAATTATTTTTTTTTCTTGAAAAAAGTGTAGTCCATTCCCCACAAATAAATTTAAGCTGTCTATATTAAATGCAAAAATTCCAATGCAGCAAGGTGGTGCCAGCTTTCATCTATGTTACTGAGAGGTAAAAGTAACTCTCAGTACCTCATAGAATGCTCTGTTCATTAAAGAAAATTATTAGTTAGATACCCAATTCTGCCTTGAATGATTGAAAGTAGATTACAGCCAGGTGGAATTTCAGTCAGCATGCACCTCCCATGTACTGTAACAAAAAAACCTGGGAAAGTATAGCGGCAAAGAAACAATACAAGACTGTAAACGGCAATATCAGAGTACCAGCTTTTCCCACCTGTTACAACACCCAGGAAGCTATAGAAAACATGGGATTCCTTTCTTTTGATGCTTTCTGTCTTTTTATCTAATGTACAGAGAAGTATTTTAAAGTTTAAGGGTTGTAGCAGATAGTTATCAACTTTGCCCTTAGGTGGTACACCAACCTCGTTGAAAAACTGCTTTCAAAACCTCTTACATTGCTGAGCATTTCAACATTAGTGCACTTGGTCTACAACTATTTTCTTTGGCATATATGAATGTGCTTTTTAAAGCAATGCTTATTTTCTCTCTCAACACTGTCTCCTTTTTCTTGCCCTCATATGCCTGGACTAAGTCCAAAATCTCACTTTCATTTGTTCTGTTATAGAAGTTCTTTTCCAAACATTTTTCATCTTAATTGATTTACAATGATTCCAAAGCCTTATTAAAGGAGCTAGCTGATTTCATGAACTAGTACTACTGATTTATCAAATTTCTATATTAAAAAAAAAATTCTATTCCTGCTCAGTGGGTTTTGCTTTTGTTTACATGGAATCAGCAGCAATCACTCAATCCAAGGGTACTCTGAACCTACTTCTTACAACTGCAGCTCAGTAAACTCTGTTCTCCATTAAGAAAGCCCCTTCACACCACAGGACACATCCTTTCAGCAGGATGTTTTTTGCCTCCAGGAGCACTAACATCATCTGTAGATTGAGCTATACCCAAAGGTAAGGAGTCTGCAGCGGATACATAGCACCACCCTGGCAGAAATGGCTCCAGTTCCTATTACTGTTCCTCCCACAGCAGGGAAGACAAAAAACATCCCTAATGATTCTCAGTTCACTATCACTTCAAGCACTTGTTCCCCAGTTTGAAACTCTCTGCCTCAATTAGGCCCACTTCCTTGTTAGGAGTAAGCAAGTAAAGAGCAGCAACAAGCAAAAAGAGGCTTCGTGTGAGTGCTCTATCAGAGCAGTACTAATCACAAGAAAGGTTTATTCTCTTCTTCCTTCCTTCTTTACTGGGGAAAGTCCTATACATGCTCTAATTTCATTTATTATGTACTGCTTTACCCTTCTTTTATGATACCAGAGATCCAAATTCAATTCCCTATCCCAATTTATGCTTGGAGGAATTCAATAAAGTGGGCCTGAAGGAGAAGCGGGCAATAATATAGCTCCATTTATTGCTGGATATTCTTTCCTAGCAAAACAAGAGCAGAAGTTTAAAGTTTTGGACTGGGTTTAAGCACAATCTTGTTTTGTGCAAGAACTGGATTACTCAGGTTGTAGTTGTGAGATAAAATAACTAGACTTATTCAAGTTGTAGTTGTGTATCTGCAAAACATTAATGTACTTTTACAAAGTTTGTGTTTGAAACCCTCTGTGGATTTTTGAATAGACTTTTTTTTTTTGTATTAGGAATTTTGTTATCTCCAGGAGAATGAAAAAGCTATAAAGTATTTAATTTAAGAAATTAATTTCAAACAGACAGGAGTGTACTTTAAATTATAAATAGGAAAACTGAATGATAAGAAATACCCTTTTATTACTTTCTAAGTACAATAATAACACCTGCTACCTTGGGCCACAAGATTATTGGCAGCCAAAGTTTTAATCATCAAAATAGAAAGATTTTGTGTGCCTGGGAGATAGTTGTTTCTCTACTACAATACATATCTTGATATTTTGAGCTTTGGCTAATAAACATTTAATAATTATTATATTAAAAGTTATTGTCCTTGGGGCTTTCTTTTGATGTGTACCATATAAAACAGGTGTCTTGTATTATTTTACTGACACTGGGGCTTTCCTGTTTGCACAGAGCTTAGAATTATTAGTTTAGAATCCAGTTGCTATCTTTGTTATTGCTTTGTAAAGTTCTAATTAGAATTTGGGGAATCTAAAGAAGCAATATGCTTTATGAATAGTGCTGTGTCTTTTAGATGTGTGATTGCTATTCACTTGCTTTTGCTTGTTTCATTAAGCAGAGGACAGAAAAGAAATGTTCGAATAATCTTGTATATTTGATCTTTGTGTTCGGAAAGAATTGATTAACAATAAGAATATGGGGTGACAATCAGTATCCACTTTTAAGGAGTTAGAAAGGAGATGGCATTTATTAAAGAGCTTGCTTGAGCAGATTCTATATTTAAAAAACATCCACTGGTCATTTAGACTGTACTATTGCAGCGTCTTAGGTTAGAAGGGATTTCTCAGGTCATCTAGCTCAGGTGCCTTTACAAGCCCACATGACAATACTACGCAAAGACTGCATCAAATTTCATCTTGAACCACCCCTATGGCTGACGCCCTAGTGATTTTCAAGGCAATTAAGTGTCTGACCTCAACCCTATGAATCTTCAACAATAACGCGTAAGAAAAAATTCTGGGTTTGCATTCAAGCTTCTGCTTTCACAATGCAGACAGTTAAGACTGCCATTTCAATGGAAAAATATGCAAATGATCCAGGTCCTACTTTCTAGTGAGACCTCTCCAATATCTTAATCTTCCATAGACACTGCTCCACAGATTTTCATTTAGCTCCATAAATTGTTTATAAATAATCAGTGATTGTGTGGGGGAAACTCCCCCCCTCCCCCCAAAACATCACAGGATGACTTTCTGTCCCTTCTGTAATGAAGAACTCTGTGCCTTCAGTAAAGAAATGAGACCTCAACACGACTGCAGGTTTTCCATAAGGACTGATACACTCTCCATTAAACTATCACACAGTCTCTCCTCCATAAAACCTGGGTGAGGGATGGGAGGTTGTGTATCTCAGGCTAGAAGGGAAGCTGGTGAAATGCCCATATCCAGCAATTGGCTGACAAAAGGGAAGCACGTAGTTACAGGTGTGTAAATAATTGATTTTTCAATTTAGCTACTGACTTGAATAATCAAAGAAATAAATTCAGAGCAACTGACCCAGAATAGAAGCATTCTGGGGTCTTTTCCCCCCCCTCATCCTCTCTTTTCAAATACACTGGATGTTACAGAATGTGACAGGGCATTGAGTCTCTCTTTTATTCCTTATTGAATAGTTAGGGTTGATCCAGATAGATGGTTTTCAACTGGTGAATCAAAGAAAGGTCCATATCAGAAGGCCTTTGGCTACTTTTGAGAGGGTTAAATGCCTGAGTTCAAGCCCATCTTATGAATTAGAAAAAGATTACAGGTCAGTTCCCTAGCCACCGGCTTAAGAAACCAGAAATGCTTCAGTTCAGAATGATGAAACAGAATTATTTTGACACTTCAAAACTTTCTTCTCCTTCCCCAAACTAATTTTCAAATTCAGTTTGGAAATGCAGGTTTTGGTTCAAGTAAATATGCACACATTTGCTGCCTGAATAAATCACTATTTCTGGATTGGTTTGTGGATTGTTTTTTCCCTGGAAAGGGGTTGGTTTTGTGACTTCTTCTCCCGTGCTCTGTATGTAATCGAAACCAGATTATCTTCAGCCCTGTGGGCTATTTTTTTTTTGTTGTTTTCTTTCCTTTAATGGTCAGCAGTGGGTTGACAATTTATCCAATTGGAGAACATCTCTTCCCTGTGTTAGGTGACCCTTATGGAATGTTAATCACCGAATTCATTAGCAGGACACAAAATTCCACATCATGTTACCTCTGTGAATGGCTGATCTTGGACAGTCACAGGTATCTTATTCCAAGATCTATTACCAAACATGTTCATTTTGATTTTCCTATTTTGAAAATAGAAAGCTGGACTTCTGGTTACTAACTAGATATAGCAGCTACTAAGATTTCCTGCTTCCACAGGTTAGCTAGGTATAAGTAATTTCATTATTCCCTGGTTCACCTGCACACATCTGTTATGTATCCAGTGTCTTAACTAGAGCCTCTGAGAGTTATATTTGTTGAAAACATAACATTTTAAGTTTGGTGCTCCATTCGCTGTGGACTAGCTGAGATGTCTTTTGGATATGATTAACACAGACAATAAAGGCACTGAAGAATCATTCATACGAGCACAGCCTGAGAGCACAGACTGGGGAGAAGGCTCAGGGGAATCTTATCGATACGTATAAATACCCGATGCAAGGGAATGAAGGAGGAGCAGCCAGACTTTTCTCAGTAACATCCACTAACAGGAGCAAAAGACAGTCAGCAAAAACTACAAAACATGAAAAACAAATTAAAACAAACAAAAAAATTAAAACCATGAAATTTCATCCAAACACAAGAAAGCATGTTTTTACTGTGGTCAAACACAAGAACAAGTGGCCCAGAGAACTTATTTGTGCAGTCAGGTTTTGACTGAGTCCTGGAAAACCTGCTCTAAGCTGACCTTGCTGAACAGAGAGTTCCTTCCAACCTAAGTGACTCTGCAAAACAAAAAACAGAAGTCAATGGGGCAACGTAACACAAACTACTGAGTACACCAGGCTGGTGATGAACATGTATGAATTGCCCTCACTGAGGGCATGGCACTGCCCTGCTGTTGTTCAGTGCTGTGTCCCCTTCAAACAGGTCAGCACACAGCTGCCAAGCACAGCAACTCTGCATCAGCCTGTGATTTAGCATAAAAGAAGTTTTCTTACCTGTCTAAAGTAGTATACATTTCCAAAAACTCTCTAAGAGCAGCCTACAGGATCCTTTCATCCAGAAGAGCAGTAGTTAAAGCACAGGGTTATGTTGCCCATCTTTCTCCCATGAGCAGGATGAAGCCTCCCATGCTGCAAGTGAGAGCTTTTGCCAGATAAAGCTCAGATAAACAGCAGCAGGCTCTGCCTCTCAGTTCACCATGGCACAGGCTCCAGGGCCAGCACAGCACAGGATTACAGCAAATGGCTCTACAGACTTGTGGGTCACACAACTCTAACAGGAGCCTGGGCTGGATTCCTTTTTAAATACATTGTATCACTGCTAACAGCCCGAAAAAGAGAAAAAAAAAACAAAAACAAAAACAAAACCAAAAACCTCTGGCTATTGATACGTTCTGTAAGCTACAGGGTTGTCTTCTGGAGAAGAAACCAGAGTTTACAAGCAATACTTCAATATGATTTCAACTTTTGCACGTTATACACTGCATGGTAGTTCCTAGCACTGTTATAAGGTCTCATCTTTCATGCTGCTCCCATACTAAGAAGGTTGAAGAGATGCCAGAAGGTATTTAAAGATGTGTTCAGGTGTCAGAAGAAGTTTAAAGTAATTTTTAAAATCTCTCTGGCAGCAACTAAATCTGTTAATTAATTTGCATGTTCTTTTTTCCTTTTAGAAATGGTTTCCTATATTTAATATATTTTGATCCATTTATTATTTTAAGCTGTAGCATTTTAGCAAAACAGATTAATGCTTAGTGACTGAAGTTAAGAAATGCAGTGACTGCGAATGAACAATGAAATATTTATAGTTCATTTGTTTCCAATGCTTTTTTAACATTCTTGGAGGATGTATACTAATGCTATTACATTTCATACATGTTTAGTGCCCTCTTCCTTAGTTAAAACTATAGGTGCAACTTACCCATTTTTTTAATATATTAATGTTCAACTATAATATGAAACAAAAGTTGTAGTTAAGTAAGTAAAAAGTTAAAAGCTACCTTTCTAACTTCTCACTAAGTGTCAATCACTGTTAATTACCTGTCTGTTTTTAACTTTGTAGTCACATCTTGTCTTTTTTTGGCACACAAAATATAGACTTGCAAAATTTATATATCTGCAAAATGAAAGAGTCATAAAAGAGTTGGTTTATGAAATATTAAGAAGTATAATAAGTTTGGGTTTAACTTTTTTAATTTGCTTTTATCAACTGTTTACCCCTAACCACATAATTAACTAAATATAGAAGAAAAAGAAAAAAAAATCTAATAAAATTAGATAGCTAAGTGGAAGGATGTGTTTGTATAACTGTGCCTTAAGTTAAAAAAAATCCAACAACAAAAGAACCCCACACCTCTAGCTAAATTTTAGGATTCTCCTAAATTATGCTGACAAAATACTTTGATATTACTGGTTGCGTTAAGATGGAGAGCTCATCTCTCTGATGTTTTGCCATGAGTTTAAAGGTTAGCATAGGAAGGAGGAATAAGGAAGTTCTTCTTTGGGGCATGGCCCTAATGAAAATTCTCTGTAGTGCTGCTGTGGTACAAAACCAATATTTCATGCCTACAAGATTTCAGCCTTTGATTTCTCTGATTCATTGTTGAAGTTCTCATCTTTTTCACAGTATGAAAGTCATGGCCATTCACACGTTTTATTCACAGGGAAAGGGCTGAATAGACAAAAATATAATAAATAAGAATACAGCAGCATTCACCTTGACAAGCTGAACTTTAAAATGTTCTGTCCTGTAGCAATGGTATAAATAAAACCTGAAAATGGACAAGTTAAGTAATTTAACTTTTAAGTAAAAAATTGCTACTGAATTCCTACTGAAGTACTGCATACCTCTGAGTAACCTGACTCACCTTTATTTTGAAAAAAAAAAAAACCAACAGGAAAAACACCATCCAAATTCAGTTGCCCACATTTGAAAATGGCATTGCCATTGTTTATCATTCTAAAATTACTGAACTGGTTTGCCTCAACTTCATTTAATTTGCATGGTTTGGTCTGATAGGGCTTTGCAAAGTCACTGTTACGCTTCAGGTGGTAAATGGCATTTGTTTCTTTGAAATTATCTCCTAAGGACTATAGGCAGTTTGTCTCCATAAAGGATTTTTTTTTCTCCGCTTATGTTTATAACACCACTGCAAAATTAAGTGATAATATGTGGAACACAGCTACCTGGATAGACTCTGGCATTGGTTTCAGTCTGAGACAAGATCACCACGACCTCATCTTTGCTTCTTGATGGGGATTATTCAGTCTGCAGTCACTGTGGTACGACAGTTTCTTAGGTTCCACTCAAACCCCACTGTAAGAAGAGTTAAAAAAACAAAACAAAACAAAACAAAACAAACCACACATACAAACAAAACACATCCCTAAAAAATCAATTCTTCCTTAACAAAGCCATACTCTCCAGGCAAAAGGAAAGCAGAGGGCAGCTAGAAATTGTAGCGAGCACTGCCTTTTACAGTTCTAGTGAAAACTAATCTGGTTTACAATACTACATCTAGGGCAAAGTTTGTCTGGGACTGAACAGAAGGAAATTTATATTAATTCTGTAGTGGTTTAACCCCAGCCAGCAGCCAGGTACCACACACCTGCTCATTCATCCTCCCACCCGTGAGATCCTGGAGAGAGAATGGGAAGGGTAAATGCAAGAAAACTCATGGGTTGAGATAAAGACAGTTTAATAGGGAAAAAAAAGTCACACATACAAGCAAAGCAAACCAAGGCATTAATTCACTGCCTCCCATGGGCAGACAGGTGTTCAACCATCTCCAGGAGAGCAGGGCCGCATCACACCTAATGGTGACTTGTGAGGACAAATGTCATTATTTCAAATGTTGCCCTCTTCTTCCTTTTCCTCCCCACTTTATATACTGGGCATGATGCCATATGGTCTGGAAGATCCCTTTGGTCAGCTGGGGTCACCTGTCTGGGCTGTGTCTCCTCCAACCCTCCCAGGCACCCCCAGCTTCCTCACCAGCATGGCCAGTCCGAAAAGCAGAAAAGGCCTTGGCTCTGTGTAAGCCCCGCTCAGCAATAACAAAAACACCTCTATGTTATCAACTCTGTGCTCATCACAAATCAAAAACACAGCCCCAGTCCAGCCACTGGGAAGGAAATCAACTCTACCTCAGCCCAAACTAGCACAAATTCTGATTAAATTTTTTTGCTTTGAACAAATCAAGTAGGAGAGATACAGCCCTTGAAAAAAGAACCACCACAGATTCAGGCCTCAAGCTAATATAGGGACATTTTATTTTAGTCTTTATTGATTATGTAATCTTTCACATTTGAGAACTGTGCTGTATCAATTTTGTTGCCCCTTGAATTCCTTCCATCAAAGAACATAGAGGGTTTCTTTTTTTTTTTAAGCAGAGCTCTCTACAGCTCTTGAGTTACACACAGTTTCCTGTAGTGAGCTGAAGAAACATCGTCTATTTACTAAAATGCTTTATGATTTTTATGCTTTATGAAGCAAGCTATGGATCAGATCCTTTCGACTTTGTCTTAGGGGCAAGAGAAGACTGTCATAAAGTCAAGTTAAAAATTTCTTCATGTTCTTCTAAACTCCTACAACCAGCTAATTAAATCTTTTAAAGATCCTCTAATATGGACACGCAATCCTCCCCTCGGAGGGCTGTTGTTATTATGCATATTCAGAGATTTAAGGAACAAGGAGTTCACCTTAAATGCATTAGGGGGTTAATTAGGTTTTCAGTAAGCACTTCTCTAATTCCTCCTACATGCATAACATTTAAACTGCATCGCTGGGGGATAGCTGGCAGCATTGTGACAACTACAATACTGGCAGTATAGTAATTTGTAGTTAAGGTCACTTGAAGATAACATTAACTCTTCATTGTTCAGTCACATGCAACGCATACGGCTTAAGGAAGACACACTGATAGTTAATGTGATTCTGTGATTCTGTGGGATTAATGAGGATGGTCCAAGTATGCTCCTACCCGCAATTTTATTTTGTTTTTTATATTTTGTGGGTGTCTCACTTTGTTCAAAAGTTTTATTATTTGAATCTGACCCTTCTGTAGTTTTGAGTTTTGAGTTTTGTTTTGTTTTTTTTTTTAAATAAAAGTTAGAAAGTACTACAGTGCCATCACTGTAATTCAAGAATTAGACTTCTGAAAAACTTTCTGCAATGAGTATACCGGTAGATCTAGAAAAACACACACCACAGATCAGTCTTGGAGGCTAAGTTCATCAACCTGTACTTATACTATTTTTTTTTAAATAACACATGCAGGAAAGCAGTTTTCCTCTCACTGTCATGTAGTAGTGTAGTGGTTTTGTTCACATTTTTATCTTCTGTGAGATAAGAATTAGGAGGAATGCAAAGCAGGCTCTAAACTTTAAAGAATATGAAGAAGTTTATTACTAACAGAATTAAAAGTAAAGAGAAACAATAAGGAATTAAAATAAAACCCCCTTTTTCCTCCAGCACCTCCCCTTTTTACCCAACTCACACAAGGGTAACAAACTATAATTCTGGTCAGTATTACAGTTCTTAAAAGTCTCTCCACTTTCTAAGGAAAAAAGGTTTTCTTTTGCTTCACGTGGTTTCCAAACTGCTCAAAGGGCAACAGACTCGCCCAGAAATTCTGCTGCCACAAAAAGCATCTCTTCCATGAATCCTGCAGTCTTCCCACAACTGCCAGCATGGGCCACACATGGGGTGGTTTTTTTTAAGGATAAGCAAATTCCAGCTTAAAAGCAACTGCTCTCTTCTTCACAAAATCTCTCAAAGTCTCTTATAACTCCGAGGTGACCTGGTGTGGTCACGTTTCTTTTTCCCACAAGCTGCACACAAAATTCTCATCCCCCCATGTCTTTAAGTGGATTAAAGAGAAAACGACAGTTTGTGATATTACAGTTTTGACCATGGCCTGCAAAAAGTATTTTTAAGCTTCGTGCTGGGCATGACTCTGCCCTCTTTTCCTGCCGCCATCTTCAGCTCCATCTCCCATGACTTACTTTCTCTTTCCCTCTGACCTTGAAGTCGCCATGATTTTCTTCGGGCTTTATGTTGGAGAAAAAAGCCTCTTTCTCCTTATGCAGTTGGCTCCTCCGCTCGACTCTAGCTATGTTGGTCGCAGAAAGCTCTATCAGTTCCCACCAGGATCTGCACAGCGCCGCGTGAGGGGGGGAGGGTGATTCTCCAGTCTTTTAAGAGCCATGCTGGGTGGTAATGGCTATGCAGCAGCTTAATGGTTATTTCTCAGCTGCCCACGGCTCTGAGGGGGTTCTCTCACAACTACCCAGGGCTCGTGCCCCGAGGCCGGGGGAGGAGAGGCCCGGGGCCGCTCCAAGAGATGGAGCCTGGGGGGCCCATTCCCGCTGCCTCCCCACAGGAGGCTCGAACACCAAGAGGAAGTTACTGCGTCTCCACGCGGTTTAAATACGTAAATTTCGAGAAGCGTTATTGGTCTAAACGACTGCCCATCAACTCGGGTTCAAACCACCACAAGTAGCTTTCCCAGATCACTACCACTGTCTTATTGATTCATTTTAAGGGAAAATAGTAAGGACACAACATTAGTTTTGCCAGTAGCTACTCATAATAGTGGAAAGGGAATTAAATCATAATTAAATATGATGCTCATTCAGATCTTATAACCTTCCTTCATTTTTATTCTTAAATGAGAGGAAGAAGAAGCATATTATGTATTTGAAGTAGTGTGCAGCTATTCTACCTGTACCTGAGTACTAGTGTTACTCCTCCATTTTAGACACATGTAGAGTGTGTTCCTGTTGCTCTTTATTTTGCCCTGTTAATGCAAATGCTTACAGATCCAAGTAAATTGTTGCATATTGTAAACTTAGTCACAGTAAATGTTTACGGGATCATGCCTTAGCATATAAATCAGTACTTAATATTATTTGCCCTTAGTCATAGCACAACATGCCATGTGTGTAGTTTTATTTCAGTAATGCACTGTGTCACATTCCCAAGCAGTAAAGTTGCATCAACACAGGTGGGAGAAAAAAAAAATAAAAGGAACTACTCTCTTCCATGCAAATGTTAGGATAACAGTAATATTCTGAAAATAAGGTATTAAAAATAGGAAGCATTGTTGTTCAAATTATTAAAACACAATTGATACTTAAACTCAAAATATTACCTAGATTTATTGTAGCCCTTTTAAATCAATATCTGATAAAAAAATGTAATTGCAGGGAAACCAAGAGGAAAACAAAAGAGACTTGATAAAAGTGTAGAGCTGTTAGAAAATGAGATGTGTTAAATTTCATATTTCTGTGTATGAGACAATAATGTGTTTTGTTAAATAGCAAAGTCCTTTTATTTAAATAATTGAATGCTAAAAAAATAAAAGCTACTACTGTAGCGCAGTGGGTTATCTATCACCTAATCAGTTTCCTACAGTGTGCTGAATACACTTTTATTAAATTTGGTTCTGCCTTCAAAATAAGCCTACAGGTACTTCAGGAGCAATTCTTATAGCTGGTGTCATCTATAACACTTCAGTGTTACAATGACTGACTGTTTTCTCTGAATGGTGTGTATGCATCTTGTTTCCACAGACATTTTTATGATAGAACATCTTGGCATCAGCAAAACTTAAAATTAAAATAGAAATTGTTTTTAAAATAACCCCTATTCTGGATTTCACAAACATTTCCCAACCTCTTTTCATTAACATTTCCTAACCTTTTCCTTTCTCTTTCTATACCCCAGTGACTCACGATTTTTTTTTTTTTGCTTCGAAGGGTAACTTTCAATCTGAAGGAGTAAGAACATCCTCCACACAGAGAAGGAATTCATCTTTTTTTGAATAGTTGCTATATTCTTCAAAAAGAAGTAGATTTGAATTTCCACAATAAATACAGAAATTTAGATTCAATTTTCTATACTGTGGAGGCTGACTATGAAATAATGATCACTGCACTTCAAGAAAATTTCATTTTCTTTGCTGATTTTACAGTACAACCTTGGCTAATGCAAATGCAGAGCCAGAAGACTCTGAACTTATGAAACCTGAAGAATAGCAGTAAAAAAATTTATTGAATCATCTTGACATGGCATCTGAGATTTGGTTCTTGCAGACTGAGCAAGAAGCATCATGCCAGAACTAGGTACCACATGAAAAGAGATCTCTCCACAGAACTTGGAAAGTGAAAGCTGGGGAAGGACATGAAAAGAAAAACACATTGTAAAGGCTGAAGGTGAAGCCACAGCATCATAGGACTGTCTTTACAGAAAAATACTTCAGAATGGAATGGGTTGAGCCTGCGGCTTAAATGCCCTTGAAAAGGATGTAGATCTAAGCTGGTATATACTTTGTCACGAAACTGAGTACAACACAGCCGAAACAACCCTCACAAAAAGGCTTAGTGAGCATGAAGGTGAACGGATTATGTGAAAAGATAGCTGTGTTTTATTGAGTATGGCAATTATACACATTGTATATATTATATCGGAATCATATGCACACAGGATGGATATACAAGCAGGGGGATTGTCTTAATTGCACTGCAATAGATATAAAGTGGAGTGATCTTGTTTAGAAAAGCCAGCATATACTGTATAATTGCTTTGAAACCACTACCACAAAATGTAGAAAACTAAGACACAGCTGGCCTCCTGCTGAGGAAGGAACAGAGTCTTACTTCTATTTACTCTTTTTCGAGTGCCATAAACAGATATTTGTCACAACTTTCAGTCAGGGACAGTCACCTTTGTTTCTATGTTTTCTTTTACAACATAATTCTCTACCAGATTTTTCTGTGTTTTCTATTACAGTGTAATCCTCAGATTTATCGCCATTTTCCTTCTCAGGTCTGCCTTCTCAGCACACAGTCCTGTAAATGTCTATACCCTTCATCTGAAAAACTTACAGAGTATAGTTGGACCATTCTTGTATTAAACTACATTTGTGGGACTTACAGACATTGTGATCTGTGATGTCACAGACACCTGGTTACAAACATGAAACATTTCTTTCATACTTCAGGCAGCCACAGATAGGGCCAGTCTGGGTTTCTGGGAGCTCTAGGCAAGGTCCAGGTCACTCCTGCAGGCTGCAGCACTCCTGAGTCAGATGCTAATGTATTAAACAACAATCCCTGCCTGGGAAGGGTCTACCAGGTAAGTGATTAAAGCAGGGGATGAAGAAAAAATCTCACACATATAGAAAGACTAACCCACGGGTCACGTGCACAGAAAGGTTAGCAGAGACAGATGTACACTCCAAATGCCTTGCTTTCTAGTTCAGTGATATAATTAGCTTTTACTGCAGCACAGTAATGTGGTGGAGATGTGGTCAGGCATCTACTTTTCCACTTACTAGCTCGACATCTCCTGCTTTTACTCTTGAACTTCTTGTTATTCCATAATTTAACACCTTGATTACAAGCTGTCCTCTTAAAGTAATCAGGCTTCAAATTTTTTTGTAATTATTTTGAAAGTTTGATTGAGTATTAAATATTAATATGCAAATCCGTAAAATTTAAAAAACCGTATCTGATAAAAATTGTCAATTTCACACAGTAATTTGCAATCATGCCACACTGTCTGCATATGGACATATAGGAATGTAGTGGAAATATGTATGGAAATATTTTCTCATCTTCGTCATTAAAGGTTCAGTTACTGGTCTGCAGCATGTGACATGTCTAAACTGTTTTTTTCCAAATTTGTCATGTTTCAAAAATGTTTATGATGTTTCCATCTTCATTCAAAGATCAACAGATTATCACACATGAGGACTTGCCTGTGTTACTCCCTTTGGATTGCCTCAGTTCCTCACATTCATATATTCATTCAGGCCCAAAGCACTTCTAAAATGTTAATATATTAACAGAGATGTGTCACACACTTCAGAAGGATTTGAGACTGGTATTTCAAGTGTGTATTTTGACTTCCAAAGAGTATAAAACTGTATGTATTAAACATTAGAGATGGAGCAGAACTTGAAAGTCTGAACTGTCTCAAAGCTCCTGACTTTTCAAGATTCTGACATCAGTTAGTTTCTGATAGATTAGTAACTCTCTCCAACCCAGAAGATGCAAACAAACTAGGGGTTTGTGTGAGATACAAGAGCCAGGTACAAAATTTAAATACTTAATTTTACCATTTTGGAAAGTTCAGCAAGCTTTTTTTTTTATCCTCCTGACCTCCTTTGTTTTAAAATAGTAATAATGTATTTATTGAGAATTAGAATGAGAATTCAATGATAGAAAATAGTTAGCTCTTTTCCTTTTTTAACTCACTTTGCACATTGAAAAAGTAGAGCCTCAGATTCCTGCTGAGAAGTTTTTCCTTTCAAGTAATAAAAAACCCACTGTATTTTTACTTAGATGTGTAGTCTACAGTAAAGAAATAATACAGAGTCACAGACGACATTAACAGTGCACACAATGTGATAGGATATAAATTAAACAGACTGAAACACCAGCAAGGGGCTGATTAGGTCTTCAGAGGTTTTCATCATACTTCTCTTAGCAGGGTTAACAAGAGACAGCACAGACGTATTTATTTTGCATCTCCTCTAAAATATAAGGGCAACTTAATAAAACCCCATCTTGTTGTACTTCACTAACACTTAAATAGCTTCATTCCACATGTCCATGGAAAACACCAAAACTGCAAAGTTTAAGATTAGTTTCTAGAAGCTTTGGTATACTTCATACTCTCTCCTAACCTTTCAGCATCAGTAGGTGTAAACAAATGTCTTAATTTCCATATTATATCAAAACTGGTTTTTGTACAAAATGTTATGGAGAAAAGTAAATTTCACATTCCTACTGCATTTTCCTGCGGTTCATAGGTGTCAGCAGGGAGGGAAATTCAATACAGAATTGCCGTGTGGCTCCAGTCCTGTATTTCTATTGATAAAACTTCATACAGTATTGTCAGAAGGAAAAAGACTTCACCTAAGAAGCTTATCAGTAAACTATCACCTCAAATAAGCAGAATTTATTACTGAGTCTTCCCTACACTGCAAGATGACTAGCATTACCAGACCAGTTCAGGGCTCTTATCATTAACTCTAGGCTGATACCGTGTAGAATAAAACCTGCACACACTCTTCAGTTCAATACTATGGAATCAGTAAATTTCACACGGCTGTCCCCATCCAGCCTTCATTCCACAATTTTGATATTAATAATTCTATGAACCCCGGTGAAAACTTTAAAATCCACGTGATATTATTCTGAAGTATCTTAAAATGCCACAAGTGATGGGTAAAGACCACCTGTGTGTTTTGGGCAACCCACATGTGTCTGTACCTTCCTCATTCACCCCGAATGCAATACATCTACGAATGGACATGGACTAGAAGTGACTTTTTTTCTGGATTGTGACCCACTTCAATGGACAGACTCTCCAAAAAAGTGCTGCTGGGACACTAGGCATCTGACCCATTTACCACCCAATATGAAGGCAGAAAGGAGAACGAGAGTGTAATAAGTGAATTTATAGTCTCACCAGCACCCCAAAAGATGCAAAGCAAGCATTAGAAATGTCATTAGAATAAAGACTTTCTTCCTGTTGATTTTAAAAAAGCAACCAAACAACCAAAAAAAAAAAAAAAAAAAAAAACACAAAAAAAACCCCCAAACCCCCAAAGTGAAGATCACACTAGTCAGAACAGAAAACTATAAAAGGAATTCCAGCACATTTTTTTTCCTACGATAACTCAATCTTCTTTAAAGCAGTATATTGACATATTTCAAAATAAATAAATCCAAGAAAATTTAGAAGAGAGAATCAAAAAATCTCAAGCATGTGGTAGAGAAAAAAGCACTCAGGATACCTGAAGAAAAATTAAGATAACAAGGTGTGTTTATTTTAGAAAAGAAAAGTCCATTCCTAGATGTGAATGTCTACCAACACATAAAGGGATGATATACAGAAGAAAAAGATCAATTATTCTCATTAGCTAAAAACAACAAAAGAAGATGTAGAAGGCTTAGCAGCAGGTGGCATATTTTAAGTTAAACATTTGGGCCAAACCAATATGTCTAAAAACTGATAAGCAGGGTAGGAAAAGGTTGTTGAAAGGCTGTGGTTTAGGCTTAACTTGACATTACTGAGACTAGTTTGCAAATAAGTACACATTTTGGAATGAAGATTGGCCAAGATGTTCCACTAAGCCTGCCTTTCACACAGCTGATTCACTGTTTGCAGTAACAACAGTTGCTCGAAGAGAGGAGATGGATATTGAAGGGGAGGTTAATATTGGGAAAAGAAACAATGGCAGTAAAAGGTAGAATCAGTACGGGTATTTCAAAATTTCCAGCAGTTCTGCTTAAGAGAAGATCTTTTCTTCTGAATCTGTATCAGATCATACGTATACAATAACAGAGTATCCACAAAGCACCCATAAATAGTTTATCAGTCACAGTATTAAAATGATAAACTGTTCTCAGGCTTTCAAACTATTGAAAAGCTGTATTACTAAGAACAGAAACCCTGCTAACATCAGAAGTACCTAATCAACACCAGGCTCCTTATCTGCACTTAATACAGTAAATTATCAGACAATTTGAAGGTTACCTTGCTGTCAACGTTTTCAGCTGCTTGGTTTCCTTGTCAAGGGCACCCAGGTTAAAAATATTTTGCTTTTTTTTTTTTTTTAACAAATACTTCAAGTAAACTAGAAAGAATGAAGAATATGCTGATAATTGACTTGCAGCTTCAAGTAGCTACTCTAGAAATTTACTTTCATTTCATTGGTTACATGAACCGTGTATTAAGTATAATTATATTTCTCTGCATTAGAAGATGTACATCAGCTGCCGTGGATGGATAACAGTTTACATATATGCTTCAGCATTTGCCTAGCTATAAAGACTGGAATAATTGTCATCTAATTTGTAGCTCATGTTGTTCAACCAGGCAACATAAAGAAGACTCTCAAACTGTAAAGCAGTACTAAAATCATATAAACACACATTACATGAGACAGGGAAAAAATCTTATGGCTCTCCTACTGATTTTGTCTAGGATACACAACTGTTCCTATCTTCTAGATATGTCTTTGAAAAACCTATTAAAAATGTTCAACTGTTGTTTGTAAAACTTGAAGCCTTAATTCAGACCTTAAGCTGTTTTCTGCTGCTGTTTTCAATATGCCAATTATACTTCTCTGAGAAACTGAATGATACAGTGTTGCATGCCAGACAGGGAGACAGCCAGAAGGCAAACTATAATAGAGATCCAAAGCTTGCTAAATGAACCTTAGCAGTGGCGAGTTACTTTTCTAAATTCTTTTTCTCACTCTGGGATAAGGAAGGTGAATGAGGAAGCTACTCTAAAAGGCAGCAAGAACAGCATTGTGAAAACCAGTAACACTCGAGTAAATAAATCTATATAAGTACAGCAGAAAACGACAACTTACCAATAGGAATTTATTACACTTTAATGGCAAGGAAAAAGTCTTGATCTTAAGATGTCTGTTGTCCTCTATTTTGTTTCCTTCCTCCCTACCCTTGTTTTAAAATCATCAGGATTGATACTGTAGTTGCATATGCAAAGAGAAAACACAGGTTTGAGTAGTAACTCATGCAGATTCATTTTCCATTCAAGGTGCCTTACCAAAGAATGCATATTCAATTATTTGTGTTTGTATGCACTATCACGCCTCACAGGTAGGCTGGATTTTCAAGACATTTGCAAATTGCTACATATGTATGTAGGCATATTTAAAGAAATACTTCAATGCAATAGATTTGTCCCTAACAACAGCAACAAAACAGTCAAAATAATGTTATTTGGACATGGAATGGCTGAAACTACTTCATACAGCTACCTTGCTTTTCTCCTTTTGTTGCTCTAATCATCACCTTTCTCCCCCTTTTCTCCTTTGCTTCTCCTACAGCTTGCTTCTACTATTCCATCACCCAGTCACCTTATATGAAGAAAGCTAAGTAGTGAACTTACAGTGCACCTTCCTATTCCTTTGCCCGCAGACACACTTCTGCCTCCTCCTCTCAGCTCTTGCTTCAGTTATCTCCACAACATGTGGGGGCTGGTGGGCCTGTTGTTGGGAAGCCCATGGGACAAGGGACAGGAAGGGTCCATTGGAAGGATCGTTTCTAAGGGCAGAAATCCTCCCTAGGTTAGGGCAATAAGGAAAGGCTTCTCTTACGATTTATACTAATGAACCCCAGTTCCATTCCCCTGATTGATCCTTTGGCCTCTCTGCCCCTTTATCCCTTATATGTCTGTACCCTATATGTCTGTTCTCCTTTCCCTGCTCTCCCATTTGCCCTCATTCCTTAGTCCCACCCTCACAGTATCCCTATTGGTTCCCTTACCCTAGTCCCGCCTTTGTACCACCCCTCTGCCCACAGACCATTGGCCCTGATGCTCTCTCCACCCCTGTATAAAGCCCTGTGCCCTTCATCATTTCTTGTCTTCATCCCTGGATCTCTTCGTGGTGTGGATGCAATAAATCTTTCTGTGGAACCCCATACGGAGACCCTTCCAGGAGTCTTTTGTTGTCAGCTTGCGTGTGAGTGTGTGCCCGCTGCTCTAGTGGCAGAGGAGGCTTGTGTGAGTGCCTCTGTGGCCTCCCCTGTTTGTCCTCGACGGGGATCGGCGACTCCGGGAGCGCCGGATCCTACGTGGACGCTCGGGACAAACGCATTGCACTCGCCGACTGTGTGCGCAGCAGCCTTACCGAAGCAGCTTCTAGCAGAGACGCTTTTGGGAAGGTTGTGGCACTCTTACCACCGACACTCGCCAGAGCAACAACACTTCTCCAACAGGCGTTCCTTTGTTGGAAGCTCTGGAGATGGTTCATGTAACAAGCAACAAGAAACCACCACCATGTCTCTAAAGGTGACAGGTCTCCTGCACCTTCATCTAAGTTCAAGAAAGAACCTAAGCAAAGTCTTTAGTGCCCAATGAAACCATGATAACAATCAGCATACAGTGATATGACACAATGACAAGATATACTGTGCCATTATTAAAGATGAGTCAACACCCTCGTTGCTCCTCTGCCTCCAATCCCCAGAAAGACTATTTCATCACCTCTGCCAAGAATGAGACTTCCCTAGTTCAGGATTTTGCCTTAGATTTATTCACCAGTTTGACAGTCGTACACCTTTGCTGATCCAAAGAAACTGAAAATAGATAATCCCTAAATTGTTAAACTCCTCTTGTTCTTAATGAGGAAAACTGATATTAAAGTGAGTACGAGAATTTTTCATCAAGAAAAGAGAAAACTAAGGGGCTGGCTATATTTGTCTTCTCTGAGCTGCCACTGAAGCTCCCCCTGATAAATATGTTGCTTATAGACAATTAGTCATCTGACAGATACTTTCATAAGTAACCAATAAACATGTACTGTATATAATTGGTCATCCATAATAGTTTGTTATGTCTGGGGTCAGCCCAAACAGATGAAGCAAGGAGTATTGTAAACTGAAAACAAAGGTATGCTTAATCCTTATAATGCTTAATACACATTTAGAAGACTTGATTTGTAATTAATCATGGCAGTAATGGAAATAAAACAACTAACAAAGTGACAATAGGTGGAATGCACAGCAAATGTCTTGTTAGTGGCATATTTCTATATAGCATATAGAAAGAAGAAAACAAATACACACACATTCCAAACATGAAGCAGAACTAAGTTCAACACCTGCTTCAGAGAATGTGTTTTCTACATGTTGGCATTATGGAAACACAAGTGCAGTGAGTGGAGAGAGGTTGCTAGATTTGCCACAGACAGACTGATGATGTTATAGACATCCATGTTCAGAAGCACAAATTTACAATCAAATTATAAATAGCAGCATTAAAATTTAGATACAGTAGATATATCTGGCCATAATCTTTTCTGTGAGGAAGTCGCGTATCAGTTTGATACATGTTGGCTGCTACTGGAATGCAAAAGTCAGTGCACTAAAAGTCCATTTGTTTTTTTTAGAATTCCTTAACAGGGTATGCTTAAGGAGTGCAGCAGCACTTCTCCATACAGAATTTCAGCTGTGTCAACCCTCAAGAGCTAAGAAGACCCAAATAAGTAGCTCCCTATACTTATCTAAGTGTGAGAGAGACCCAGAATGCATTGCATTATTCTGCAAGATGTTCCAAGGATATTTTTATCTATCAAATTGTACTACTTGAGTAACAAAACCAAACAGTTCTTCAGGCTTCAAGTTTCTCTCATTTTATCTTACTGCATCTTTAGAGAAAAGACACCACTGAATAGCATACATATTCTCATAAAAAAAATCTTTGAGAAGCCCATTTTAGCCCAAATATTTTTTATGGCTTATTTTTCCACATTCTGTCCAGTTCTTAACAACTTTAGTGAACTGTAGTCCCTGATATATTTTAACACACTAACTGTGGTCGCTCTAGTGCTTCTTATTCATATGCTTGGTTATTGTTTTCTTCTCCCCTACTCGCCAAAACTGAAAAGAGAAGTTATTTGAGTGGTACTATCTTGGGTAGATTGATGGTCTAACTGAGGTACACCTGAAAATTTATATGAAAGAGGCTTTAGACTTCTAAGGAATTACAAGCCTTCCATTCTCTTTAGAAGCCTTCTGTCTTCTCTGCACAAGACCATGCCCACAGTTGAAGATGCAGTTTAGCTTCATGGTTACACCTACAAAGAGTTACTTCTGGAGTTAAGTTTCTTCCACAGAACCTCCCTGACACCAGCAAACAGCCTCTTCTTTGTGACCACACAGGAGAAAAGACAAATGTCTTCACAGGCTTTCAAACTCCAATCTGTTGGTACATGGTTTTATACTGACTTACAAGTCAGCTATGTTTTATTACAAACCATGTTGAGTATTATTGCACAACTCTAACTCAGAAATACATTGGAGCTAGTGTCAGTGAAGACCTGGGTAAGACCATATGGTCTGTGGTGTGTGTATTTTATGACTGTATAACACTGAGCAGTGTTTGGTAAATGCTGGCCAGGGTCCTGCACAGTGTGGTAAACTGTGCCTCTTTGGACTAGCCACAGATTATTTTTTATTTTCAAACATCTTATCATTTAATCAGGATCTTGTAGTTGTTTGGAAATGAAGTTCCAGGCCTTTGGAGATGAGATATTCTTTAGATTCCTGCCCATATTTGCCTACACGTCATATGGACCATACTCTTGTGTGGTCTGGGTCATATTCCTAAATTACTTGCTAATGTTAGGAATATTGCTTGGATTTTGTCTAAGAAATATCAAAATTAGTATTTTAACTATCCAAGAATCTTCAAGATACTGAGAAGTTATTATAATAAGGGAGAGAACATCAGAGAAGGTAGCAAAGGTGTCATTCTGTATTTCCTCCACAAAAAACTCAGAGGAAGAAGTATTTGTTAATTGTTTCCATAAGACAGTACTGGAAGTACACTAATGGATTCAGTACAGAGCCCAAATACCAGATTAAGCTTGAGGTCAGTATTTTAGAAACAAATTTCTCAGACAAAACATCACTAATGATTACAGAGCACTGCAAACTGCAAAAGCCAACAGCAGTCTTTAATGTGTGCAGCAAAATACCCAAGCACAATGCAGACCAAATAAATATTGAGAACAGATGAATCAATATCGTGACCTGAAATCGTTAACAGACAAAAATCCCTTCTAATACGCTCTGCTAAATCTGTTATTATCTCAAACCCTTCGAACCAGAGTGCCAAACAGGACTGTCATGTTTTAACCACAGCCAGCAACTAAGCCCCACACAGCCTCTTGATCACTCCCCCACCCACAAAAGGATTGGAGGGGGAGGAAGGTGGGGGAGTAGAGAAGAGATTTGGAAGAGTGAGAAGTGACAAAACTCATGGTTCGAGATGCCAGTAGCTTAACAATTGAAATAAAATAGTAATAATAACAAAATGCAATGAAAAGGAAAATAAAACAAACCATGCAAATAGAGATTTGCTCACCACTAACAACCTGATGTCCAGTCACTCCCTGAGCAGTGGCCCCCTAGCCAATCTTCCCCCTTGTTTTAAATGCTGAATGACTCTGTATGGTCTTGAATATCCCTTGGGTCAGCTGCCCCATCTGCTTCCCCTTCCCAATGTCTTGTGCAGCCCCAGAATTCTCAGTTCCGGGGTGAGGTGAAAAGGCTTGGTTCTTGTTCAAGTGCAGCCCAGCAATAACAGAAACTTCCCTTTATTATCAATTCTGTGCTCAGCACAAATCCAAAACAGAGCCCCACAGCAGCCACTCTGAAGAAAATCAACTATCTCCCAGCCAAAACCAGCACAGTTTCATTCTCTGAATTTTTATGAACATAATGAGAAGTGTCATCTTGAAAATGTCAAAGAATAATTTTTTATACACAATGTAAAAAGTGTGTAATTAATATGCAGGTAACAGTTGACACCAGATACAAAACTTGGGAAGTATGGGCAAATGGAGACCTTTTGGTCTTGCTTTTATGTGTGTGTGTTTTTAGTAGTAATTAGAGATAATTTCTATATTTTATAGCAATATCACAAGCTACAGGATAATCTTAGCCAGTTGATCTGCAAGCAAATACAGAATCACAGAATCAGAGAATCAGCTAGGTTGAAAAAGATCTTTGAGATCATTGAGTCCAACTTAACACCACCTAACACACCTTGTTCAACTAGACCATGGCACTGAGTGCCACATCCAGTCTTTTTTTAAATATCTCCAGGGACAGTGACTTCACCACCTCCCTGGGCAGCCCATTCCAATGGCCAGTCACGTTTCTGTGAAGAAATTCCTCCATAAACATAAGGTCCGAAATGAACCTCTCCTGGTGAAGCTTAAGACTGTGTGTTCTTGTCCTGTCGCTGGCTGTCTGGGAGAAGAGACTGACCTTCACCTGGTTACAACCTCCTTTCAGGGAGCTGTAGAGAGTGATAAGGTCTCCCCCAAGCATTTCAGCCTTTTATAGGTACCTTGCTCAAATTATATCATCATAATGCATTATGACAGACTCTTCTGTTTCAACATGGTTAGGGAGGCAATCCAAAAGGTCTCTCTTTATCCTCAGTTATAGCTGTGAGTATAAGTGTTTGGTACAGCAAAGACAACATGACCCATATTTTCCGTGATGCTGTCAGGTGACAGCTAAAGTAAATGAGAAATGTCTTCCAAAAATGAGAGCCAGACTCTAGGATTCCTCTTTGGTTTCTCATGGTCACTTCATGCTTCTCAAAACAAAAGATAGCAGTGGCTTGTATTCCCATAAAAGTGTATCATACCACATACACATATGGAGTAGGTTAGGGCTGTGCAGGCAGCCTCCATTTTAACCCCTCATAAATCTGAGGCTGTTGACTTTGCAGCCTCGGGAATGTGCTTTTAACAGCACAGCATGTGTATGTGCATGCAGGTTATTTATGTTATCTATGAAGGGAGCATGTTTGATCTCATGCTCCAACGTAACCACTGTACTCGCAGGCATTTACAAGCAGTGGAACAATGTGTTACATTTTATACAGAGGTGTTTGGAGCATTGCAGGGAACTCCCATGCATGCGTGCATGTGGATTTCTGTGTACACACACACACTGGTAGATGTTTTTAAGCCACAACCATTACGCTACATTTAATAAGATAATTCAAATTGTATCCGTAATCAAGCTGCAGTTATCAGAAATAAAATTTAACAGTCAAATTTTTCCATTTCTTGGATTATCCAGATATCTTTCTTGATATACTACTAAAATCAGAGATCTCCAGTTTTGTCAGATACATAAGACACAATTTTATCTTGTAAAAGTCTGATTGTTGTTTTCTTAAAAAACATCCTTGAAATTGAAGTTCACTTTTCATAATGAATCACAAAATTTGATTTTATATCATCAGTCATCTAATTGTCATTTACCTGTTCAGTTCTCAGGCTATTTTTTAAATGTCAAACAGCAATAATGAGCAGGACCAGTGCTTCAGGGCACTAGGCAAAGCAGTTAAAGGTCAGTTTAGATTATAAGATTGTTCCACAGTTTGCCAGGTATTTGTACATACATATACACACGCAAACTCAGTTTATAAAATTCATGTTAGAATTTTAGGCAAGTCCTGAACTTCTTAAAGGAAGCCTTTAGACACTGAAACAGGCATATTTTTTCGTAGGTATGTTTGAATGACAAATATATAAACTCCTCTGATTTTAAATTATACTGCACAACACCACACTGTAAACGAAAAAGCATAGAGTTTAATTTGAAGAGCTCAGAATTTATAACAACTTATACTGATCTGAACAGAATGGTATTCTGGGGCATCCTTTGGACATTTAATATGTTTTTCCTGGCTGTACCCCTATGGAAATTAAAGATTTTTTTCCATGAGTTCCTCACCAACTCAGTTTTATCCTGTAATATTGTTTGCCCGATTTTGTTGTAGTGTAATTGAAAGTAGTCCACCTCTATAGCATCTTTCTTTTGTAGTAAAAAACAATATAAAGTGCTGAGGCCATTCATTAATTTACAAGTAAACTTAAAAATAAAGCCTAATTCTTCCCTTAATAAATTATCTAACAGAATCCATTTGCCCAGCTCATCAAATGTGATGTTCTTGTTTTTCATCTTCTAGAAGACATAGAACATATTTTCAGAAAGTGCTGTGTTCCATAGCTGATGTGCAAGTTCAGATGCAAAAAAAGAAAGCAAAGGTCCACGTTATCATTTGACATATATTGTTATTACTAATCACCCAAAGCTACAACAATATTTTGGGTTGGGATACAATATTTTGTAGCCTAATTGATATTTTGTGCTCTAATCTATGACTTTTTTTTCTAACCCAGGAAGAAAGATTTTATTTAACAGCCTCCATCTAAAATTCATAGAAAGACAATGCACAGATCCTGAAAATCAAAGCATTGCATCAATATGACAGAAGCTTGGATGGTGTTGGAGGTGAAGTCTAGGCCTAGTTTCAGACTCTAATCTGTAGACACATCTTCGTTAATCTCCCTGTGTTCTCTTTGTGGCCACAAGACGAGAGAAAAAAGATTGTATTTCAAGGTTCATTTAACCACAGAACTAATACCTCAGATAAAGATGGCTCATGGCATGGTATAGGCCTAATGTTTTCCACTGATCCTACAGGGAGTTTTGGGCAACCAGTTGCAGTCTAGAAATCTCAGCTGATGTAAAAACTCTGTTTAGTCAAGTAGGACAAATCAGTCAAAAGACAGATACAGATATTTTGAGCAAGTTCCTTCCATCAATTAAAAAAAAAAATTAGAAGATAAACCAGCAGCAGTGGGAATACCAGTGGCAATGATTTTTCCCGTTTGAGTCCCAGATACCTGGTTATGAACTGAAAAAGCTTCTCAAGTTAAGCATAAACATTACATAATCCTCACACTCTTTTGTCTGAATTCATCTATAAAAAATGGCATGCAAGAAGTGTAGGTGAAAAATTATTAGACAGTTGAAATTATACACTGCATCACTGGTAAGAACAACTTAATTTATATGACATGGATTAAGGGCAGAAACTTAAAAGTAATTTTCAAATGGAAAAACCGTATTCCAATAATGTAGCAGAACCCCTCCACTTTCCAGAAGAGCGTGTACTTTAAAATTTGTTCTGTCAAGTATACCAACTCAAGGATGTTACTATTGCATAATCTTTGCACCAAAACCACTACTAGTAGATTACAGCATAACACAAACCAGTGCACTATATCAAGATACCCATACTAAAGTTAGCAAAACAAATAGTATTGATTAGGAGTCAAATGTAACTTATCACCAAAATGACAAAAATGTGCTCAGATTCCTTCACTAAACCCCTAGGGAGTAACTGCAAGACAGGCATCCCTGCTCACGAGAGAAATTCCACACATTTCCAGGAAAATGTACAGAAGATTTCTGCTTTGTGAAAGTTTAGTGTTGCTTTTATAGTTTGTAAAATGAGTGAATGTTGGACAAAAAACTGGCTTATCCTGCCAGATCTCACTTCAACAGTAAGATGTTTACTGGCATTTGGGAGATGCCAGACCAGTGTTAACCCCATGGCACCAAAATGACCCACTATAAGGCAGCTTGTCCTGTTTGGGTTATCTGACCGGTTAACAAACAACAGATAAGCTCCTTGCGGGGGATGAGATGCCCTGCTACACTTTTGAACAAATCAAAGAGGAGATTTTTCATGCAGTAGCCCTTGGACCATTCAGGACAGGACAAGATGTGAAAAATGTGCTTAACACTGCAGCCAGGGAGAATCGTCCTTCCTGGTCCTTCCTTCCTGGGGTCTCTGGCAAATAGTACCCAAAGAGACTCCAGGGCAACACCTGGGATTCTGGAGCCAGGGATACAAAAGATGCTGAATGACACTGCCACTGTCTGCCATAACTACCGTGGACAAGGTGTATGGACTGACCCAGATAAACCAGTCGTAAGCTCCTGATGCAGCAACCAGCTGACACCACACCATCCCTCCTGCCCTGGAAGACCACTAGGATGGACAGAACCCAGTCATGGACTGAATGAACTCAAGAGACATCTTGGAGGGACAGCCATTGACTGTGGAAATGTTACCTGTGCTTGTGTATATATGTATATATAAATATAGCTGGAAGGTGTAGGATTTGGGCATGAAGCAAATAGTATAGAATAAGGGGTGGATAATGTCATGGTTCTGGCCACAAGAGGGTTAATTTTTGCAGTAGCCAGGAGAGACATGCTTAGGCACAGAGGGTATTTTATACAACCTCAGGTCATTTTCTGGGGACAGGGGAAGGGGTGGTTGAGCATGGTGAAAGGAGCAGTTGGGCAACATCAGTTCCTTCTGTTATCAAAATTGTAGCTGTTATTGTTTGCTTGCTTACTCCATTGCTGTTTCCTGTTCTTATCTCAAGACATAATCTTTGCCTTTTGTGCCTACAATTCTCCTCTCCAGCCCCCTGCAAGGGAGGGGGAAAGGGGATGCGGCAGTGAGTGAGCAGCACCTGGTTTGGAGTGCTTTGGTGCTAACATAGGTTGGGGAATACCATTCCTAAACCACAATGGTTATGTAACCTTGCTCTATATTCTCTCTATATTATACAAATATTATACAGTGGCAATCACCTGAAAAACAAACTCATAGAACAAATCACTACCTTCAAAAAAGAAGAAGTCTTAAGCTTTTCTGAAATGTACCTTGGTGATTTCAACATATTACATTGTTACATCATTTAATGCCTTACTTCAGCAGGACACAATTAACTCGCTGAGGACTTATCTGATTTTGCAAAAACTAGTTTATAACTGATAAAATCTGTGAACCTGGACAGTCTAAGCTTTCACTTATGAATGATGGCTGATATACCCATTAAAAAAATTTTAAAAAGAAAAAATGCTTATCTTTCTGTTTTTGTTGTTTGTTTGCGGGTTTGTTGAGGTTCTTTTTTGAGTTTGTTTTTTTTTAAATGTGCTTCAGGTTCCCAAGCTAGAATAAAATAAGTGGCAGCTTCTGCTACCTGCAGTGGTGGTGTTACATCACGAACACAAAGCCATCACACTGCCTGACACCATTCATAACAAGGGTAGTCTGTGCTGAGAGGCCCTAGAGTGAATCTGAGGGTTGTGTCAGGCCTGGATTAACCTACACTGACAACTGCGTGTAGAAAGCTAGTGAAATGTCTGTTTATACCTGTCTCAGCCACAGCCAGAGCCACACTGCTCAGGCATTAGCTTTCATAAATAATTAAAGCTCTAAAAATTTTTCTTTATTACCCCCAAAAGATACTCAGTTTAGTATCCTTTCTGAAATTGCACACTATAATACTTTGCCTTCAAAACAGCTGAAGAAGCAAAGAAACATACTATTCTCACTCACATTCCAAAAAAAGCAATGAGATGCTCTTCTTACCCCAGATTTCCTGCACATAGGCCCTTCTTCATTAAAATAACTTTAATAAATTATTATGAGGAAATACTAGTACCCTTCTGAATAACAATAAATGAAAGCATTATGCTTCGGCATAGACTATTTTTTTTGTTCTTGATAAATATGCAGCATTAGCAGCTACAAAGTCATTACATGTTTTATTGTTTTTGAAAGCTAAGGATCGAATGCAGTCTCAAAATGACAAAGGAATCTGTTGGAAACCTTTCAAAGAGCAAAGGTAGTGTCAGGTGCCTCTATCCATCATATAACTGATGAGGATGGTATTGTAGCCACTGACCCAGTTGGTAAATTAGTCTTAGAGTAAAATGCATTTATAATCAGTTAGAAGCCAAATTCTATAAGGGGAATTAATTATCCTTTATTAAGAAAGGATTGATGTCTTGACTCTTCATTTCTGGAGCCTATTCTCTTTCAACAAGGCTATTCCTTTTTCACATGCATGTTTATGCGAGCATTTTCATCCTGGAATAGTATTTTTCAAAAATGTACAAACATTAGCAGTCCACAAAACAGTGCATCACCTAAAGAACAAGACTGGCTGAACTGCACCCATCTGAGAGGAGAACAGACTAAGCAGCTCCTTTAAATGACTAAATACCCAAAGACATCTCTCCTTTTTGACCATTTCAGAAGTGCCGTAGCACAAATGTCAGTGGTTTAGTGGTTTAGGCAAAGGTAATTCCAAAGCCTGAATATATATTTGGTTACCTCCAAGCTCTGTAATTCCCACAGCAAGGCTACAGGTCTGACCGTAGCAAACACACGGCCAGGCTGTGGCTGCAGCTCACTGCAGCTCCCACCAGCCTGTCAGCCCAGATATCCTTTCCTTCTGCCCAGCTCTTTCCTTGGTATGGATCTGGGAGGTAACCTGGGATATGTGCCTGGATGGAGAGCTGCGTGGAGGAGTGTGCCAACTCCTGACCCTGGAAGTGCACGACATGCAGTTGTTTCCAGGTTGTGCCAGGGATGAGACTAAAGCAGAGTGAATTTCTCCGCCCAGTGCAGTTACTAGACTGTAAAAGCAGTCCACTGTACTGGGACCTGATTTCAGGAGTATTTCTGAATTTTATCCAGCAGCTATTTTATAACATGCATAAGCAGTTCTGAAAAAGCCTATTACTCAAAGCCAAACCTGCAATTTGTGGCCAAGATCTCCCCTTTGCTAGCTTTGAAAGTCATCTTTTGCCTGATGCCTCTCTTGGCCTCACAAACACTGCATTGCTGGCTGAGGACAAGGCAGTTTCAACCGTAACAAGTACTCACTGCTTAGCAGTTGGCAATATCCCTCGGGGCAGGTGAAAGTCTCACCTATGAATATCTTGCCTGGAAGAATGAGCCAAGACCCCAACAAAGAAATGCAAAACTTCTTCAGAAGAATCTTTCCCCATCAAAGTCTAAAAAATTACTCAGTACAACATCAGCATATTCTGATCTAAGTAGTCCTGTGCCTGAATCTGCACCTCTTCCTTACACAAATAGTTTGATTCCTGTGTTAAAATCTCCCCATGCATGAAAAGTGAAGAATCGGGGCAAAATTACTCCAGAACTAAACAGATCCAGCAGCTGAATCCAACAAAAAAACTGTTTTCATAAGCCAGTCAGCACCACCCTGCAAATTGTTGTTTAAATGTTAGGATATACAAGAGTTACTTTGCTGCTTCTCCACTTTTTTTGTAAAATAAGTCCACAAATAATCCCCACCATGAGGATTAAAAGCAGTTTATCTCCCAGCCATATACTATTTCTTTGATAGCATTTTGTCACACCCTTCAAAAAGGTTGTTTACTTTTGATATATGCAAATCCCAAATTGTTGGCTTTGTTCATATCACCTGCTTGGGGAACTGTATGAAGTGTTGCATTTAAAAATGGAATATAGGCATACATTTTCAGCAGCTGACTAGAATAAAAATGGACCAAAATCACTTTCTTTCACAATATTCTACAGAAACCAAGCAGAATTAAGTCCTGATTTTCTCCTACATTTGAGTTACTAAAGTATTAACTAATAACAACTGGCTGGATCATTTCAAGTCAGGTGTGTGTACAAAGAAGTTACCTGACTATGCTGAGAACATAACTATCTCCATTTATTCCACTTTTAGAGAGTCTTATAGCACCTCAGTGTTTTCTTTACAGAATAAGGAAAAAACAGTAGCTACTACATACTTTGATAAGTAACATGGGATTTCGTATATGGACATTATATATTGATAACAGTATTTTATACAATTACATGCAAGTTAAAGGAGAAAACAACTATTGTACATTTTAATACATGCATATATTGCAATCTATAGTGTAGAACAAAAAAGCAGTAGAAAACAGAAAAAGTTCCTAACTCTTCACACTCAGGATTTTTGTTGTTCTTTCAGTGTACAGTCTGTGTATCCTCTGTTTTTTTCCACAGTTTATCTTGGAAAAATATACTATAGCTGAATTTAAACAGAAATATAGCTTCATTAATATTTTCTACCCAGCTGTTAACTTAATTCTTCTGTAGAAGTGAGTTTTGGTTTTCCCCTTAGTTTGTTTCAAATACTAGCATTCATGTTGCCTTTACCTGTCAAAGGGGCACAAACAAAGGGGCAGAAAATACATCCACGTCTTGCAGGTAAGTTGCTACATTTGCATGAAACACAACACTGGAAATATGAAATACCCTACAGAATCTTACAGCCCCAAAATAGCAAAGGATAATTCAAAACTTGGTTGTCCAAGGAGAAAACAGCACGATGTTGTTGAACAGGATGAATGTCAGAAAGGGGTGTAAAACTTCCAAATGAGAAATCTCATTCCATGACAATATACAACTGTAAAAATCTGGGGATTAATTTTTTGCAAGATGCAAATCTCGTGGACATACCTTACAGATAAATCTTTAGACCTATGAAGCCTAGGAAGTTGGCAATATCATAAGCAGTTCCCTGTATACAGACACTAAAACATACCAGCTAGCTTTAGTTGTGTCATTCTTTAGAGCAAGGAGGGATCTCAAAACAGATTCAGGCCTGGTTTTACTATACATTTTTAGTTACTGACTAGCCCTCTGGCTCAGACCAGCCTGTATTCTTCCAGGAGAAATCAGGTCCCAGCCACATGCTGCTCAACATTCAGAACACTGAAAATGGAACTGAAAAAGTGGTAGTGTAAGTTGCTGTATTCAGTGATCTTCAATGACAGCTGACCCAGAATATCTTGTATGCCTTTTGTTTCAATATCTGGTGAGATAAAAGATCATCACATCCTGCTACTGATTCTATCTCCATTAGCATCTTGATTCTGTGTCTGACTGTTAGGGAGAGCCCTTGGCAGAAACCCAGCGCACTGCAGGTGGATGTATTATCTTCAACACTCACCTCCACACAAGTGGCACTTGACTCTGTTAGTATACCATATCTGAAATATAATTAAAATCATGACACATTATCGAGCCAAATTACAAGACTGTTTTTAACTGTCAGACCACAACAGGCAAACCCAACAGGCAAACCTGGCAACTTCGTGTAGGGCACAACTCACTGTTAGATTCTAGTTTACGCAAGTGGACATCTGCTTGCCTTTTCCCAGGGTGCGCATAACAAGCATGATACTGGATTCCTGAGCAGTACATTGGAAAAGTTTGCACAGGTCTTAAGGTGTTTCAAAGGTATCATAAACCCCTGCACTTGCACTCTGTTTTTCTGCACCTTTTTATGTGTGCCAACATAAGAAAGATTTGTACACAGAGAGTTAAGCACTGTGGTGACTTGGAGAGGTTGATGCATCGCTGGATGCCTTACTCTGAGAAAATCCTGATCTGCTTGCCAAGGCTGCCCTTCTGGATACCAGGAGAGCATTCACAAATAAAATAAAGAATTCATACAGCAGACTGCAGGTACAGAGAGATTGGAACCTCTGGTAGGACAAAATTGGCAGCTTTCTTGCCACAGCAGAACTACTCTGAAAAATCAAACACACACAAAAAGCTACATCATTGAAAATGTCACACTCGGTATGTTTGATCATGGACTGCAAATTAACACTAATGCTTCTGGATTCCTACATAAACAAATCTAAGACCCTTCTTAACAAGAACAGGCACAATATTCCAGAAGGGAGGTGCCTGGAGTGCATGTAAGAAACACAAGGAAGCAAGACCTATACTGATGCTTAGAAAAGCCACACAATATAGAAGACTTAGCAAGTACTACAGGTGAGTTTCTATCATGTATTGTGACATAGTTGTGGTAGACTGACATGGGAAGAAACAGCAGCAGTTTATCCTTAATGATATGAAAAGAATATAACCTACCTGAAAACAGAGTCATTGTAGTAAACTTCAAACAAACCAAAACAAGAAAAACAAAAAAACCCAAACACTCTCTCCCCAAAAAACCCTAAAAACCAAAAACCAAAACCAAAACCAAAACCAAAACCAGAAATGTTACTGTGATTCACTTTGAATTCACAGAGAATCCTAATCAGAGTATCATACACACAGTCACACTTCCATCAATTCCCACATGACTCATGCTGGGCATTTTAGGGCACTGAGTAATTGGCATAAAGGTAAAAAAATTAAATTGGAGGAAAAATAAAACACCCCCCCCACAAAACTCCTCCTCACCCACACCTCAATCCCCCCACCAAAGGCAAATCCCAGAAGTGAAATAAAACTATTATGTTTAGACTCAAAGCCTCCAATATATCAGAACTTTTTGAACTTACTTGGTAAGGTTCAAAGCACAGGTCAGCTGACAGGCCTCCCTGGTACATTGAGAATAAAGAGACCTATTAAATAAGACGAAAGACAGTTCCAAGACGCAGTTCCAGCACACATCATTTTGAGTGCACACTGTTCCCTAAACCTAATTGCCTGAAAAAAGCAATAATGTGTTTGAGATAGCCGTTGCAGGGCCATGTAGCAACCTCACCATCCTGAGCCACCTCCAAATCCTGCAGCAGCAGCAGAGGGGAGACAAGGACCAGCACAGTCAGCAATCAATCCTTCAGGTTGGCATGATGTACTCTTGCAATAATGGGGAGCATAAAAAGACTTTTTGTACACTAATAGCCTACCTCTGGACACACATATGACCATTTATTTAACAGCTGGATGGTAACATGATAAGTCAAATTATATAATTTATTGAAGGCGAGTAACACAAGTGGAGAGCTCTGAGGGGATATGAGCTCACTACAGTTCCCTTGGAGAGTTTGGCAACAGAAATTTATTTCTGTGATCTTTTAGGGGGGAATTAGGTTTTTCCTTTTGTAATTTGATATGGTGGTTAAGACAGTTTGTTCATGGGACCTCAGCTCAGCTGCTTAAGACCCATCCTGTTTAAGAGCTAGTTAAAAGGAAAATAAACTCATCCACCTGTGGATCCAAACAACAAGGTATTGGTTCAACATGTAGAAGCAAGCTTCCTACCGCACTTGCAGAACTCACTACATTTGGTCCAGAAGAATATCTTCTCTGTTACCATAGGAACCACTTATTTGGATGGGGCAATACAAGCAAGAGATTGACAAAAGAGGATAATCTAAAGAAAATGTGGCATAAACAAACACAGTGAGGCACAGTAAACCTGTTATTGCCATGCTGGCCTAACTTGTACTGGCGTTTGAATCCAGATTGTTGGCAGTGAAGATTTTATAGCAATGCATATGATCGCACACCCACAGTGGCTCCTGCACTCACTCACGCCTGTACACAAAGGCTGGAGGCAGGCATGCCCCTACTGTGCCAGTACTGCCTAGGCAGGTGGACCTTCCTTTCGCAGCCCATTGTAATGCAGATACCATCTTTCCTTAAGTTTTACATTTGAATTCTGGATCACTTTGGATCACTGCATAACAGCTTTTTAGCAATTTCCAAACCCAACTCTTTAAGCCAAATATTAGGAATTTTTTGCATATATATCAGGGTATAACTCACTGACGTGGTTTGACGCTGGCTAAGTGCCAGGCACCCATGAAAAAATCATCTACTTATTTTCCTCTGCTATATTTAAGCAGAGGAGGGGGAATTAAAGACTTCATTTTCATGAGTTGAGATAAGGATTATTGAAAAAATCTTTTAAGGCAAAATGAGTTCTAAACTTGAACAGTATAAGGAAGATTTATTATTAACAGAATTAAAAGTAAAAAGGGTAATGAGAACCAAAGCAAATCTTCAGTACACCTTTCTTTCCCAGTCCCTCCCTCTTTCCACCAACCATGCAAGGAAACAAAACATGGGGTTTTGGTCAGTATTTCACTTCTTAAAAGTCTTTCTTCAGTATACTTAAGGAAAATAGTTTCTTCTGCTGTCCTGTGGGATCCTTCCCACGGGAGATAGTTCTCTGCGAACTTTGCTAGCATGGTTTTAACTTCCATAAGCACCAGTCCCACCTGAACCTGCTGCAGTGTGAATCCCTCCCATGGGCCAAGCAGTCTTCTCACAATTGCACAGCGTGGGTAATTTTAGTTCCTGGGGTTTAGTCTTTTAAGGATGAGCTGTTCTAGCTTGGAAGTGAAGGCTCTCTTCCTTTATCTCTAAAAGCAAGGGTCATCTCTCTCTGCAAGTTCCTCACTAGATTACAGCTTTCCAGCATCCACACGCTCCAGCGTGCGTACTCTTCTTCATGGGCTGTGCATGGATCTCTGCACCTCCCCATCCACCTCATGAATTATAGGGAAACAGTTTGTTGTGTTATAGTCCTCACCACGGCTTGCAGGAGAATCTCAGCTCTGGTGCATGAAGCACCTCCTCCCTCTCCTTTTATTCACTGTCTTCGGTATTGGCATATTGGTTCTCCTCACGTGTCTTCACTTTTCCCTTGTCTCTGACTCAGGAGAGAATTTGTGTCCACAAGTTTCGTTTTGTCTCAAGTTCTATCAATTGAAAAGTTTTTATAGAGTTCTGCAACACTGAAAAGTTGATCCCATCTGGGCTCTGTATCGGTGAATTGCTCACCATGCCTCTCACCGCTGGCCACGTGGTCTCCGCTGGCACTGCGCAGGCCACAGTGGCCACTGGTTCTACTCAGCATCTCTCTTCATGCGGGGTGCTGAAAAGAAAAAAGTTGCTGCCGCCCCTGCCCTTCTGTCCGCAGCACAGCTGGTTAAAAGCAGCTAAGCCAGTAAAGTTCATTGCGAGCCATGCTGAGATGGCAGCAGCCGTGCCACCCCGGCTGCATGGGCGCGCCCAGTGCTGGTCCCGGCCGCGTGGTCTCGGCCGTGCGGCTGCTCGCGGCCTGGGATGGCCCCCCCAGCAGCACGGCCCTGGCCACCACGCCAGGAAGGGGCCCAGGGGCCCCCTCGCCACCCCTTGGAGGGGAGCAAGAAAAGAGAGTTTCCCGCAGTTTTTCCTTTCTTAAACATGTCATCACAGAGGCGTTACCAACTTGTCTAATTGGGCTAGTAACCTGCCCATCGTCAGAGCCTTCAGCGATTGGCTCTGTGCCAGACACAGAAGTTTCAAGCAGCTCTTCCCACCCACTAAAAACTAGACTGTTTTTAAACTAGCACACTCGCTAGTCTAGAAGTTAAAAGCACTTGAAAACTAAGTTGTTTATGTTTTCATTTTCATTTTAACATATGCTAGGTCAACGCATCGTGCAGATGAAGAAATTAGGCCTGATAGTAGGAATTCAGTACTTCCATGCCAGTTTGTGAAATGTTCACTGTGCACACTCCATTTACTTTAGGTGACTGAAAACACAGCACTGGCACTAGGTACCTGATGAGGTAAGGAAGGTACAACAGCTGAAATAACAGTGGAATCATTTAAAACCTTGAAAATATCCTGTAGTTTATGTATATATGTATAGTATCTAAAAGACAAAGACTACACTCTTATCTCAGTACTGATTTCCATTGAACTGAGTGGTAATTGGGTAATTTAAAAGCTTAATTTAAAGAAATTCAATTAAAAATACATATTTCTCTTCTATGGACTATTAAAATAATACAACTTTCTTATATAATTATTTTATAGTCATAATAGATAGCCTAATAAAAATTTTATATGTTTTTAATACAAATTATTTTGAACTTTAATGTGCCTTTTTTTTCACTTATTTAATAACAAATGCTGGTGTAATTGAAGCATTTGGGGGGGGTCTCAAAAATCAAATGTAATAAAGAAAGTTAAGTATGTGTGAGATAGAAAATCCCTTATGCATTCTTACTTTCTCTGTGCTTGAAGCAGTATTTAATTATGAGTTTGTTTACTTAATAGTTGATATAGGAGCAGTAGATTTTAAAAACTCCTTCTCTCCCTATTGCTTTCTCCATTCCAGTTACAATTAAATACAACCATCAGGAATCTTTGTGACACATCCATAAGCAAATTCAGATACTTCAGCAGTACTTTAAAAGCTGATATGCATGTTATGCAAATCTTGCTGTTCTCAAACTACTTGTGGGGGATAACCTATGGGACTGAAAATAGAAAATGGCATCTTTCATTGCTCAATTGCCAGTTCAGCTCTCCGAGTTACCAGTGGTTGTAAGTTGTTGCCATCAGCTGAAAATTGTGTTACTTGGTGATGTTTGTGCATTCTCCCCTGGCGAATGCTCCTGTAGGAAAAACGCCCACATTTGGCAATTAATATGTACAGGTTTTGTTAACCTTAGCACAAAGGGTCAAGAACTTCACTCTTCTGTTCTCTCTCATTCTAAAGATTATTCTTCCCCATATCAGGGTTAGGCTATAGTTCTAAATATGACAAGTTATACTGTAGATCCCTATGGACTATCTGCTCTCTGAATAAATCATAGAACTGCAATGAATATCCAGGGTTCTCAATCTGTTCTATATAAGAACCAAATTCATTAATTCTATTCAAAGAAAGAGACTTAAATGGTGATTCCATGTCAAAAGTTAAAAAATAAAAAGCAAAGTTTCATATATTAATTTCATTGCTAAAAATTATATGTCATTTATCAAGCCTTACTTAATTTCAGAGAGTTGCTCTTCCCTGCATTTAAGCATCAATAACTGAAGCCTTGAGCAGGTCTATTTCTTAGCTACTGGCTTTGTTCTTTCTGTACCTTTTTTTTTTTTTTGACCCGTTTTTCATGAAGAGGTTGCAAAGAAAAACAACCATGTGCCCTGAGTTTTGAAGCAATACATATTTGTTTCCCAATTAGAAACAGGCAATTACTTAACCTGTAATATTAAAGACTTTTTCTTTACCTTAGGCTTACACAACAAAAACTGAATTAACTTCCTAGTGTTTACACTCAGCCTTTATTCAAACATATTGTCATGCTACACCCAGTGTCAAGAGATGATTTTAAGCAACCTCAGTTATGTATTATGGGTGGGCACGGAGGAGAAAACTGACTGTTAGGTGGGCAGGTCTCCCAGTGTGTTAATTTAAAAGATAAGAATATGAAATACAAGGATATGAAATACAAGAGGTCTATTCTAGCTCCTTCAAAAAGCAAGCTTGAAAAATGTACGTTGCATTTTTTTACTGGTTCAGGGCAAACCACTTTTTTTTTTTTATACAGGTCTTTGATGCATAGCCTAATGCAGGCCTCAGCAAAAAGATAGCAAATCTTAGAATTTATTATTGTCAATAGTCTGCATGACCTTTACTTTAACTGCATCTTGGCTGTCAGTAATAATCCAAGGCTGCACTTTCAATGATAGAATGAGAGATTTTGCATATTGAGTCTCCAGGTCTCCTTGAGAGCATTCAGAAATCACAGTCATTTATTCCTATTGGCAGGGCAAGGTCTGTTAGGAAAGCTCATTCGTCTTTACTTGAAGATGAAGAGTGGAGAAACTCCATTTTTGCTCTGAATCAAGTACTAAATACTGTAGTTTTCTCAAATAAATCAACAAAGAGGCTTCTAGGTCCAGGGTCTGAAATCTTTTCTCATTCAGGGCACCTGTTCTCTAATGGTTCTCTTCACCTTTGCAACGTACAATTTTAGTAGTAGATAAAACAGCACTTTAACACAGACCTGGGGATTTTACATTCTAACCTTTCTTCATTTGTGGTTTGTTTTACCTGACAGGTTAGAGAGTTTGCAAGTTCAGAAGGAATCTAGCAAGGACAGGATTACAAGGGCAATAATAATAAATAACGGGCTTGCCCTCTCCCTAGAGATGTTTTTAAAACCAAAACTTACTTAAGCTATATAAGACATATGTGTAGCTGTGTAATAAAATAAAAGTGGCTCAGGCTAGGTGCAGATTACCCGAGGTAGTTCTTTGCTTCTTGAACTACCTGGACCAGTCAAAACCAGCCTGAAGCTACAGGTGCCCCGGCATGACAGTACCTGCAACTGGTTTGCTCTTCCTGTGTAGACAGTCCTGTACAACAAGTATGTAAATACTTAAAGGAGCTACTGTGGGACACAAAGGAAGAAGGAATCAGTGTTTTCCTACAGTGTCTGTAATAAAGACTGCATCTGAATCTCTCCTCTTCAGTTCCCCCCCCACCCCCCAGATCTTATATTTCTGGCATCACACAGGAGATTGTTCCTAACCTCCACAGGAGCTTTCTTCAGATCCATGAAGAGAAAAATTAAGGTGGGAGAAGGAAGCGATTCACCCTCAGAGCAGCATCCCAAGAAGAGTGCCTAGATTTAAGGTCCAGCAAAGGCAGATAGCTGTTCCCCTGCTGAGTGATTTACTGAAGCCCACGGGGTTCTGCAGACACTCCATAATCTGTAACATAAGCTTAGTCCCAAATCTCACAATTTGGCAGGAATTCATTCTTCCACTAGGGTAAATAAAATATACCCCCAACTCTTTTCCTTTCATCACCATTTTATGGCAATTTATCACAAGCGAAATTCCAAAGGAAACAGCAGGCTTGGGAAGCTCTAGCTGCCTGGGTCTATGACAGCCATATTTCTACTGAGATTATGAGAAGCTTTTTTTCGAAGAAGTTCACTCAGTAAAACTGTAGTTTCAGGTCAACTGATACTATTCAGAAATTCATTTAACTCATTGGTCCAGTGAAAGGGTATCTATCTGTATAAAGTGGCACACTGTCAACATGAGAGACAGATAGCAAGTCCTAGAGGCACAGCAAATATTGTCCTTCGCTGTCTACGTAAAATACAGGACATTATAAAGCATTTCTTTGGTTTACCATTTTGAGCCTGGATACAGAGTCTGCAAGACAAAATTGACTCTATTTCATACACAGAAAACATGCTGTGTACTCCATAAGAAGGACAAAGGTGACATTATTACACCTCACATTCTATCCCCTATAAAATTGGGTTGCAATTAGGACAGATTCATTCCTTAAAACAATCATTTTTGTCCCTCTCCTTCTTGTCCTAACATTATTTTAAATGCCTAGCTTCTATCATAGGGTTTGAAATTATTACCCCAATAAGCACAGAGTCTTGCACAACTTTTGTATTTTGCACTCTAACCAGCCACAAAATATTTGAGAGTGAAAAAAACCAAACCAAAACAAGAATCCCACAAATAATTGATTCTTGCTTGGCCACACAACTGCTGGCAGAAATCCTTGTGTACTTCCACACCTTCCTCCAGCTTCTTTGTTTGGCTTTCAAGAAGATTCTTGCCAAATCTGTCTCACTGACAGTGCTCTTACATAAGTCTCTGCAGATACGCTTAACTACAGCATCTGGCATATGGATTGTGAGCTGAGGAATTAAGCAAGTTCCACCACGTGCTTTCTGCTGGCACCATCACCTATCCTCAAGCTTGTCTACCAAGTTCTAATTCATAACTCCTACGTCTTCTGACTGCACACAAAGTAATACATACGTACAAGAGGATGGGAGAAATAGGAAAAGGGAGTTTAGGCTCCCTGATGACATCAGTCTTTGATATAGAGGATAGATAGTTTCTAGTTCCCGTAACTATGGGATGAGCCTCAGAAACAGAAACAGGACAAAAAAACCCCCCAAAAACCAAAAAAAAACCCCAAACCAAAACCAACCAACCAACCAACCCCCAAAAAACCAAAAAAACACTGGGGTCTACCAGAGCGCAGTGACATCCTGGAACAATTCCTTGGAGAAATCCAAAATAATTCTATGACGCTGAAAGCTCCAAGAACATCACCACAGCATAGCATCTGTGTAACAGGTTCAAACAGCTTCCTCAGTTCAGCAAGTGATCAATTTGCCACTGATTCTTTACAAAATTGATCCTATTGAGTCCACTACACTGTCATGGTTCTCTAGCAGGATCTAGGCATAACCAATGAAAAGAAACACCCCAAAGCTGTTGTATGTCCCTGAAGTCTTTTAGTCATTGCTATGATCTGCACCAGCCATGCACCTACATACACAGTGCAGAGAATCACAGAATTTTATAGAATCCTGTAAAAATCATCAAATCTCTTTCCCTTTTACTATTGAAGATGACAGGAGTTTAACCGGTTTGGACTTACAGTGTATGTACAGGAAGTTCACAGGGTAAAAACTCCTTTTACTCCAGCCACATTTTGCCCCTTTTTCCACATGGACTGAATGATGGAATATATTAATTCTATAATAGAACATATTTCTGCTCTACATGTAGAGTCATGTCATTAACAAAAATGTATGATTACACCAGAAGATATCATTAGAATGTCAAATTATTTTGCCAATGGCCTGATGATCCCTTCAGAGATTTACTGAAGTTGTTATTTTCCCCCTCAGTTGCACTGGGTTAGTTGTTTCCCCTCCTTGCAACGAAGTGGAAAACCTGGTGATACACTGTGTATAGTATCTGTTGCAGATGATATTTCATATTTTTGTCAGAGTATTTTAGCACTCAACCAAGTTTCCAAAACAAACATATGAATGTTGATATTTTATTCCAATTTCAATCCTTCTGTGTTTAACACACCACATGCCCCTAGTGTTTCCTATTCATACAGGCTACATTTTTTTTAAAGGGTCATCAAGATCCTGAGCCCATAAATCCTGTAGCAGACATATATGGACTCATAAGGACAAATATGACACAGTAATCCACTTTACAATTATAATAAGGAAAGAGTTGTCCCAACTATAAATTCTGATCACCAGTTGCAAAACACATTTAAATCCCCTAGCATTGCCTATCTTTTAGCATATTCATTACCAGGTTACATTAGAAGACAGATAAAATGCATTAAAACTTGCCTTATACTCCTTTGTGAGCAGTTGTTTTACTTACTATAGAATGTAAAGAGATCAGGAAGACTTGAGATGGTCCTAAGCACCCCATATTCAACAAACCCTGACCACAGTAATAGTATTCTCCAGATTTATATCATTTCAGTAGCAGAGCCCAGCTACCTGTTGATGGCAGCTTGAGATGCCAGAGGTGAAGATCATTAATTAGATGAGAATGAAGTGGACTCTAAGAGATGATAAACCAAACACCAAGTTTCCCAAAGACAGAGCAAGTCAAAGAATTGAAAGAAATAAGTTAACCTTTGCAAAGGACTGTTAAAGAGTGACTTGTTTCGCCATTGCCGGGTTCCATCTATAAGATCTGCAGGTGTTTGCCTTTCTTGCTTTCTGTAATTCTCTTTTTCCTCCTTTTCTGTTTTCTTCCTTTCTCTCTTCTTCGATAGTGAATAAAAGTGAATTTTCATTTTGATTACCAACATTTGACCTCGTTTGCATCTCAGTCTTGCTCTGAATACATTCAAATCCCCCCCTCTGTGTTCACACCTTAGGACACATTCCTGAATTGGGAAAACCTTAAGATTATTTTTGTTCAATTTTAAGCAATTTCTCTAATAAGATATAGGGTTTCATGAGAATGTTGGCTTGGGTTTCCTTAGGGATTTGTACATATTTTGTGCCAAAGGTTAAAAGAAAATGTCAATGCTTCAAGGCAGAATTTGGACCATTTTTTTCAAGGTCCTTTACTGCTCAACAGGACTTTTCCCACCACTTTTCAGTGAGTGCTAGGCTGAGGTGCAAGAAAAGTTTGGAGAGAATACCACAGCATTCAATTAAAAATAAAAGGTTCACACACCTTGAACCTGGGTTCAGGTTGGCTGGATGCCCTCCTGTTGGATGGCAAAATCCTTGGCAGCTTTCCCTGCCTCTGGATGAAGCTTTTTCCTCATGAAGAACACAGGGCATGTGTTCTTCACAAAACAGCTGGTGGTGGTGGAGCAGCCCCTGTGAGGGAAGGTGAGGTGTCATGGCTCCCATAGATAATGAGTCATTCCAGGTGTATCCAGCCAGGGCCAATAATGCCTCAGGGTCTGCCGCCAGGCGGGGCCTTAATGCCCCTAAATGGGCCACCTGAGGTTGGAAAATCCTAGTGAAGCTGGTCTGACAAAGCACACATGGAGGTGCCTGGCAACTCCATCCACTCAGGAGTGTCTGTGAGGTTTGGGGGGATCAGTGCCCTTGGGATGGGCAGCACTGGCACCTGGCCCTGCCAGGGAATGAGGTGTGGGGATCTGTCATTGAATCACTGAATGGTTTTGGTTGGAAGCAAACTTAAAGGTTATCTAGTCCAACCCCCCTGAAATAAGCAAAGTCACTTTCCATTAGACAAGTGGCTTGGAGACCCATCATGTTGGCAAAAGCTGTTTGGGGAGAAAATCTGAATCCTTTTTTGTCCATAACTGACTTGTCCCCCTGATCAATGGCAGTGCAACAGGTCATGCTGCAGATGTGGGAATCACCTGGTTCTGGGTCATGCAAGTCTGGCTCAAAAAATTCAGAGAGAGAAGTAGAAGGGTGTGTGACCAACCCAGTTGCAGAGGAGATGGCTGAGGCCTTCTGCAGCACAACTTAAATCCTTTTTTTTGTGGGGGAGGGGGAAGATTTAGAAAGAAAAGGAAGAAAAAACTCTTCTTTTCACAAAGCAGGTTGCCTTTTTTTTTAATGTGATTTCCAGCCACCAATGAATTTTTCTTATCTTAATTCCTTAAAAAATAAAAAGGAAGAGAGTCAGACAACTAAAATTTATAGACTGTACTAATCCTTAAAGTACAGATTCACTCTTCTGAAAGCTATAAATACAGAGTTAAAGAACCACAGGAAATTAGTTCTCTGAGTTATGTTAATTGCTTCCAACACTCCAGTATCTATCTACACAAGGAAGGAACACAATTTGAAGAAGACATAGTAACGTATCGTTGTTAAAAAAACCATTATGCCTAATGTTTTTTCTTATGAATTAAAAGGGGTTTGAACCACTTAAGTGGAAAAAAAACCAAGAGCATGTCTGAAACATGGCACAAAGTATGCACACAGTAGAAACAGTTGATTGGAATGCTCTGTTATCTGTCACTTTAAATCCCTCTCTAGCAGCAGCAAGGGAGCGGAACCCAAGAAAAGCAGCTACAGAAAAAGGGAGAAAGAAAACAACACACTGTGATTACAGTTCTGAATTCATGGATTAGAAAAGAAACATTTCAGTATTAATAGTGTGTTCTCAAACAGCATGAAGATAGGTAAGTAAATGACATTAGGAGAAAAACATTTTGACAACCATATTTTAAAAGTATAAATCTCCCAGTGTAACCAGAAATATAAGCAAGAACACTGTCAGAATTTAAAACATAGTAAGTCTCTTATGTTAAAGGTTTGGGTTTGTCAAATTAGCAATTTATCTGAAGCAAAAGACAAAAGTGGTCATTACTGTACTGTTCAACTCAGAATGCTGAAGTTTGAATACTGGCTTTTTCCCAGCTGTATCTCAAGTATTTTCTGGTTTATGATGAACAGTTTGTGCTGCTGTACTGATAGCTGATCCAAAGTTTTCCCTTTCTTAAAACAAGGTAAGCATCAGTTAGATCAATCAATGTGAACTCTGACCTTTCTTGGCTCTAATTCAAATGTCCCAGTGCTGCAATACACCTGCATTCAGCTCAGCACTGGGGCTGAATCAGGACAATGGCTGCATCACAGAATTGTTGAGGCTGCATGTGGAGATCAGCATCCTCTCTCTGGAAAACCACTTAATAGGGTACAGTGGGACACTGAGTAACCTGATAGATATGTGTATTGATTTACAAATAACTCTTTGTAAGAGGTAATCAAAATGCAAATTTTCTGAAGAAAGAAGGTGATTAATTTCCTAAACTTCGTATTAAAAAAATGTGAAGGGCTATGCAAATCACCTTGTATCTGAAAGTACATGAAGAAGCTGATTTATATGGCTGAAATAATAATTAATTATTAATTTCATCTACCCCAAAAAAGCAAAGCTATCTTTCTTCTTTTCTATATCAAAAAGACAAATAGCTTGGAGATTTGGATCATACACAGGTTCTGCCTTGCAATATACATTCAAGGTTAATTTGAAAGCTAGCTACTGAGGATTTTCTTAGACAAATCTATATAGAAAGCTTTCAAAACATGTTGTTTTTAAGGCTCCCTTAACTTGTCATGAATACAGGGCCTGCACAGGTCAGCCACTGGGAATATAGCCAGGTGGCCATGGCAGCGTCAGAAATTTACCTCAATTGTATTACACAAAATAAATGATAGTTAGGAATGGAAAAATGTGCAATCCTGCAGAGAGTAGAGCTAAAACCTAAATCTCTGTGCAAGTTTCAAGTTTGTATAGCTATGATGAATAGAAGACAGTCTGGCATGTCAGGGTTTTCTGTATAACTGATCATGTTAAGAGTACTTCCTCATGGCTGGCTACACAGGAACATTCCGCTTTCAAAGAAAAATAATGTCTTTCATTTGTATATTCCTCTAATCTTAAAGTTGAAATAATTTAAATGGAATTTTGATGGTACTTCACATTTATGATTTGTATGGAAAAAGCATTTATGAAGTAAGAAATTACACAAAGGCCTGGAAAGTAGGCTTTTTCTTCCCTAGCAGAAGACTAAAACCGAAATATTTCTCTCTTTTTTTTAGTAGTCTGTCCCTTCTTGTCCTGATTTGCATTGTAACCAGAGTGACATGCCAACATGCTCCTGATCAGTGGTAGTCCTCATTCCTGATACTGGCCTAATTTCTGGTTGTCCTTATCTGGCAGAATAATCACTGTTGTCACAGCTGAGCTTCAGGACTCTTGTAACATGGAGATTACTTACTGGAATAATACTTAAAAGAACAATGTCCTTAATCAGAACAAGTGTCTGTAGGCTGAAATACATCCAACCTAGTGTACGTTTTTGCTTTGCTGTCTGCATTCTCAGTGAGGTGTTCTTAATTGTTGTTTGGTTTCTTTTTTTTTGTTTGTTTGGTTGTTGTTTATTTTCTCTGATGGTTTTCTTTCCAACAGCTTTGTGAAATCAGTCTTTCATTGCTAGCACCTTTTTGTTTAACTTTGGTTAAATATTTCATATTTTAAATATAGCATGTTAATAATTATTTTTCAGTTCTGAATTGGAACAAGTGTAGCTGAATGCATTATTCAAGAACAACATCTGATCTTATTTAATATCATGTAACGCTTTGCTTGTTCTTGCTCTTTTTTTCATGTAGATGCAATATAGTATGCTTGCCAAATGTGTACAAGTACATTTCTCCCAAACAAGCTGTTCAGAAATGTTATTAGCCTAAATATCTTGTCCTGAATTTTTTAAAGCATGTTTCTTCTAAGTCAATCATACTTTTTTTTGTGCATCAGATATAGTAAGCTATTTCAGAAACGGCTCTGCAATAGAATGTACAAAAATATGATCAGGAAAAAGTTAACCTGCTAAGTTAGTGACCTTTTTTTTTCCCCCTGATTTCTAAGCTGCTCACTAAGCTTGCTTGAATCTCTCTAGGGTCTGAGAACCAAATGTTTTCAAGTAGCTGGATGCCTAGGGATTTATGGTTGTATGGTTTTCCAAGAGTGTTTAGGTGTATGCAGCAACTCCAATGATGATCACCAAGAATCACACAATTATGTCCTCCTGAAAATTCCACAAGGTGCCTTTTTACTTCCTTGAGAACTAAATTTCTTAGTTTATCTTGTACAAGTTGTGATCCTGGCAGTAAAGTCATACCAGGCTTTCACCAGCACAGACCTGAGCAGCCCCAAGAGGGGTTATGGCAGGTGGGTTTGCCTCAAAATAAGCTGTCCTCCCTTTTGGGAATAGTCGACATTTCTACCACTGAAAGAGTAAGCTTTGTGCGTACAGAAGACACAAAACTGATTGCTTCTTACTCTCCATCTCCAGATTCTTAGTGCTGACTCATCCCCTTTCTCTTTCCTTTCTGGTTCTTTCCTTCATTCAGTAGACAATTACTGCTTCATCCTTGAGTCACTGTTGGAGCTGTTCTTTCTCACTAGCAATAATTTTTGATACACACCTTGCCCTAGGAAGCATATGCATAATTTTGTGTTAGATGCCAAGCTCCTTAGAGTATACAGATTCTTATTTTGTGTCCATAAAAATGCCTTTCTTTTTTATTCAAAATACCTCATGGCCCTGTAAATACAGCTGGCAATACAATGCAGAGATTCAATATTAATAATGGTGATAACATACTGGTAGAATTTTGCATTTCTAAGTATGATCAAAGGATCACTTTTTTGTGAAGAGAAACTACTATGTCAAAAGCTTCTGTAAATACACAGAATAGCCTTTCTTACCTGGCCTTTTGTATTTTCCTGTCTTTTTGTATCAGGCTGAGTCTCCCTGGCAAATTTAAAGCCTACTGTAAATGCAGATCATTTGTTTTCTCTTTGTAAGAATGGGAGCTGTATGTTTGTCCATGAGGCTAAATGCTGGCCTGTACAAATCATTCAAGTAAAAAAAGATGGGTCTGAATATCATGAGCCTGGAACATCTGTGGCCATATCTGAAGCTAATGTTTTTAATTAGGTGAAATAGCAAGTGGGATGTGCAGCCAGTAACCCTCCTCACCGTATCATAATGCTTTATAGGCAATTTTACATCCTGTGTGTTCTTTCCTCTCCGTTGATAGTAATTTGGATTGGCTGTGGGATGCAATGTACAAATAAACATGCAATCACAGTACACAGTGTGTAAATCTGCTTATAAAATCTGCTGATGAAAGAGGTATCTAAGTTAACCTTTTTTATCCATCTCAAGTGAATAACCTGTTGGGAGGAAATGCACCTCACAACACCGATGGTACTTAAATGATGCAGCCATAACTACATTTCTGTCTGAGTTTTCTCCCAGATAAATGATCAGGTAAGTAATACAGTGAGGGAAGTGTTCTGGTAAAACAGATTATGTTTTTAAATAATTCTGAAGTTGTTACTTGCTTCACTTAACAAGCAATCTCCTGTGAAATGTTAAGGCCTTAAAGTTGGGTTAATTAGGTGTGTAGATCACACAACATACAAAAAACAGCTCGATGTGTTTACTTCTGAGTCTCAGATTTATGCTGTGTGTAGTAGTCACTGGATTCTAAAATATTGACTTGATGATTATTTCCCACCATTATACCACTATTTGTTTTCCTCAGTATTTCTTTATGTAAACTAATTTGGTGCAGTGTTTGGAGAAGAGAGACACAAAAGAACTGCAAGCACAGTAAAGCTAAGTTGTTTAAATTTAGAACTGGCTGGGAAATTTTCAATTTTCTTTCATTAGAAAAATGGTGGTTTGTAGAAAACAAAAATTATTCATTCAATTCAAGCAATAACCTACTAAGGAAAGAATGGGAAAGGGTATATAAGCTATTAAAATACCAAACATTTTAAAGTAAAAGGGTCAAGTCCTCTTCCTCTAGTATTTTCAATTAAAACACAGTCAACCAATAATTAAGAAATAAAAGTTAGGAATTTAAAAAATATTTCTAAAATCACACAAAATTAGATTGATCTGACTAAACACATGAAATTTTAAATTAAAAAACTGAAACAAACAGATATCAACTTCTTTTCCTGGTACTAGGTATGGACAAATACAAGTATCAAGAAAAGTATCATGTGATAGAAGAATGTGTGTCTTGCTTATATCACTTCCAAAAGATTTTAATGGTGATTATAAATTGGAGCAAATAGGGAGTGGTTCAAGGTTTGACTCAAGCTCTGCATCAACTTTTGTATTAGACTGTTTTCCCATTTACTGCACAGGGAATTTTTTACTCAGGTGTCTGCAGTTCTGTATTCTGAGCACCCAGTTTTGTCTAATTTTGCTTCTCCTTTACCATTAATAAACTTCCTTGGTTTAGAATAACAGATTCAGAAGCTGGCTTTTCGGTCCCTTTGTGCTGTAACCCAGAAACAAGTATTCCAGAGAGGGTGCATCTGAGCATCTGAGCTGGTGCATCTGCACTACAGCTGGGCTCTACATTTCCATGCCTCCTTCCAACACGTGGGGTGAGCTGGGACCACAGAACAGAAATCCAACATGGCTATTTTCCAGTGGCACAATGCCCAGGACCTGACAACACTAAGCTGCTTGGCAGAGGCTTCCAGTTTCATTGGAGTCAGGCCTGGCCTTAAAATCAGGGAGCTGATCACATATCTCTACCATCTCACTGGCTCCAAGACTTACTCATGGCAAAAGAGAATGTGACACCCCCCCTTTTCCATGAGTCTGATCAATCATGATTAACTCTGCTAATTAAACTTGGGCTGCAGAGCTGTAACACTGGTGTAAATGATCAGAAGCAGACCCATCAGCCATTTTGGTCCTAATTTTCTTTTGCGCAAATGTAATTTCACATTGCTTATTTAACATGCTGCTCTCTATGCTGTCAAAACATGAGAAGTGTCCTAGCATATGAGAGATGTAAAGCTGACTTGAATTAAAAAGTAAATAAATTTTAAAAAACCCTCCCAAGTCTAAGAGATAAATATTGTAAATCTTTACTCTTTGGGACTTCCTGCTTGTATAGTGTTTAGAGTTATTCGTGTAGACAATAATTTACAGGCTCAAACCCTACTGCTTCAACCTCTCATTCTGATCAGGGGAGGGAGCAAAGCATTTCTGTGATGAACATGCTAATCTTTTGGACAAAATATGCAACAAGCATGCATGTGAAAAATTCCTTGATATTATTGATGCCTTCCATTTTATTTAAGTATATTGTAGTCTCACAGGAAATACACATATATATCCTAATTTACTTAGGATATTGTACTCGGTCAAAGAAATACCCATGTGATGAATTTCCTCAAACATACTCTGCAAAGAGTATTCCTCGGAGTTAAACAGGGAGAGTCACTGATTTTGTTTGCTAAGATTACAAGTAAAGAACCATAAAGCAAAATTAGCCATCAGAAGATGCTATTAAGGGCATCTGTTGACTACAATTAGACTACAGAACAAAATCAGATGGATACTATTCTAGGCACCTAAAACATGTACAAGATTAAGGGTCTCCTGTTAAGGAGTTTACCTTAGGTACATCTTCATAGGACAAATTAGAGATATTTTGAAGGTCATTAATAAATCAGTCATTCATACATAATATAAATCTGCAATCTTTTTTATTAGCTGCTGACTTATTCTTTCTAAACAAAGAGAAATGCTGGTGATTTTCTTACCACTCTTTCAATACAAATGTTTCCACTAAATTGCCTGAATTTTCTTTGGGAAGTCATGGTTCCTGTTCTGGTAAGAGGAACAAAGCTTTGCACTGTAAAACCTGTAAAAACGAAGTTTTGCACTAATGAATTCATATGAAGCAAGAAGTAAAAGGGGCAAGAGAACACCGGTGTATAATAGGACAATGTGGTCATTGGGGGCTAAATTAAATGACAGCCATGTACATGATAGTGGTTTAATTTCTGGTTTTACAAGGTGAAATAATAACCATACCAATAGTAAAGTCTGTATTCCTTAGAAGCAGCTGCATTCTTTGACAAATTATAGTTATGGAAATACCCAAGGGTATTAGGACTGTTCAGAATAACTGAAGGGCACCATGAGACAACACACGCTTTTTTTTCACAACTTGGCAATTTTTATGGATATGTCGGCTAACTTCATCAGTCCCGTGGTTTAAGACTTTTTTTTTGCTTGGTTTAGCCTCTATGCCAAGGTAATATTTGTAGAAATCCTGTAAATTTTCAAATGGAAAATTTACTTTATCACTTCTGTTCTACCTTTGATGTATGTTGGTGGTGTTGCAATTTTCATAAGTCACATTTTATGGATTATGATGCACAAAAATCTTCCATGCATATTGGATATAAACAATATAAAAATAAAGATAAAAGATTTAGTATACATGCTTATAATGGTTGGGGACAGGGTGAAAGAAAATTAAAAAGAAAAGGAGGAATGGAGAGGATGAAAATTTCAGTTCTGTTGGTCATTCTACTCACTCCAAAATGTGTTTTCCTGTGAATTTCGCAAAGCTGGTTTTTTTATTGATGTAGATTACTTTTTTCATGAATCATTCAAAACCTGTCTTTTGAAGAAAAGGATATGCATATTTTAATGCATACAATGAATTGTATCTTATATTATAATAGCAAATTCTTTCAGGTTTTCTCTCTAGCAATGTTAAAAAGGGGAAAACCATATGACTAATTACATTAACAGGAAAATGGGAAACAAACAAAACAGTGACTAAATAAAATGCAGTCAGGAATTTGTTTCATTAAGATCTCAGTAACTTCTGCAGATTTTAATATGTTACTCTCTGTTAATGAAAATGTTTCAATGAGAGTAAATGGGACTAATCCTGCAAAGACCTGAGTTTGAGTACTTCCTGACTTTTTTTTTTCCCCTTTTCCTATTTCTGCATTTTATCACCATGGCAAGAATTTTAATCTTGAAAGTGAAGCACAAGAGTAAGCAGTAAAATTGCTGCTATTTTTGATTTTGTAATAGATTCCCTACGTGGACAAGTCATATATGATCTGATTCAGCAACCCTGACTTACACGGTGTGCACATCATTAATTCCATCAATATTAACAGGGCTCCTCGTGCACTTAAGAGTTACTCACATAAAAGGTACAAAACCACACTGTAATTCTTTTGTATCTCTTTTTCCTGGCTTCTTGTAATAGGTGTATGGATACATTAAATGTGTCCAATTTTTAATAGACTGGGCGTTTGATAGAACTGTATTTTTATCAGTATTTTGTTTCATAAAATGGAACAATGGGCTGTGGCATTTATGAGTTTAGGATTTCTTTTTAAGAACAGTGTAGATAATAGCACAAAAAAATGATAGTGCTGATTTCCAACTTTCTGGAATTAAATAGCTTTGATTGCCTCAAACCCTTACTTCCTGTTCAAATTCTCTCAGAAATATTACCTTATTTTGCTGCAGGAAACAAAATTTTACTATATTAAGAAAGCAAAGTCTTCTCTCTTCCTTTTAACACAACATCCTTAAACTCTTGTTTGTGAATGTAAAATGCAGCTTTCCAAAATTAAAAAAAAAATCATACTGTTCATTTTTTTTAGTTACATGACTTTTCTAACATAAAAAATAAACCTGCCTGCAAATACCTTCAGAAATAAAAACCCTGCACGTACAGTATGAAAAAAAAGATAAAAGATCTCTCAAGAGTAAAGTAGCTGAAAGCCATCATGGGATCACTTCAGGTTTTTTGTTTTCTTATATTTTGGAAGTGTGACATTTTGAAAGGAATGGCAGTGAATGAACTATCAGATAAAGCGATGACTTCACCATGAAATGAGTGTAGTCATTGTACTCAGAAAAAGGAAGTATTCTTTTCTCTTTTTTTAAGTGTGGGTGCTTTTTGTCATTTAAAGAACCCTGTTAAGTTTTGGAAGTTAAGTGCAGCGCTTACTCATTTTTCTACCTCTGATTGGGAACTGGCCATCCACATTTTGGAGGGTTAGGAAAGATTTTAAATACAGTAAAATGAAAAAGTGCCTATTTCTTTTAAAATGCTTCTATTCTTCTTTGTTATACATTATACATCAGAGTGATATTTGAAGGCAGATTTATCACACACCCTGGCAGAATGCTTTGTACATTTATAATGCAAAGCTTTTATCTAAAGTTCAGAGCATTATTTAAGAAAGAAGGTGTATGGTATCTGTGAGACAAGTTCTATTCCTATTGAAAGGTGTCCATAGGAATTGAAAATGTGTGGTAAAACTGATAGTCAAGGAAGAGCTGAAAATGAAATCTGTATCATTTGCTTACTGTAGTATTGCTTTTTGAGCCTTACTGTCCTGATCTAATTGAAGATGTTCCTGCTCATTGGAGAGGGGTTGGACTAGATGACCTTTAAAGGTCCCTTCCAACCCAAACTGTTCTATAAGAATCAAGTCTAACTGCTTGGTCTGAGAGTTATACATAACTTAATACAGTAAAACTAATTTATATTGTAGGCAAATATTGAATCTGTTAGAATTTGGAAATCATAGAATATCCTGAGTTGGAAGGAACCCACAAGGATCATTAAAGTCCAACTCCTGGCTCTGTACAGGACAGCCCAAGAATCAGAGTAAAATGGTCTTAAAAATATTTAAGCTCATTCTGCTTGAAATTATTTCTCAACCATGCCCTTAGCACTTGAAAAATTGCTATTGTAAGGAAAGAGGTCTATTCTTGAGAGGAGACTGAGTTGTGTTTTAATCCTATATTGACAACTAATGACTGGAATTTCCAGAAATAAAAGCATTTGTACAATCAATCTCTATCATTTAAGACAGCAGGAAGTTTGACACCATGTGGCTTTGAAAATGGAGTCTAATCTGCCTGCCCTCATACCTGTATTTTCAAATATCACTTGTTGCTCTGTGTTTTTATTTTCTGATGTTCCTTGAAGAATTCTGAAGCAGCTTGAAAAAACAGTTTTGCATCTGAGCCCTTCACTGTGCCCACAGTCCCTGCTAAAGACAGCAGTCAGGCCACTGTCTTAGGGCTTGGAGTTATTTTCCAGTGGGGGACTACGGGGGCCACTTATTTTCTAGTACTTCTTCAGTGTTGGGAATTTAGCACTGAACTGAGAAGCCCAAAATGAGTTCTCAGAGCTCACCAGCCGTTCCAGTCTGCAAAGGAATAAACATGATGCTGATGAAGTCATACCCTGCTAAGTAAAAAGCGTGCAACGAAAGGGTTAAAAATGTTTTGAATAAACTTAGTTATCTTTAATAAGTAAACGCTACCTTACCAAATAATTCTTCAATGTTATTAAAACCAAAATTTTCTATGAACAATATTTCTTGAGGCAAAGCAAAAATTATAGTCAAAAGGTTTTTTTTCCATTAAACACAATCAAATAGAAGTCACCTTTTTCTTTGTGTACTTCATGACCACTTGACACTTCTTCTGCAAGTCACTCCTGTCCACAAAGAGAGATAACATGTTGGTATTAAAGCCAAATACAGTGATACTAATCTGTGTTAAGGCTTTTCTTACTGGAAATAAAAAAATATCAGTATTTCATGAAGCAATTATTTCAGTGGGACTATTTGTGAAGTCACAAACTGCTTGGTATGTAAGTACCCTAATTTGTATTCTCTGGCTGACCTTCTTCTGTACCGCAAACTGTGATAAGATTCCATGAATCTGAAATGGTGTAGGACACAAATATATTCTCTTTTTTCCTGTCTCTCTAAGGCCAGCTGTCTTCTGTCAGGCCATACTGATGAGATAGGCAGGGGAATGCCCACCTTGGAAATACTTCTAAGAGACCCTCACAGCTTCTGTTTTAGATTAGGTTTTGAATTTCTTATTAGCTGTGGAATGGTATCAACATTTGGAGAGTTTATCATACATGCCATATGGCATGGAAACTTAGTAAAATTTGAAAAGCTGAGGAGTGTTGTCTGAAATGTTACGAGAGTCTGCAATGTAGACTTTAGCATTAAAAGAGCTGGTTATAAACCTGAGCACTGACATGTTTATAAGAAAAGCAGGTATATGAGATCACCAGTTTGTTATGCAGGCACAAACATAGCGAACTTAAACAATGGGAACTCCAAGCCAGACAGCTTCATACCAGGACTACTGTCAAGTGCTTTACCAGTGAGAGTAATTAACTAGTAGGAAAAAGTAACTAGAGCTGTGATAATTCCTTGTCATAAGATTTTAGTATGAGAATCAGTGTCTTCCTGAAGGAAATGTAACCCAAACATCACTTACCTTGATGGACCTGTTGCCTCTGTAATGTAAAAGGGATGGCTGGTCACAGCTGGTTCAGAGCAAAGGGCAGAGCTAAGCTTCCTACCACCTCCACTGATAATGGGGTTTTACTTTCCTTTTGATTTAGCCATAATGGATTTCATTATTTTAGTGGAAGAAATACTTCCGTTTTACTTTATGAAGGTAGATATATTCTCCTCTTTGTGCTCCTAAAACATGCATGTTTTAATAGTAAAGCCATTGCTAATTACACACTTATTAGCATATTTCCCGTATTTAGTGTAGTACTTGGGACATAAACTAGTGTCCATGTTCTAGGGAAATACTGGGTTTGTTCTTCTTTGCTTATTTGGAAAACAAAAATGCAGTGGAAGGCCATAACACATGCAGTGATGTCAGAGCCATTACTCCCCCACAGAGTGCTCTGTAAGGGACTGAAAAGAATTTCTGGTTTTTCTCACACCCACCCATGTAATACATTTCACATCAGGCAAACGAATGTTCATCCTTCAGTAGTGCATTTATGTCCTTCATAAAGTTTCATACTTGATTTGAAAGTTTCAAAACTCTTTGTGATACAGATGGTTCAAAGCCCATTGATAATTCAATGTCTAAAGTAGACCAAAGACCTAGTAATTAATGTCCTGAGACATCTGAAAAAGCTTTTGCACACATTTCTAGATACACTCGTATTTGCTGTCAGTGTTCAAACACTTTCAGGAAACTGGACAGTGATTTGGAGCATATGTCTCTCGTTCCCTAATCAATAATCAGACCCACCGAGGGCCACACACTGGCATGGAGTTGGGGCTAGAAGGTAAAGCACTGATTAAGGATAATAGCTGAGATGTGGTTTGACCCATCAGTGGGTCCTCATATCTGTTGCTCAGACAGATTTAGAAATAGAGGTGGATTTGTAAAGCAAAATGATCAAATCCTTCACAAACGGAATTAAAGTTTCCACCTAATGGGCTGATTTTGCAGTATTTCTGTAAACAGTACAACTGCTTATATTTTAAATATAGAAAAAGTCAGAAGAGCACAGATCTAATAGTCAAAACTGCTCAGATTGATTTTAGTCGTTACTGATATACGTAGTGTATGTGTGGATCTGTAGAGGAGTTCGTCACCGTCAGCAAAGAAAAAACATTCCTATCTTTTAGCCCCTTCCCTTCTTCCCCACACCAGACATTGCCTTTAGTCTCACAGTTCTTTGTGATATAGAAAGTCAGAAAAAGTATTTCCATAACTTGCAAATTCCAACAAAAGTAATGGCAAACCTACCACAAAGCATGGCAAGGATCAAACAGCATCTGTTATGAACAGGATCACAACTAATGGCAGTAAGAGAGAAATGGAGGAATAAAGAGCAGCTCCTTTTACAGCCACAGTCTGAATCTTCCAATCCAACAGAAGGCATGTTTTGCAGACAAACACAGAATGCCTTCCAGGATGCTCTGCCGAATCCAGTTATACTGATGAAAATGTTTATAAAACAGTGACCTAGTAGAGAAATGTTTACAGTACTTTGCTGAATAGAAAAAAGAAAATCTGTCCACAAAGGCTGCAGACTACCACACCTTGACATACACACACGAATCAGTAAGATTTGTAATAGACAAATTCTATAATGTCAAAATTTCAAAGTCCCTGTGCTGTGCAGCTTGCTCCCTGGGAGACTTGTAGGGCCCAGGATCAGATTCACAGAGAGCAGTTTAGATCCACATTCCCTGAACTTCCCATTCAGGTCCATCTATCTTTAATGAAAATTAATAATTTAATCTCCATGTTACTAACACATTATCTCCTTCAAAAGGTACCAGTCCCTAGCCCATGGGTCAGATCACAGTCTTTAATTTCATAATATATTAAGGCAGTAACAATAGTTCAGGATTCAATATGAAACAAAGTTTTCTGTCCATAATTTTTATCATTTTTCCTATCCTAAGAGCTGATGGCAATCATTTATGCTCAGATTATAAACTATATCTTCATCTATGGCTTTGCTTATTGTAATATATGAAAGTGGCAAATACAATCTATAAGTAATCAGTATGGTATGAAATTTCACAAGGTCCTTATCATTTTGTCATTATTCTTGTCATTGTATATTTCTCTCTTTTTATTGTAGGAATATTTTTTATTTAGTGTGGGAGTTTTTTCTTCACCTTTTCTTATTCCCTTTGATGATGAAAGTATTCTGCTGCCTAAAATATAAAAATAGTTTGTGGTCTTTTCAAAATGTTGATTTATATTCAAACCTACTATTTTTTCTTCTGTTTATCTCCCTCTTTGTATTTCAGTCATTTAAAGGCTTGAGATTCAAGGTGCATGTATGTACTAGTGAAATTAATATAACTGAGCAGAGTGTACCCTGATCTTTTCCCTGAAATGTGGTGAAGTTTGTGCTATTGACATTTCATATCATGTCTCTGTTCTTGTCCTTAGAGAATAACACTTCCTTCATCTTCCCAAAATACAAATTTACTTCTGTACTTCCAGGTATATTTGTTTCATTTTGCTTTACTCTTGCTTGAAAATAAATCCCCTTAAAATTCTTTGTGAGGAAAAACTCTGAGGAAGCCCAGCTGGTTGGCAGCTGTGAGCCAGGGAAGCCTTTGATTCTCAGAATTAAGGACAATCTGATTTCCTTTGCTACACATACAAGAAGGTTTGGGTTCACAAAGAAAATCTAGAAAGAAAGAAAGAAATGAAGAGAGCAAATAAGCACGATTTCAAGTGCAGGAAGTTTCTGGTGAAGTAAACATTTGGCTATTTCTTGGCTCACTAGGCTAAATGCAAAGGAGGTAAACTAAGTTAGGAAGAAACTTATACCTAGGTCCTCTAAGTAGGCAGCCACAGTTCTGGACTGGAATGGAAAGCAGATGAGTTTCAGATAGAAGCCTGTGCAACATAACTCCACTTGTACACCAGTCAATGTCTATTAGGTTCAAACTAGTATTTCTTGAAACATTTTATTTTTAGATATTTCACTGATAGCCACAATTTTCTTATAATAATTTAAAAATAAAAATGAAATCCTAAAATATGCCAGGAAAGGGGTTACATTATTAAAATATTAGAACAATCTAGAATCTGAATATCTCAACTAATGTATCGCTATATTTCCCCACTCCTCTTCTTAGTAAATGCCTGCCCTTCCCACATGGCTCCCCCCTTCCCTGCCCCTAGTCCTAACCACTCCCTTGGCTTTCTCCTATTGGTTCCTGTACCCCAACTCCGCCCATGTACCACCCCTGCTCCCTGAAATCATTAGTCCATGTGCTCTCTCCGCCCCCCTCATCCCCATATAAAACCACAGGCTATATATCATGTGGCTGCCTCTGCCTTTGGGAACCAGCACGTAGTAAAGGTCCTTTGCAGTCTCCATGCGGGAAGCCTTCTTGCCTCCTTTATTGCCACCCTGTTGTGGTGCTGACTGCTAGCCAGAGCAAAGCGAGGGGCAGCCGAGGAAGGGCTACGGGAAGCAGGACGGCTGCTCTCCCTAAGACACCCAGCAGAGCTCTCCGGGAAGGCTGTGGCATGCCGTGCCACTGCAGGAAACCTCTGACCACAACAAACTAAACCTTACTTTCAACAACTGAAGTACTTTTAAAACACAGTGAATTTTGTTAGAGTCTGAGATCCTATATGGAGCCAGGTGGAGGAATACAGGAGTAAATTATCTGCAGATGGCAACAGGGAGTGGACTTGAGTACGTATGAAAATTAGCCAAATTTACAGCATCTCTAGAATACTTATCTTTGTAATAATGAATGCAAAAATGTGTTGAATGTGCAAAATGGATAAACACGTAATTATACTAAGAGTTCTGGCAAACACAGTTGTGGAGATTTTAAAGATTCGCTTACTGGAAATAGGGTCACATGAAGCCTTGATATTTCACTTTAGAGTAGTCTTTCAAGCATCTCTTCAAACCACTAAGAAATACATGAAAAAATGCAAGAACAGCTCCACCAGATCAAAGTAATGATAGCTACTGATTTAGAACAATAAGTGACACCAGGCACTAGGACCAAAAAATACTCAGCATCACTCTTCAGTGCTTAAACAGTCGAAAGTAACACGAAAGTAAGGAGAAAAATGCCTGGATTCTGAAGAGTGGACAGGATCCTGAAGGCAGAATGAAAAAATTTTCCATGATCTCCAATTAACATTTTAATAGAATAAAAAACATGTTTCAAAGGACAGATTGTGTAGATGACACACTGCAGTTTGAAAAATGCTTTGTGATTACAGAACACAGTTTTATTATTAGCCATCGAAGAAGAAACAAAGTCTGCACAGAATATTCATCAGCACACCTGCTGCATCTATTACAGCAGAGCTTAGCTCTGTAAGAGTGGCTGCCATTAAGAAAAATAAAGTTAAGTACAGATCTAAGCCCACTTATACAGTATACATTACATCTGACTGGAGATATCCTGACTTACTTATCCAGCACAAAAGTACTCTTGGTGCTGAGTTTTAACATGCAAAGCTAGAGAAACCATCCAATGACTTCACAAACTGTCTTGTACTTGAGACTTGGTAGCAATCCAGCTCCGTCATGTACCTAGTGAATACTGAACCAGAAAATGGGCCAAATCCTTCATGTGGACGTATGTCTTTACATAATTCCATACATAGTGATATTTACATTTGCATATGAATGATACGCAGCCTGTTGGACAAAGTGGTTTGCATAGGAAGCACATCCAAGATCATATAAACAATGTGAAAATTCTGTAACAGATACCAGTCAGGCAAAAGAAGCTATGTGGGAATAGAGTAGATGGAGTTGATGGAAACTGAAGCATTTTTGCTAACATGAAGACAATTTTGTGTTTTAAAAGATTTTGGCTTAGCATTCAAAATACATGGGGGACCTGTCAAGACATATGTGAGTCAATATACATAAAGAAACAACAAAGACTTTATGTTTAGAGATAAGAAGAAACACGGAACCTGAAATTGGAAAACTCTGGATGACTTTACTGTCCCTCACTTCTAATCACTGTGGCAAATAATTACATAAATCTGTGAAGAATTGTGCAGAGAACAATAACTGGAGAACTGACATCTAGAAACTGAAGACACAGGCTTTCAGTTTACAGTGCAGACACACAGGCCACAACACACTTTATATACACAGGATAATTTCAAGCAGTAGATATTAACTTAAGGCACATTCTCCTGCCTGCCCCAAAACAAAAGGGATAACATAAATTTAAGGATAAAAGTGCAGCAGAATTAACAAATAATTCTCAGGTATGCAGACTGATAAAGAAATTCAGAGCTGATATATTTCTGTTTTCTTCTCTTTTACCCTTTCATTTAAAGTGGCAAAAGAGGGCTTTCTAAGACATAACCCCCTTCTTTTCCTGTTTTTTATTCTCTTTGTTTGATCTTTGCCTTTTTTTCTGACTATGAACACATTTCTCCATTCCTTCCATAGCTCACAGTTTATGCATCCCCATGCTTCCTCGCAGGAAATACTTTAAAGACATTAACAATCATATTGTCAATACGTAAAAAGATAATGGTTATTCACCTTGATCACATAAGTAATCACAATGAATGCTAAATCAAATTGCATAAACAAAGCTTGGCTCAAGCTTTCACTGCTGATGGCTTTGTTAGTATTGTAAGCAGATCTTTATCATATCAGACAATACCTTAAGATCTCTAAGATGGGAGAGCTACTAAAATTGTATAAGCTGTGTAAGAATGGAGAGAATATAAATAACCATTGTTATTGTATTAGAAGAGTGGGATCTTGAAAATGCTCGAGAGAGTTTGCAGTATTTCATTCAGGCAGTTTTGGACTGTTCACAAGATTTAACTATAGACCTTAAAAGAAAATTATTTTCCATTTGTCTAAAAACCAGAGATGCTGGTGTTTTAATCAAGTATTTTTTTATGTCAGTGGTTTAAATATGAAATATGCTTTATGCTCAGCTACCTTCCTGGTTTAGAACCCATCATTACTCGTTGTACTTACCAGGGGTGCCTCCAGTTACACATCCAGTTGTGCCTGACATTCAAAGAATCCTTTCGCTGTCTTCCCAAAGTCCCTGCCTGTAATCATCACTAATTTTTACTGGTTATAGAAACATTATAAAGGTTTGTAAGTCTCAAATCACAAATGTATTTGAAATAAAAAGCCTTTTTTGTACCTCCCCCTGTAAGATTCACCCTTTGCCTCTCTAGCTCTGGGACTACTTGGAGACCAGCAGGTTTCACAGGAATCTGACTTCAATGCAGGAAGGATCTTCAGTAAAAACATCCTTCTTCTATTTTTGGTGTGTTGCTAAAGAAAACCAGAAATGGCAGTTCATAACCTGTGTTTCTGAATTCAGCACAGTACTAGCAGATGTTAAGGAATAACCAAACTGAGAGACTGACCATCTAGCAAAACACAACAACTAAGTTATTACAGTGTTTTCACTGTCATTGTTGGGTTTTCTTTTACGTTTATTTAAGCAAAAATGGCACACAACAGAGTTTTCAGAAATGTGAATTTTATTGAGATTTATTTAATAGAAAATTTAAATACAAGAGATTAAATAGAAAGTCTTGTCAAGTGAAAGCCTGTGAAACTGAGTTCCAATCACTGAGCAATGTCTGATGGAATTGCTAATTAGATCACATATTTCTCCTTAGCTGTAGAACAAGGAATCACACCAATGATTCCACTTTTCATCTGCAGAATAAGTTTTCAATCCCTTTTGTAACTGGTTAGTATAGTACAAGGTACAAATTCTTACTGATGCTGAACAGAAACATTTATGTATTTATAAGCTAATATATGCCTAGGGAATAAAAAGCCTTCAACTTTTATTTTTGCAATATTTATCATCCATTGAAAAACAGATGGTAGGAGGTAAGCCAGGTTATCTCAGACTTCTTGTGATGGGTTCAGTGGCAGAGACCCAAACAGCCTCGTATGCAGCAGAATACCTATCCCACTGGCAGCCAGCTTTTTTCCACTTAACTCCTTTTTTCTGGTTGGAGCCAATCCAGCCCAGTTCAGCTCTTTTGTAGGAACTGAGGAACCAGTATTGATTTCCCATTTAAACCAATCTTGCGTAAGCCCACCACTGCCTCCCTCGCTATGAATGAGGGAAGCACTGGAGGAAACCAGCTGCAGCATTTTCAACACGCAAAATTGCTTCTTCGGGCTGGATGTGAGCTGAGTTGCAAATTAGAAAAATAAAAAAGCAAAAATGGCAGCATAGATAGGCTTTCTTTTCAAGTCTGATACACATTCAGCACTGCCTTCCTAGAAAGGATTCTCAGAAAACAGGGAATTTGCTTGTTAGAGCGAAAGGAGAATATTCTTATTATAGGCTTCAGTGTGGTTGTCAGCCAAGATAACAAATCCTTATACCACGGTGGCCTTAGAACAGTGAAGCAATGAGGGTTTTCAAAAAAAAAAAATAGTGCACTGTGGTTTTTTATGAAAGTGTGAAAATCTGTTATAACTGTCTTTACTGAGTGTTTATGGATTTAAGCGGAAGACTGCAGTGATGCTTGAGGATTCTCAGGCTCTGTGTCACGAAAGTTTTGTTATCAGATTCTGAGTTTTCAGCAGGCGTCCATTATGATCAGAGTAAAAAAAAATCTTCAGCATGTATATTTTTAGGGACTAGCAGTGAAGTTTTCCCACATGCTTTAAGGATAAATAATGCTAATAACACTAATGCAAACTTTCCAAAGTCACACTGCAATGAGCCTCAAATATCTAGGATGCAGTTGCTGAAAATTGGAACATAGTTTGGTAGAAAATCGGCAGTACTTCCTGAAGTATAACATAGAAAACAAACAAAATTTTGAATTGTGGGTTGAAAGTCACTGAGAGTATTTGACCCTTATACGAAATTACCAAGCTAGCCTAAAAATCATACTTTCTAAGTTCTCACTCAAAATGGCTTAGCAGCTCTCTGACCTAATTCACTCACTCTCTGTTCTTAGCTGTTCACAGCCTCTAAAACGGGAATCTATATCTGGAGTTTGTCAGGGACAAATTGTTGGAAGCTCTTGCATGGAAACAGGATACTTCCTTCTTCTCCTGGCATATCTGCAAAACACTTAAGGCTAACTCTCCCCAGACACTCTTGTTCCTGATTTTCGCAGAGAAACAAGCCACCATACCCAGGTCATGACTGTTCCTGCCCCACATAAACACCAGTGGTGCAGTGAGATTAGTCCACTGTGATTAATAAAGACTGAAAGGACAATCTGCAGCAGCCTGATGGATGGAGCAATTTCAAACTGTACCACATGGATGTAAGAAACCAAAAACGGCTGCAGCTTCCTGACCCAGCCTTTCAGGCTGTTTGCAGCCTTACGAACAAAGGTATGAGCTGCTTCTACACAGAGATTTTGACTAATGGGGAGAAAAGACCAGTTTTGATTGGTTTCTTTTTCTACACAGAAAGCAACTGGCAAAATAGAGTCCATTACGATATTATGAAGCTTAGATGTCAGCAACTGTATTTTTTAGTTAAATGTTCTTTGTCAGAGAACTTTATGCAAGAGGATTTCCCATGAGAAAGAAATTGAGAGTTAGGTGGATTATTTTCATGTAGTGAAATCAATAACCTGAGTTTCCTTGGTGAGTGGTCAGAAAAGCCAAGGTATCCACACCAGGGAATAATTAGCAGCCTAAGCTGCTGGTTTGATTGATGAGGCTGCTGAGTGATTATTTCTCCAATTTTCCCCAAGTTCAATTCTCATAGACTAGGGTCAGTGAAAAGAGAAGTTAATTTTATGTTATCAGGTACTGATACTCGGATTCTTTATTTATTAATATATCTTATTTGCATTTTCAAAGAGTGATCTGGAGGCACTGCTGAGAAGGTAAAAGACTTTATAGGGATTTTTGTGGGAGTTTTGCTGAATTTGTGGCAGCTGGTAGACTTCAGGAAGAATGACAGAACAGGTTCTGCCTAGCAGAAAAAGTCTGAGGAGGAGGCAGTAGTAATATTTGGAGAGTGAGAAACTTGTGGAAGGAGAGATGAACATCAGAGCTTTATTTGAGATGTAGTGCCCAGTGAGAGAGAGGAATAGGAACAAATGTCAACAGGAACAAACCAACCTTTTGCTTTTTAATGTAGTCATAAAAAAATTACATGCAGATAAGGAATATTTTAAACAGTGCCTCAGATAGGAAATGTCATTCACATCTACTGGAAAAAAAAAAACCCTAGAAAAACGTGGCGCCTGGGGCTATGCTAATTCTTTAATGTGATGGCGTTCCTGTTCTGAGAGCTCTGTAAGCTTTCCAGGCTGCCAAGCATGCTTGGTGCCCGTGTCTTCAAGCACTGTTCCTGCAAGGTTCCTGAGTATATTTTCATTTTAATGGGTTCTTAAGTCGAGCATCTCTGGCAAAGCTTCCTAAAAAATGAGTGAGAGCTCATGCAAGGGACAATGACATTCTTTAATATTTACTGCACTAAAAATAGCTTTTAAAAACAATACACGGTATACAGAATGTTCTCCTTGTTCAAAAATGGTTGTTTTTAACAGCATTTGATGGATTCAGAGGACTCTTGGTAACTACAGTTAATATATTTTCTCTATATATTCCTTCAGTACTGAAGAGCAAATTGCTTAATATGTAATCTTGAGTAAATGTTTCCCCAGTTACATTCACTCCCTCTTTCTGATATGCTTTATTCCTGCCTGAGTATTTTTCTCCTTTTAATATTTTCAGCAGGCTGGATTTATGAGCCTATGAAAGCAAAGAATAGGAATCATCTTCTTCCAAAGCCAGCTGCACTAGTGAACTTACTGAATAGCTGACCGAGTCCTGAATGATGATCGTATAAAGAGAAGAGCACATGAAACAAAATGAGACAAAACCACCTTCATTTTCCAAAAACTTAGAAAGTACCAACACTGCACAAAAAGAGAGAGCAGAAGAAGAAAATTAGGGAGAGTGAACCCACAGTTTGTTTTCATTTTTCATTCTAACATCATTCCAACTATAAAGAATGACAGTATAAATGATCAAACAACTGTTTGCTAATGCATTATAGATAGTCATACACAATATGGCAGCTTTATACTTGTATATTTACCCACCATGAATACAAAATATACTAAGAGTGACAGGTAATGTAGCCAAAGCTTCTACTCTCTGTAAGCATCTGTGTACTATGAATTATAAATGAGAGTCTTGTGTCCAAAGGTAGCAAGTAATGTAGATAATGCCATCTGAGTAAATGAATAAATGTGAAACAGATGCTTTTTGCATTCAGGGCACACAGGTACAGCCAGGAAGCCACCAGTACAGATTACGGATGCTGGTGAGACAGCTGTTGTCTGCATCCAGTGCCAGGTGCATTCCTACCTGGGCTGCGTTGAGCCAGTTAAAAAGGCCTTTCTCTCACTCCTTTTTAACAAGTTTCTAGAAGAGTGAGGTATCTTCTTATGTAGATTCCTCAGCTGCTTGGATTTCCTCAAGGCTTTCCTAAAAAACCAAATCCGCAACATTATTAGAAGAGTCCTGTATAAGAGGTGGTGACGATGAAACATTTAGTTTAAAACAGTTGTAAAATACTTTTTGTTTGCTTTTTATGCAAGTCTCTTTGTGTCTGCCATTATTTTTCATACCAAAAAATATTTTGCCTCAAAATGAGATTGCATGTCTTAAAAAATTACTGCTAGAAAGGCATTAAGAACCTTTTTTTTTTCTCATATATGTAAATTTACTTATTTTACAAGCAAAGAGACAGGAGCTTGGGCTCCGGCTAGGGAATTGGAGGATTTTTCTTGTCAGTACGGAGAGCTCCCTTGATACCTAAAAGGTAGGCTGAACTCCCCAGATAAAACATTAAACCTAACAGTGCTGACAGTTTTTACTTGTGAGATACAGCTACCGCTATTCTTTAAGTTCAAAGAAGTTCATAAGTTTATATCGCTCTTGCATCTGTTCCTTTCCTGCGTAACACTAGAGTTGTGGAGTTGTGCTGTGTCCATTTTCACGTGTGCTGAAGAAAAACTTCTGTCCTTTTCCCTCGGAAGCAAAGAAGAGTCTCAGACCCATTTCACTGCAGATTTGTCATCCATGGGTTACTTTTGTTGTGTAGGGTTGGTAAAACAGTGGTTACCATGTGTGGAATGAAAGTCTATCCTAATGCAATTTTAAGAAGATAATGAGCAAATGCAGTAATAAATATGTATCTTGTTTAGCCTGAGTACTTCGAACCATACAAAACTCTCAAAAGGAAAAAATTCCAAGACCAATAAATACCTGTGCCTATTTTACAATGTAATTTCACTGCCTCTTGCATAAGTGAGCATTTCAGAGATTAGAAAGCATGATCAGAGATTCATGTAAAGTTTTGGAAGAGCCTGACAGATAACGTACAGCTTCTCAGACCTTACTGAGATGGCATTTCAACCCTTAAGAATATTTATGCAAAACTACCAAGGCAGTCATTGCAGTATTCCCTCAGAAGTTATTTTTCTTCCACACCAAATATCCCTAGCTCTTCAAGCTTTTTGGCATATGTGTGGTCAGTCAGGGAGAGAGTTTGCCTGCCATTGACAGAGTTTGAATTAATTTTGAAGTAAATCCAGATTAATACAGATGATATCCTAAGAGGAATTCTGCATTTATACAGATATAATAGAGAATTGAGCTTTGTAATGCAAAAGCAAAGACTAAAACTAGAAATACAGGTCCCACTGTCTACTATCTTTCTTTTTTTCCTTTGTTTCATTTGCACCTGTGCAAAGGCAGCATAAAACACCATCATTGTTCCAATTTGACACGTCTACATCCCAGTTTTTCACTCTGTTTGCAAAGGGGAAATGACAGTACACCTCCTTTGGGTGTGCAACAGTAAGATAGATGCAATCCAACGGGGACAGCCAAACCATTCGCCATCTCTTAAATGACCTGTTACTGCAATTACTACATCCCAGTATTTTTAACCTAGTAAATAAAGCAACTCCTTACGAGTTACAAGTTTTGACTTAAAAAGCAAGCAAAAATCAAACTATGCAACTGCAAAAACCATAATTTTGCTTTCCAAATAGCATGATTTTATTCAGAATTATTGAATTTTAACCATAGAAATGTCAATAATCCACAGGTGGCTGTTCCTATTTTCTTCATGTTGTTTCCTTTCTTTCAGCAAGTTGCCCTTGCACTTATTTCAGTGTAAAAGTTAGGAAAAAAAAAAGAAACTGTGGAGGTTTTTTAAAATTTGAGGAGTAATTTGCAAAGTGATAGTTTCTGGTAATGAAGGTTGCTACCTTTGCCCAGGTCTCTCAGTATGATAAAATTGTTTCAGAATGTTAATTACTGAATAATCAGATTCCCTTGAAAATGAAACCTCAACTTTTACTAAAATATGATATTCCTAAATTATATCAGACCTGTAGTACAGTCAAATCAACAATTACACTAAAAGAACTCATGTAGTCTTCTCTTTAGAATGAGACTCTATTATCTCAAAAGAATTAGAAAAATATCTACGATGCACTGCCAGTATGGAAATACTCATCCCATTGGCCTCTATTATCCAAAAGGAAATGAGAAAACACTTCCATTACATTTTGCAGTGATCCATGCCTTTCTCTTTTTAAGTCAATAAACTATATCCTTCACTGTAGCAGTTTATGCATGTGTGCAAAAATGACCTTTTGCAGTTTGGCTGCTGAGACATGCTGGGAGAGGTGACATAGGAATTGTAAAAAGAGATGCAAACCAGTTTATACTGCCAGACATGTCCTACCATGGAGTAATAAAATGAGGCCTGCAAAGCCTCTTGCTACACGCACTATTTCGTTGTTCTGTGTATCATGAGGCAGAATTCCCTTCCCAGATCAGTCGCCCCTAATTAGTTTAATTGAGGCTGATGCTGAAACCACAGAAAAATATTATGAAGAGAAAGTCCCTCAAGTTACTCTTGGCCTCTGTGGAAGCACGGTCCCCTCTATCACATCATATCACTACACACAGCCTGTTGAAAAAACGCCTTGAAACGAACACGGATTCATAGAAGTGAGGGCATCGGGGGGGCACTCGGCACTCGCTGTCTCTTCAAAAAAAAAGAAAAAAAAAAAAGACTTCAGAAAAAGTACTTTGAAACTGGTGAAATAATCTTCTGAATAAACCACCAGTGGGGAATACCCACAGTCACTGAGGATAGCATGCTGTTCAGCGTATCAACAAAAATACATTTGGCCTGCAGCAATGCTGAGGGCAAACATATCCCAGATGGACTAGAGAGGCCCAAATACCTTCAGAGATGAAAATTTAATTAGAGGAAATGTCACTGCAGTGAACAAAAGGATTGCTTTAGTGATTTTTCATCATTGTTTACTACAAGTGAAGTATAGTTTTAAGTGTTAGGACAGGCTAAGTACAGGAATGTTCTTAAGCACTGGAATGGATATGAAAGGAATGGATGTTGAAGGTCAGACAGTCATCCGCACTTGAGGAGTGATCAAAAGAAGTCACACCATCAAATACTGGCAGACAGCAATTAATTGCTTCAGTGATGGCAAAAGGTGGCAAAGGTGGTGCTTTTAAGCCACTAAGAAGGAAAAAACTGGCCTTATTTTGTTGATTGGGTGAGGGTTTTTGTTGCTTTGTTGTTGTTATTGTTGCTGTGAGATCCCGAGGGTGAGAAAAAGCTTGGGTCTCTCTGAAACACACAGTCATCCCTGAAAGTTGAGATGGCTCACTGCGTCCTTACCTCTTTGGTAATCCACTGTACATTATTAATTCTGATTCTTGCACAAGTCAGGGGCAAAGTTGCTGCAAAAGCAATATAGGACTCATTGCAGCACAATCACAAGGAATCAGCCCCCTTAAATGAAAATACGTGAGTTCTCGCATGAGTTCTGAAAGCTGTTTGGGATAAATTAGGAGAAAATAAGACAGAGTACATTATAATATAAGACATTATAGAAGTCTGTCAAACTATAGCGTTTTCTATATTTGGACTTCACATCTTCAGAATGCAGGGTTGAGGTTTTGGTGTGTGAATTTTCTGATCTTTTTCCCCTTCAGCCTTCATTTTATATTTTCCATAGAAATGTTGCCCCTTTAGCAAAACAAAATAATCGCTTTAATTGAAAGAATGCACATCATTATTTTCCCATTGTAGTATTAAAATAGTGCTACTATAGCACTGTTTTTATTTGATATTATGTAATAGGAATTACTTACTATTATAGGTTGTAAAAATAATAACAGAAACAGTAATTATTATCAAATATCTCTCACAGATGTCATGCCAATTTCAGTCAATTAATCTTCTTAAGAAGATCTCTACATATGGACACCTGGAGGGAAGATTCATTAAACTGGGCCACAATCTAAGTAAAAAAACTGAAGAAAGCATTGTACAAGTATAATTACATACAATTATGTATTGATCAGTATACTTATTTAGTCAATAAAGTCAATAAAGATGGTTAAGAAAGTTAATAAAACTTATTTTTTAGATTAAAGCTTTGCTATTATTTATATTTTTGGTCCTTTCTAGATCTCTCAGATTTTACTCATGCTGCTGTTTGTTCTTCTGACTCATATACAGCTATACATTGATGGATTCTTTTTGTGTAGAAAGTACTGTGGAACTTGAAGTCTGCTGAAGAACCTTCACACCGATTTTAGCAAAGCTTGGATCAAGCATCTGGAGGTACCTTATTGACTTACTAAGTTTACTGGGTAACATGTGCCTTAATTTCAGGTCATTGATTTCGGTCTCTCTTTGTGCTATTCCTTATTATCACCTGTTACTCACACTTCTATATTCTAGCCCAAATAATCTCCCTAGATTTCCACTGACCAGAGGCCCTGTGCTTTTGCTGGCAGTCACAACTGGCTTTGTGTTCTCCTACATTGTCTTGTTAGCCCTTCTTCTTTTCCTCACCTGCTTCCTTGTTTTATTTCCTTCCTTCCTCCCTTCCTTCCCTCCCTCCCTTCCCTTCCATCCTTTCCTTTCCTTTCCTTTCTCCTTTCCTTTCCTTTCCTTTCTCCTTTCCTTTCCTTTCTCTTTCTTTTTAGCAGATACAGCTCTACACGAAGTTTAATCATGTGCAGAAATTTGTTAGATTGATGCCAAAAGACCTGCCCAAAGGCAGGCTCTAAACACATTATTGTTTGAAACCTGCAACGGAGAGTCCAACCAGCCTCTGATTAGGCAACATGCCATACTAAGCAGATATTAATGAATCTTGGCAACCAAGTATGAGAAATCAGTTTGCTTGCCATCCTTTCACTGTTACAGATGGTTATCTGGAAAACAGTCCAAACAACAGAAATATACCATATGTAAAAAAAAATCCTCCCTTTTCATTTTCAGGTTCACAGACTATCATCTTAAGATTTCACAGGATATATTACTTTTATAATTCAAGATGAGCACGTACATCAATATCCAAATGCACCCAAATTGTGTGACACTGAAGAAACCAATACTTTGCCTTAGGGGACCGTGATTGTATTATTGATATTATGGACTTCTGGATGATCAACACAGATTCCATCTACAAACTGAAAGGACAAATTTCTTCTGTGGAAGTACTGAGGTCAATAATGCTGGGTTAAACAAATAAATAGATGTTTAAAGAAATATACCACTAAGCTAGGTTAATACTGGATTACATTACAGAGATTCTGAAGAGGTATTAAAGGCAGAGTAATGAAGCATAGACATCTCTTTCACTATTCTAGTCTTACCAAAAGAGTAGATAATAAATTGATCTTCAGCTGATCAGTTGATAATAAATCCATCTTCACCTAAAAGACAAATCTGAAGGGAAACTAAGTCTCAGTACATAGCCTTCTTCCTCCACTGATTATCAGCAGAGCAGATCATCCACTAACTACACAGTGATTATAAACTGAAGTCAGTATAGGACCTGAGACAAGTTGTGAGACAAATAAACCTCCTTTATCAGATAGGTGACACTGTCTGCAGAGACACAGGAAATGTAAACATGGATGGAAAATATCTGTGTGTATCCCATATGTAATCTCTTACTGCATTTCTTACTAATTATTTTTCTGCAGAAAACCTTTATGGAGTTATTTCCCAAACAACAGGACTAGAACAAAGAAAAATAAATGCCTGAGAGCAAAACAAAAATTCATAAAAAGGCAAAGGGTGACTCCTTAGTAAGAAAAAGAATTCAGAGATACAAAATATTTCTATGGTTTTTTACATAACTGTGGAACTACTTGCATGATTTTCCAAAATATTCTGATGATTTATGCACCACGGGATTTTTGCATCACCATTTTGTGATGTTCCTACTCACAGTGAGCAGCACCTCACTTCAAAGCATTTGATCAGAATTCTTTAAGAGCAAAAATGGTGGTAGGTAACTATCCAGCAACAGGAAATCACTGCAAAATATCACTGAATGAGTGAAATTTCTCACATTATGTACAAAGTAGAAAAGAAGTGACACCCTGGTGCAATAATTTGCGATGAAACATGAGCAGGAAGTTTATAATCCTACCATAAGGGCCATATCCTAAAAAACCTCCTGAGTGCCAAAACCAGGATGTATGAGAACTTTTGGCATGTAAGTCTTCACTCTGAATTAAACCCACTCACCATCTGCATAAGTCTGAAGGTAAAAAAGTTCACTAGGTGCCCTCATCTCAATTTTTCACAGACCAAAATCTATCTTTTTAAAAAAAAAAATAACATGACTGCCATTTTCCCCTCTTATTCTTAGAGGGAAAGAATATTGTGAGTCCTAGCATAATCTTCAGTGGGTTCTACATGGTGTACACTTCCCTCAGCATTGTAGGATTTTTATTTTGTTCTTAATTTCTTTTCTTTTCATTCCAGGGTATGTCATCACAGGTATACTTTTACTATATTGACTTTATCACTTTTACATGGAAAAAACCATTTAAAAGAAGAACACACACGCTCAGCTGCAATGAATGTCTGCAATCTATTGTTTTAGCTTTACGGACTTTAGCTTGGATAATTTAAGCATTCAAGAAGTAAAAGCTTTTCATCATGAGAAGATGCTCAAGAACAGGGCTCTGGATTCAGAAAGGTTTCCTTGTTTTTTATCTTCCAGTTCAGAGAAGCAGAGCCTTGTGTGGGGATAGGGAGGAGGAAAATACTACATGCAGCAGACAGTTTGCTCATTTGCTATACACAGAATTCCATGTTTCCTCTAACATCTTACTTGGTTTTTAGCTTGGTTTCTAGGTTATAACTGTGAGGTGAAGATTTTTCCTTTATGTATTTACAGCTCAAATCTGTACATCCAGAGACCTTGGAAACCTCCAGGTTCTGGTACTGTTTCCTAGGAGTAAGAACAAAACCATCTAATAAAGACACTAGTGCTTAAATATGAATATTGAATAAATCTGATCCTAAGAGAAAGCTTAACAAACCCTACAAGAATAATTTACTCATAAATCCTTTAATATGAAATTCACCTCAGCAGGTAACCCAACCACTGACACTGGTGTGGAGGAACATAAACCCAGCTATGCCAAATTAAACCAGAGACCAAATAACTTCTCACAGCTAAATCAGAGGACTGAGTTTAGAAGCAGCTCTTCTGTGGCTTCTCTATGTGTCTGCTTCAACCCATGTGCTAACTTAAATAATTACATTTTGCTATCAAAGGGAAGCTTTGTATTTGTAAAGCAAGTTGACTAGCTCAAGCAGAGCATACTACCAAAGAGCAAAGTATTGTTTCATATCAAATAAACATAGTTTGGCACGGGTTGAATCAAAATGCAGTCCATCATTTGAAAATGAACACTAACAGAAATCATTGGATAATTCTTCTTACACTGAAGGGAAGAAAAAGTTTGTTAAAAATGTCTTAGCAGAAATCATACAGGAAGTTAAATCACCTGCTCTGAAGAGTTTGATGGAAGAAATCAACATAATTCTGGGCTAGAGAAACTGGAGGCTGTTTTTCACATTGACAAAAGATTAACTCAAACTAACTAGCAAAGCTATGCCCCCTCCCATTCCTGTTATTTTCCTTTGCTGTAGAAAATGGCATGTATGTCATCACTGAAAGTTAGAAAACATCTTCTTAATGAAACAGAGAGAGAAAAACTGTCAAAATATAAACAAGTTAGTAATGTTTGTATAGAAATTCCAGGTATCTAAGGAGCAAAATGATGAAACAGAATTAATGCTGAAATGCATCAGGCTGAAAGTAACAGAGTTACAGTGCCACAGATATGTTGGAGGATGAGTTCTACTGAAGTGGAGTATTGAACTGCGTGCCCTGAACAGAAAAATTAAAGCACAAAGTGATGGTGCAGAATATATTGGAGGCATGAAAGACCGTAAGAGGCAAAGAGGGATAACATATAAAACTGGACCTTCCACTGTCAGAATCTGTGCAGAGAGGTTTGTGTACTCTTGAAATTAATGAATACATTGCCTCAGTTTGCAGTGTGGACACCTGAGCTAGGGAAGAGAGCATGAGACACACTCGAAACAAAGTTATGGAAATTACCATGATTAAAAGAATACTAATGTAAGTAGTTGAATGTCCTGAGATAAAGGAATGGGAAAATCTCAAGCCAACAATTCTGAGAGAACTGGTACATAGGATTGCAGGTCCAGCGATGAGTATCCCAAGCAAATCTATCAAGGCATTGAAGAATCTCAGCAGTACTGCCAGTGTTCAAAGAGAGGACTAAAGATCATGGTATTACAGCCTGAAAGCTGAACATCCATTTAAAAAAACGTAAAGCATTAGAGGAGATTGAGAACTAATTACCAGGTATGTTTGAAAAAAAAAAAAAGGCAAAACCACAAAGAAACATGTAAGAATGTAGAAATTTCTGCATTAACAGAACACAGAACCTATCAAACATTTGGGCACTATTAGTGTCTGATCCAATAATATGTGACAAAAATTAATTAAAACAAAGGATGAGATTTAGCTGAAGATAGCAAGGTGAATAAGCTGCTGTTTGAATGGTAGCATATTAGTATACATTAGCACACATATTAGCATATTAGTATATATTATTAATTTACTGTCTATAAACCCAGAGTAAATGTAGTTACTTTCAATTAAGGCTGTTTCATCCTAAGGTAGCTAATACAGCTCTTAATTGTTTCTGGTTGCTATAGCTCTCTGATTTCAACCTGTGATGATCTTGGTTCTAACAGTCTCCTTTCTTATATCTGACATTATTCTGCTCACTGCCTTTTCCACTAGTGCGACTAAAGCTAAACCGAATATAAACTATCATGAGTTCTTACTAAAGGTTTGCTATTTTGTTACATATATTCTTTTTGCAATACAGTAAGTTTTCCTAGAAGAGGTAAAATTATATGTCTGTGCTATTCAGCTGAACATGTCAAGGAAAAGCTTTTTTCATGGACTGCACACTCAAATCAAGTGTCCATTGCCAAATTTCAGTAGAGTCAGGAACAACCTTTTCACTCACTTAGGAAATATTACTAGTACCTTACTTGGACTTTCTGCCTTTCTCTGCTTTTAGCTTATAATTTTGAGTGGAGATGGTTTAGTTTTACTGGAGATAGTTCTCTTCTACATTTTGAACAAATACCTTAAAACAGTTTTTTTTTAATTTTCATGTGCTTCACCAAATTCTTTCATCTCTCTGGCACTCTCTTTTCTGCATGTCAGGATCTCAGACCTTTTTTTGTGTCAGTGACATCAAACATCCTTTTTCAGTCTCTGTTGTTGTCTTCTAATTTCTCTATTCAGCCGATCTGTTGTACTCATTTGTGGCTGGTTAAGTTTTGGACTGGGGAATGAAATAAATCAACTCTTTGCACCTCAGCAGTGGTTTGAAGGTCCCCCCGGTTAACTGTATGTGTTGATTCACACCATCTCCCAAGCAGCATTTAGATCTTCCTTTTCCTACAGTATCAACAGAACTGAAATCAGTTATTCACATCAGAAATGTATTGATCTTTCAGTAGGTTTATATCAGGGTTTCTACAACTACATTTTTGAGACCACAAGTCTCAAGCATTCAGTAATCTAAATCAGTGTAGTACTTGGATAAGTGTCCAGCACATCATCAAGCTGATTCCCAAAGAACAAGGATGCCCATGAGAGCCGCCTCCACTGTCAAGAGAGACAGGCAGCATGCTCCCCATGGACAACCCAGTTCTACTTTCAGTTTACTACCTTTCTCTCACTCTGAAGGGATGTGGCATTTTTTTAACTTCTTGATTTTATTCATCCCTACTTTATGGCAAGTCACGAGAAATTAGAAGCCTTTTGTGAGAACCAGAGTATTTGACTAAGTAATCATTCATAAATATCTACACTTCCTCTTGAAAAATAAGAGTATAAATAACCACATCATTGTGCTTTTCATCACAATCTGAACACTGTCTCATGATAGCTTGCTGTGGAGTCATTCATAGCAAAGAGTTGCTTTAGTAGGTTTCTGAGTCTGACAGTACCTCTAGAGCACAGTGACTGCACTGCCAAAGTGAGAAAATGACCCTCAACAAACCCCCTCCAGTCTGCTGTACCAACCAGGCTTCTTCTTAGCCACTCTACCTAGTCTTTTTTTTCAATTGTGGCTTTCTCAGCTTGTTTAGATGTCCCAGCTACCTTTTTCTTTTTCAGTATTTAAATCCAGTAGTCAGGACGGAGCCTTAAAAATCACTTGCATTGAATGATTTTCTGGAAATATATTTCTTTGCTTCTCCAGTGATGCACACATTCTCAGCTAATTAATGTCAGAATTATATTTCTATTCATGCTGCTGCCAGTAAAAGGTGCAGAAAATATCCAAGGAACGTGGTGTACCAATGACAGCAACCTTAACATAACAAAGAGGCTAATTGAAATTGCACAGGAGGAACAGCAACCCAAAACCTCAATGGCAGAAGCACAGAGAAAAAAAGCACATGCTTGGGGACGTTACATTAATACTTTCCATGAGTATCCCATGGTCTTTTAAAGAGAGTTAAAAGTTAGCTCCACCAGATGAAAGACAGAAAGCATTTCTCTGCGGAATATGACTCTTCTCTAGAGGAAGTCACAAATAAGACACCCTGTCCTATTAAATTTCCTAACTATTTGAGCACTGCCATTTGCAAATGAGTGATGCAGAAAACCTCAAGCATGTTTCCTCTGCCAGAAACAAATTTACATTGACATTTTCTTTTGGCTTTAGAAAAGAAAAATCACTCTGATCATATTACTTGGGTCCTAGAATACACAGCAAAGAATCTGAGGCCTTTTATTTCCATTTACCTTGCCCTCAGGTATTTAAATTCTTTTTATCTTCATTTCCTTTTCCCCTCTTTCATTCTTACTTCACATTTATATAACTTTCCTTCAAAGATCCCCAGTGTCTCCATATCATCTCAGGTGTGTATCTTGCCAGTTCCATCACATAAATTGCTTCCAAATTCCATTGCAAAAGCTGCCTACCTAGTAACAAGAAATTAATTTTTAGTGCTTTTTCTAATTTTGGAGAAATTAAATGGAAATACATATTTCAAAGCATTCATGACAGGCAGACTATCAGTCTCTATATGCATTCCTTGCAACTTATTTTATGTTTTCAGTGCCTGCTTCCAACATCAGATCAAGCTTTGACAAAGGTATCTTCAACAGTTTACTTCTCCTAAAAAAAGATGATAGGAAAAAGTTGGATTATTTTTTTAACAGCGTAGGGGCTATATACTGAAACCATATGTGGTGTTTCTACTTGGGAATATGTAAAGATTCCTTGGTTTTAACTGACATCACATACACGATAAAACATGATTTTTTTTCTCTGAATACTGACTTGAACTAGTTGCTTATAGAGACTCACTTTTATTTTTCATATTTTATTTTTTTTGTAAGGAAATAGTGGAAAAGCAAACATACCTTGGTTGTGAGAATAATTCATGTTTCCTTTTGCCTCAAAAAAAAAAAAGATACTTTGAAAAAATCTGCATTTTGCTGATTTTTAACATTTCCTCTGTTGAATATAAAAATTTTAAACATTTCTCACTTGAGTAGCCATGGCATTTAGGGAAAACCAATGACATTTAACAATTAACCTGAACATTGTAATATTTACGTGAATGAATAAGAAAATGGGTGGCAAATACAGCTGCTATACCCTACACCAGTGAATGGCAAAGTATCCACTGGAGTTCATGTAGGATTATTAAAGGGATATGGAGAAAACTAAAGAGCTCTGACCTTTTACATTTATAGAGCTGAGCTGCTCTTTTAGGTTGCTAAAAAAAAGCCATTAAACCTTTGGTTTTTACACCACAGGTGCAATCCCCAAGCTCCATAACTCCTGTGGTTTGAGGCACAGCAAGGGTGAGAGTGGAGAAAGCAAATGCGAACACTTACTGGAATTTCTCTGCTTTACACGAGGTTTGGCAAATATAGATCTGAACACTTATGCTCAGCACCAACTTTTATGGATTTGATCACTTCCTCTGGATTCAATGTATTCTTCTCATGACTTATATTTTGGAGGTTAATTGCTAGAGGTCAGAACCTGGGGTAGTTCAAGGCTATCTGAAAAGTGCATAATAGTCTTTGAATATGAAGATTTTACCCTGAATCTCCCAGACTATGAAATCCTCCTTTCTCAAGTAACATGAAAAAAGGCCTCCACTGGTTCTCCACTCTTCCACAATGGAAGAGTGAATCATGTGACAAACAGAAACCAACAGAAAGCCCTGGGAAAATGAACAACCTTTCAAAACATTAATGATGACAGCTCCAATTTGAAGGCACTGAAAAAATAAATATTAAGTAAAGGAAGTTAATCTCTACTCACAGCATTCTCACAAATTAAAGGTTAAAAACAAGCAGTGCAAACTTACTAGCAGTTGCCAGCTCATATTTAAAACATCGTCATATCAACTTATTCTTTTGAGATAATGTCACCCCACTCACCCTATACACAAATCTTGCTTATTTATTTGCCATTTATTCACCTTTGTGGCAGTAATTAGAAAAGGCCTGTTACTGGCTCAGAGAAAACTGAAGACATAAAACAGGAGCATGAAGTGAAATGAAATTTCTATTGTTATATTTATACCTTCCTCTTACATTTCACTATACAAATTGGAACCAGGAAAAAAAAAAGTGGAGTTTTTTTAGATTCTTAATAATCTTTTCCTCTTTGTTTTACTTTTGTATTTAAGTTTTTTTAAGTTTTTTCTGCCTTGTGTCCTTTCTCCACTCAGTTGCCTCCGTTAACAGCAATTTTGTTCTGTCTAAATATTAGTCTATGAGTTCCCAAAGATAGCTAAAAAGCTCTTAAACGTCCTGTGGTGGTTTGAACATAAACTTGATGGACAGTGATTTAGAGCAATAGTGCTTCTCGAAATTTACATCTATAAATCCCGTGGAGACGCGGGAATTCTCTCTTACTTGTGGCCCTTGGGATAGGTAATAAGGTTGCCCGCTCGGCCCGGCGGGGGCCGGGTTGGGCCTGGCCGGGCCTGGCTAGACCTGACCGCGGAGGCCCGGCGGGGCTGGGGCCACTACCCTGCTCCGTCTCGGCTCGGCGGGGGCCGGGCCACGGCCCACAGCTCTGTGCGGGGCAGCATGAACTTTTCCCTGGCGGCAAAACAAGCTGAAACTTTACACCAGAGACCAACTCTGGCCACTGCCCAGCAGAGATCACGTGACCAACCAGCTGCAATGCCCAGACCCGGATAAGAGCAACCCCTTCAGTGCTGTAAGTTCCTCAGAAGAAATGAATCCTGCAAACATCAATCCCCTCCCAGGTCAGAAGAAAGGGAAAGGCCAAGGCACGTAAATAAACACCATGGTAGTTACACCAAAGTCAGTGAAGAAGGGAGAACTGAAACCCAGAGAGAGAGAGGGCGTAGAGGAGATGCTTTTAAAACCTGAAAGCTGAAAATCTCTTGTAAAACTATATTAATGAACTATAATACATCAGAGAACCCTTTTGTAATTTTGTGATAAGCATGGGGGGTGGAACATTCAAATTACCATGAGTAAAGATACTTGTACTGAAATAAGCAAATGTTGAAGTAACTGTGATCTAATGAGAAACCTGAACAGAGAGAGGTAGGGATGAAGTGAAAACCCTTACTCCCAGGGAAGAAGAAAACTTCTGTTCCTAAAGGTAAAGATGATCCCAGAGGCAGATGAAGAGAACCTTTGCTCTTGAATAATTCATCGTTAAAATAATACCCCATTAACTAAAATTGAACCCTCAAAAACGGTTGTGGGGAAAACTATAAATCGAGGGAAGGGACTCACACATGCCAACAGAAAACCACCCCGGGCGGCTGTTGTACTGTGACTGTGGAAAAGCCTCATAGCATGGGCAAAAGAGACTCCTCTCCCTAAGTAAACTGATGAAAACACTATTACAGAGGCAGTAAACTAACTGAAATAATCCTAAGTTTGTATCTTTATGTTGTAAGTGGGAGAAGAGGGAAGGATGAGGGGAAGAGAAGTACTCTGAAGGTTTATTCTACCCCTTAATATTCTTTTTTTCTTTAATTCTGTTAATAAACTTCTTTATATTCTTTAAATTTAGAACCTACTTTGTATTCCTCCTGATTCTTACCTCACAGAAGGTAAGAAATGCGAACAAACCCACTACACATCCCTTGAAGCCCCTTCTGCTGCAGATTTCTGCAGCTGTTAGTTGTCCTGATACAACTATTTTTAAAGCATTAGTGAAAGGATCAAGCTCAGAAAAATAATTTCAAGAAAGGTTATAGTGATTAGTTTTGGTCCAGGTTTAGCCATATAAGCACAGCATAAGTAATTGATCTAGCATATTTTAGGAAGGCATTCAGGAGATCAAACAAGAAGGAACATGACATCAGAGATGAAATATGGCAATAACCTCCAAAACCAGCTTTATTCTCACAGATTTTACCAGGGAATCTCACTTTCCAATTTAACTGCTTCAAGTATTTACCTCTCTCTTTTGTTGCTTTTCCTGCCATCCCTGGGGCTTCCATTAAATGAAGCCTTATCAAAAAAACCCCAACAAACTATGCAATTTACAGGAAACAAATGACTTGTGATTCATAGCATGGTATCCTGCTTCATACTTAATTGATTCCAGTTAGGCGTAGCAGGACAGTAGTGTTCTGCATTTTATGGCCTAACAGAAATGTCAGCCATCTGTTTGCACCTGCTGAAGTTGCTAGGGATAAGTACTACAAATCCTGTCAGCATCTGGGCCTGGATTTCCAGAGCAAGAAAGTGGTTTTTGTTGGTGACTGTCAACATGAAGGCATTAATAACAAATGTTACAGACATGTTTGAGAGTGAATGCTCCCTCCAATCCAAACAACATGATCATTCTCACCTAAACCTAACCTTCAGAAGGACTGAACAGACATTTACTTCTTGCAATTTTGCTGTTAAGCTATGGTGGATGAACTAAAATGTACAGTCTATATTACTTGGGACAGAAGGGAAATTAGCATGTCATAAAATTCATAAAAAAGTGGTTGATGATGCTCTCTGCCTCAAGAAAATAATTACATAATGATTGCCTCCTTTGAGAATACCAACAGACTAGTTAGAGAAGAGCCAGTTCTCTGATTTACCTATTAGTAATATTTTTAGGTGTTTGATATCCTTCGGGTAAGGTGTTTTGTACTGTTAATTTATTCCTTTAAGAGGTCTAACCCTTAGCTTTAAATTTTTAGATACTTTGTGTAACTGAGCCATAGTGAAATCCAACTTATGAACCTTGTTTCAAATATTTGCTCTAATTTAGAAGCTGATTATTTTCTGTCAATATTTCTTAAAATGGTTAAAAAGTTGTACAAAAATATCTTTTCCTAATAGACCTCATTGTTTCCATACAGCCTAAAAAGTGGTGGCATTCAGCAAAGTAATTAAGAGTTTTCCTTTGTCTTTAGCGAGACACTGAGCACTAGAAATAGGTGGTTAGAAAGTAACCAGTTAAGTATTTTCTGGGCTAAATGAAAAAGACCAGTTAGGTGGAGGCTCCTGAGTACAAGAAATGTAAACAACTAAAGGCAGCTGAAATTCTTGGAAAACATTCATATTCCTAATCATTTTTAAAATGTACATTCAGAATGAAAATTTAAACATAAAAATAATCCCTTTGGAAACTATATACAACAGCATTTTGATTTACTTGCTGCTCCAGTGCATGTCTCAGATTTTTGGAGGCAGCTCTAAAATGAGGGACATGCAGCATGTCTGTGGAGCTGAAACTGGAGTGTAAGGGCCCGTGAACTTACTCATCCCCTGGAAGAGAGATCTTGGCACACTCCCGTGGGACAGTGATGATGATCCAACCATTTTATTGAACTGGACTAATTCCAGAAGAGCTATTCTTTCCCACCTGCCCACTCTTCACAGATGAGCTTTAAAACTGTAGAGATGAAAGTACCTAATTTACTTCACTGCAAACTTTGTCGGGTTGGTTCAAATCAATCTCATCTGCAATTTAAACTAAAGAAGCTAGCTTTGCAATGAAATAAATGATCGATGTTTATGGAGTTCTGCCTGGGTTTGCTGTCTACCAGCTGTGGGAAACTATCCAGTACCTTAGGGATAATATAAGTTGCTAAATTGAGACATAGTGAATGAATCAGGATCTTTCTCTAGAATCCACAAGTGTCTTGTCCTTGTGCTAATGTTCAGATATTAAACTGCAGTCTAATAATCCTTTGATGTGCTCTGGAATTATAAATACCTGCAAACCTGAAGTTTAAGGACACTGGTGCATGTGAGGGTTGTCATTAATATATTATGAATTGTTAACAATGGAAAAAAAATTAAAATAATTACCTTTCTATTTCTTTTTCTGAGAACTCCTCTTCTGGGGTACCAAAGATGATCATTATACCTTTTGACTTATTCATAAATCTAAATAACATAACACAGAAAAGACAATGCATTCAACGTCTCCTTTGTGCAAGAAATTCAATGTTAAAAGCTGCAATGAATTAAGTAATTCTCTTGGGAGTGATAAACCACAATTACAGAGAAATGTTACTGCAAAATAAACCTGCAGAAAAAGATAATGTTAATAATATAAAATCTATTTATTTGCAGCTTTGAAGACTTTTATTTTTATTTCAGAAAAGAGGAAGTTTCCCTACAAATGTTCTCCTTTCGGAAGAAGGGAGCTCCTTCATCAGTTCTCAGAGAAGCCCCTGCAGTGGCTCTAGTGAAGCTTGCAGTAGGCTGTCCTTGGGTGCTAGCTGTGAAAGCAGTAACAAATATCTACCTGTTTCTCATCTGCCTACAACTATCCATCATTCTAACATAATATAATCAATTACTAGATGAATTCAAATAGCAACAAGTCATCAGAAAGGCAGGGATAAGGAAAGCTGGCTGGCTCAGGTCAGATAGCACAGCTGAGGATTAAAGAGAGATGAAAGGAGTTAATGTATGCAAGGAGGCAACAGTGTTTTGATCAGGTAGGCATTCCCTGCTACAATAGAGTGGGGAGCCACTTGCCCTCTCCCTCCTCTGCTCCCTTTTACAGTCAGATCTGGAAAGCTGTCAGATGTACTGGAAGGTGGGATAATCATGTGTTGCTGGACAGGACAAAATATCTCTTTTGCTCCCCAAACAGAACAAATAAATGAGGGTGATCTTTGGCAAAGTACAGGCCTACCCCCAGGTCATGAGAGCAGAGTCTCTCAGAGGAGCCGGTGGGCTGCTGACAGTCTCAGAAGTGAAACCTGTGGCTTTGCTCTGCACTGGTTCCTACCACATTCTGTTCAGTGTGCTCAGCTTACAACAGACCCTCTCCTGTAGCAGTGTCCATACACCTTGTTGAAGCCCTGTACTGAAATGCCCCTCCTCAGGGCCTGTCACAGCCTCTCCAGCGCTGCCTCTAGGCCGAAGGGAGGAGGATACTTGAGGATACTTGCTAAGATCAGCAGCATGATTCACACTTCTGTTTCAGGATACATTCACCTGGGAAGTGGAGAGATCCTCAGCTGAGGTCTTCTCAGTGGAAAGAGCATTTTCCTGAAAATCCTTTTCTCTTAAAGCTCTCTGAAATTTTCAGCTTCTCCAGGTATCTCTGATTCCCCTGTTTACTCAGGTCACAGATAGACACCTTTTTTCCCAGGTATACAAGGGGGACTAACAGTGCTATCACCCACAGCTGGGCCGAACCACTCTCCACACGAAAGTTATAAACCACAAAACTCAGCTGGCAAAGGGGAAAGTCAGAAGCGCTTGTCTGCACCAGTGCAGTCAAATTAAGTCAAAAAGGTGTAAAGAAAATGAAGATTTGGGCACCAGGCATTGCAGTTTGTAAAGGCACACCCAAGTCACAATTTTATGGAAGCAAACAATTTCTGCATGGGAGTAGTGGTTCTCAAGATATTTAAACTACTCCAGCTCTTTTCAAAAGGAACATGTGACTATTCCCTGAAATCTGATAGGCATCGTAAGAATGAGGGGTCAGATTAATGATCCAAATGTGCTGTCACTTAAGCTAAAGACTGTCCCAGTACAGTCACCTTAGACACACAGGTATATAAACACACACCCACCTCAAAGCTTTCCTGAAGACTGACAGATTCTGTCAACTTTGCATACACAGATGACATTCAATCCATTATTCCAACCACTTCCCAAAGGTCTCAGTCATTCAAGATTTATATCGTAGCTTGTTGATGGAATCCACTTTATTTCTGGCAAAGAAATACTGAACAAGGAAATTGGAGTTAAGCAGTTCACAGAAATATGAACCTAACTCTTTGAAGAAAAGATTTTGTGCCATATTTGCATTTATCTGACAAAGTTCAAGAAAAGCTATTTCTATACCCATTTACTGGTACAATCAATGGAATGGGAGGCTGAATTAGGAATACAGGATGTCTTTATGCACTTTTTTCCGTCATATCAAGGCAATGATTATTCAAAGACCATCCTCATATCACACATTTTCAACAATTAGTTTTTTCAGGAAAAGCAATTCACTATTCAGGGAACTTGTATGTGAGATATAACTGTATACAGTTTTCTCAAGGAAAATTCTCAGTGAGTCCTGTCAGCTCCAAAGAGCAAACAGAAGATTTTCAGGACCTATGGCTTTTAGAAGCTCAAATATTTTAATGTTCCTTATACACTGGAAGAGCATAAGATAAGTAAACTTGACTTAATTATAGGTTATTGATGTAACTGTTACTGAGAAAAAACAAAGGGTTTTTTTATTATTCATATTTTTTAAATATTTCTTTGCCTCTTCTAGAAAGGCTTAAAAGCAAGACTGAAGTTCCTATGACTTCTCTTTTTTTAAGCCTTTTCTTTAACTTCCATGCAGGATGACATCCTCAGCCTTTTTGTTTTCTGACAAGACTGTGCAGCGAGGTCACTTTTTTTCTATGGGGAACATACAGATGTTCCACCTGGCACGGCATTGCTAGGTAACCTCTTATCACATCAAGATGGCAGCAAGCTGCTCCACTGCCAGTCTCTCTCTGAACATAACCCACAGCAACAGTGATGAACATCACGAGAAATGTACAGCTTATTAAACTGGAAATGAACAAGTCACAGAATCACTGATCCTTGTGTAGGGGAATAGATATCAGAATTTTTATGCTGGCTTTAATTCTCATTACAAATTCAGCTATTTCCCATTACTCTAGAGATATAAAGGGGAGAGTCTAAATAAAGTTTAGTCCTTTGTAGGACCCAACAGTAAAATCCTTCAGCTTATTAAAAAAATTAATTCAGTTTGGCATATTCTGTCTGCGTTTAACCCTTCTAAAGAATTCTTATGTAAAGGTCACTTTTAATTTCTTAACAATATCTCCCAGAACAGACTATTTAAGAATGACAGAATCTCCAATACTTAAAGCCAATGAATATATGCAATATATGCATGTCACTAAATTTAAGCATTTGTATTAGATTTAAAACAAACAGGCAGCTTACTAACCAGATCAGTACAAAAGCAGTTTCTGTAATCGAGTTGGCACCAGTTCACAGAAAATATAATTTGAAAAGGTTCACATTTAAATGAAACTTGCTTTTCATGCTCAAATGTCATTCCAAACTCCAAGGATGAGGTATTAACCCTTCATTCACTTTGATTTAATGAAACTCAGCACTGAGCGTGAATAACCTTGACTGCACTTACTCACCAAAATATAAAATTAAACAAAAGACCCTGTATTGCAGTCACTTAATTCTAAGAAATATCAACCAAAAATATATGGATAAACCTACAGTTTGCAGTTAAACTTGTGCCCTCAGCCTTCATCATGGGTGGGGCAACCTAATCCCTGCCTTTATCAATTGTGTCTTCAAAAAAGAGCCAGTGACCCCTTTCCAGCAGTGTTTTTCCCCACATTTGGGGAGGCAGACAGCTGGGGGCTGTCTGTCTCCCCAAAAAAAGGAGCCAAAACCTCCCAGCAGGGGCAGGTGGAGCAGCTCCACTTCTAGCTCCCCCACTCATGTATCTGAATTGAGGAGAGGATTAAGCTCTCTTTCACTCATTTAGGGCTCTGCTCCAGACAGTGCTGACAAAACTGTTCCAAATACAGAGCTTTTCTATCTGAGAAAAGCTATCTATCTATCCAAATATAGAAGCTTTTCTGCCATCCAGAGGGACTTGGTTAGTCCAAGGGAAAATGACCCCAGTGGGAATGCACAGGGAAGTTGGATGTTAATCCTCTTCCTAGAGTCACCACTGGAAAATATGCAAACATACACAAGCACATAAAATGTGTGTAGGTGAGTACAGACTGCACACACACAGACATAGGCATACGTATATAGATGTACACAAACTCATGCACATTTGTGCCTGTGTCTCCACACACAACCTGGTTTGCCTTCAATTCTGTCTTCCTGTAAAAACTACAGAAGGAAATGGAAAGTAGCTTCTGGTGTATATATATTTATATGCACACATACATATATATACAGCATATTCATGCTGGCAGGAATATTAGAAACCTAGAATGATTTGTATCTGTACTTTCCACTTTGCCCCATAGCCACCTTGTCTTGTCATGAGCACTAAACTCACAGTCTGTCAGGAAGAGTGGTCTGATACATGCCTGCTGCTCACAGTCAAAAGCAGCAGGTATCAAAGGACACAGAGGTTGATCTGTGCAAATTTGTTTGCAGTGTTAGAGGTAGATGGGTCTTCTGTGAGCTCTATCCATGATGATCCTATGTAATTTCCAGCAACGGAGCTGAACAGTTCTCACGGTTTCCTCAACACTCCGATTTCTTTTATGAGATATAGAGCTTACATTGGTATTTCTAAAACCACCACCATATACTCCTACTGGGTGCTGTCCCAGTGGCAGAGAGTGGTCGCACTGACCTGCTGTGAGCCACTTTGGCAGCACTTGGTGCCCTTTGCTTCCACAGGCTCTCTTCAGAACTGTCTGCCTGAAAATTTTTTTAACAGGATGGTACTTCTCATTAGTGGAGCTTTTGAATTACTGAAAGGCTGTGTAACATTTAATTAGTCTTTATCTTTACAAGTAATAAAATGAGTACCTTTAGGTAAAAGAAGGCAGTCTCTGGCGTGCTGCTGGATAACAGCAAGTTTTTGATTTTCTATTCAAACAGCTATCAAACAGATTATAATTTTAGCTTCATTATTTGGCTAATTCACATTTCCTTAAAAGACACATGAGAGCAGGTTTATAAATATTGCAACAAAGAAATTTGGAGTCAACAGTAAGAGAGGTTTCGAAGCTGACAGATCAGAACAATACTTGTAAAAATACAGTTTGTATTACCTGTAAACTGTTTGGTGTTAGCTAGTTTCATTTAAATAGAAATATTCAGGGACTTCTGATACTTTTGCAATTTATCTGTTGATTATTGACACACCATATCTTTGTTTGGAATCAGCTTCAGTATGATCATATAATTTTCAAATGGTAGAGGTCTCCTTTCAAAATTTATCAAAGTGTTTTACTTTGTCAACCAACCTGACTGCAAAACAAAACCAAAACCCCACAACAATAACATAAATTTTAGAGTTTCAAAATCAGTTCAAATATAGTATCAAGACGGGCTTCTCCCAAAGGCATATTGCTAATTATTTCTCAAACCATCACTGTAAAATTTTCTCTCTGAAAATCTCTCTCAGATGTCATATAAGCTAGAGTGAAGCCTTTTACCACATGAAAGATATTTGTGATTTACATCAGTAAGCAAATGGCCAGGAGTAGCTTATTGTTTAGTACCTGTATAGAAGTAGTGAAGTAGTACTGTGCTACTTGGCAGGTTTGGATTTTTTAGAGAGAGACACCCATGACAGCCATCCTGATGCATTTGCTGGAGGTTCTGAGTGCATAACAGAGAAGAATTTCACTGGACAAAATGTAACCAAGTGTGTGAATCGACACAGGCAGGTGACTGGGACAACCATAAAACCAGGGCTGCAAAGCAAAGAGCAGATTTATTTTGTGACCTCGCTAACTGGAGGATCCCGAAGCAACACCCGGGTGGAGACACAGGAGTGGGAACACCATCTGTGATTTCCTCCGTGTGTTCTGTGACCTTTGAGCTTTCATCTCTCTCCCAAAACAGGGAGCTCAGGCGTGTCCATGACAGTGCCTCCAAGTCCCTCCAAACACTGACGTTATCTTTACACAGAGATTTTACTTCTCAGCACAGACAGAGGACAAACAGCAGCAGGCATAAAGTGTGGGGTTTCCCACATTGATATTTTTCAGGCCTTGGTATTCCCAGCTGCAAGGTCACTTGAGGAAATCTACCCCCTCCTCACCAATCTGCCTCTTTTAACCCTTTCCTCCCAACACCAATCTATGTGGTGCTCGAGTTTAAAACTGTGACATATGCAAACTGTACATAATCTAAGGTAGATTGGAGTAATCTCCCTTTTTGTGACATTTCCCTAGAGGCACACCAGAGGTCACAAATACAAAAACCAACAGTACATTTCAAGACACAGATAAATACACATATTACTATATCCTTTGGACTCAGCCATGGTAATTCATAATTCTGACTGCAGGATTCTCCAGTCTTTTAATGATCAGGCTGAATAAATGCAATTAACATCTACTTTATGCAACAGAATAAATTTGATCTTGTCTAATTTAACTTTTCAATCTATATGCTGTTTATCAAACTGCAAGTTTGTCTCGTTGCACTACTTGATGCAGAATAAATACTACTTTTTAAAGTAATGTGATGTGATTATTTTGTAAAAATAACAAAGTGTGGATAAGGCAATAACAGAACACTTGTATTTCCAATATACTAACAAGCCACATGGAAAACAAAAGGATTTCCAGAAACCCTTTCTGGTGACATATTGAGGTCACTATGAATCTGTTTCTGGCAGCACCAGGATAACACTTGCATATTCCTAACTTATGGGTGTTGTGAAGAAAAAAATGACTGATCATATTAAATAACTCTTGTGGCTAGTCAAGCTCATCTAAGCACTCCTAGTAATGCACAGCACTGCTTATCATTGCTGCTCATTTTGGACTGCTTAGATCTTAAACACTCCCTCCACCCTCCTGCTCACTGAAGAACAGGTAATCTGTTTGAGTTCCATCTCTAGTATCGGTTTTGGGTTTTAAAAATGACCTTCCATTTCCTTTTTGACCACTCTTTTGATCCGTCCACTTCACTGTTCCCCTCAACTTTCAGTGCAGTCCTTAAGGTAAATATTCCTTAGGACAGTAAAAGCAGAGTGCATTGCTTCAGTTTCTTCAGAAAAAGAAAAATTAGAACTACAAGCATAGAAAGCTTAATTATGTTGCTTTCTTAATTATGCTCTTTCTTTTTATTCTTTTTATGTTTGATATTGGACAGTTTGTGCACGTACACAGAAAATATCTCCAGCCTCAACACCATTTCAAAGATATTAAATGGGAATAATTCCTGATCTCAGTATTTGTAAAAATTTAAAACATGAAAGACAACTCTGTAGTGCAGAACAGGATTTAAATCAGTATTTTCTGTAAAAAGAAATTATGTCAGCCTGATATGTAGTAAATAAAGTACATGTTAGATAAAAAATGCAACTTAGCAGTATGGCATTTCTTGACCTAAATATAGCAATGTTATAAATGATGCAATTAATTTCATTTCTGAAAATCTCTGATTGCCATAGTTCTAAACTGAGGGACTTGTGTAAGCAAAACAAATAATTAGTGCTTGATGTATACATGACCTGGAATAAATAAATATTGGTAATGGCAGGTGAGAAGATACGAATTATGCTACAGTGTTGACAGCGATCTCTCCACCTTTGGTTTTAATTTGTTTTAAAACAATGAGTTTACATTCTAAATGAAAGCAGCTAGCTTTTTTTTTTTCTGAATGTGGAGTGCAACACTCTTAAAATGCAACAATGTATGGCAAGAAAGAAGCCATCAGGATGAAAAGGAATTCATTTTCCCTGTCTCACTGTATTCACTGGAGCAGCCTCAACAATTTATTCTGTTGGATTTTTTCCCTTCTCTGGGTTTTACATTTGCACATGAGTTAAGCATCTTTCTAGCTGATGAAAAAAGAATGTATAGAAGGAACACGTTATTTCTGTTTGAACATGAAAGATCTGTGATACACGGCTGCTTTTTCTAGCATTTGGTCAATATCTGCAATAAACAACAGCTGGTGGTTGTTTGAGACAGTCCAGTAGGCTCTGTGTAAACAGGATTTGCTAGACAACTTTTCCCTTAAATTTACACCTGTGATAAATTATTTTTTAATCAATAGACATGGCCAATAGACTTGTTTTTATCTTTTCTAGGTAGTCAAGAGATAGAAGGGAATATTTTAATATTAATAACATTCAATATATATAAATACAATTTGACCTAGGTAAATGCCAAAAGAAATTTGAAAGCAAAAGCAAGATACAACTTTTATAAACTTATATTGCAGCCAATATTGTATCAACATTTTCCATGTGTTTTAAACTACTATTTTTCCAAGAGCTATAGGTGTAGAGAGAGAAAATGGTTAGTTATTCCTTGCTTGGTCAAGGTTTGTTACTTTTCCAGTGTCCTTCTTCTCATAATTGGTTAAAGCTTTTAAAAACAAGGGCAGTATTTCAAATTTTATATTGCATAAAGCAGAATAACATGGAAAAGTCTAATGAAAATGGAAACTGTTAAAGCAATTTACAACTGCAAAAGGCGTGAGAATATTGGCTTCAGAGCTGTTGAACAAGTATTAACCACAAGAATCTCAAGAAACCTGCCTTTTTAGCAGAAAACTGCCTTTTTAGTTTAAATATGGCTCAGTGTAGTGCAGAAGATGAGAGAAAAGTTCTCATGAACAGAGAAGGCACAGCATAACTTTACAACTAATTATTAAAAAGAAGACACAGTTAGAAATACAATTACTTGCTACCTTCACCTTAGGATCATTACTGCCAAGGTAGACTAATAACACAATTACTTTCATAAGAAGTTCTTATTTTGCTGAATTAACAGAAACTGGTAGATGCACAATTTAATATGCAAATTAAAAAAGGGAGTTGTAGAATTCTGGCAAGAATTCCCCTTTTATTTGTGTGTGCTCATTATTTTAAAAGGAATCTAGATACATATCTTGAATTTAACTAACTATTCTTTCTTTCTATCAAGTAATGGCTTCCCATTGTAATTGTTACAAATTGAGATTTCCAAAATTGCTGAAGGGAGTTAAGTGTTCAAGTCACTGTGAAAGCCAGAGGAAGGAAAGTGTGTTACACTGAGTTTGAAATTCAAATGTTCACCCTCACACTGTGAAATAAATGCCATCTGGATTTTAATTAACCCTTTTTATTAAAGGACTTGAAAGCATTTATGAAATATTTCATATTAAAAAAAAATTCTTTGGATTTTTTGGTGAAAAGACATTGCCATCTAAGAGGTTCAGATTCTTTTGGTAGTTCTTATACCTTAATCTGTCAGTTGAAGACTTTCAGTATTACTTTAGAATATTTTTAAATATTTATAGATATTAAAAACAACTGGGGCATGGCATATTCTTTTTATATGTTATATGACTCTAGAACCATATTGTGTTTCAAAACAGATTTCAATTTCACTGTAAGATGCTTCTTCCCTTTAGAAGGTTTTTTAAGTGTATTTTTATTGTGTATTAGTGAAAGAAACAAAGCACAGGAAATAGTTTCATAGACATGTAATTGTGCCGAGGGGCAACTTTGGATATGGGAGGATCAAGCGTTACTTCAAGCTTAGAGAAGAAATTGTTACCTGCAATATGGCAGTCAGAATCTAGTCCTTGCTTTCCCGATTGGACATTTTTCATTTCAGCATTTAATTTAATTTTGTTCATTTAAAATTGGAGCACATGCTGAAAGCTGATTTTCCTACATTCCAGCCTGAATTATTAAGCACCTAAGCATAAGTAGTTGTTTCTTTTTCCCATAAGGACAATACCTAAGTTTGACCTGAAGACTAGACCTGAAGTCTGTAATGTCAGAAGCTTCATTTTTTTGATATCTGCTGATACAACAAAATACCAAAACCTCTCTGTGTGTCAAGGTTCTTAATGCAATTGTCTTAGTTTGAAAGACAAGTGTCTACTAAGGAAGGCAGGAGCCTCCCTTGGAATGGAAAATGCAATCCCTTTCCCTCCAAATTATTATAAATTTGAAATTGAGGGGCTTTTAGGCAAAGATATGAGGAATAGGAATAATAGTTCTTTTACTAATATATATATATAACAAAGCAATAATACAGAAACACTGGTTTAGCCTGACAGAGTCAGGGTACGACCTGACACCCTGCCGGGCAGGGTGGTGATAGCAGTCTGGTTAGGTGATAGCTGCAGTTCTCTTTGAAGTGGTTCTGTTGAAGTGATGATCTTGTAGAAAAAAAGTCTGGTCCTCCTCAGAAAGTCCAGTGGTGGTTGTGTAGCTCTTGTCCTCTGGGAATCCAGTGGAAAAAGGCTGCTTGTGCTGTTCCAAACCCCAGACTATATCCAGGTGGGAATGCTTGGCTCCTTCCCCCTGGGCAGAGCATCTCACAATGGGATGGTGAGTCACAGGGCAAGGCACTGATGGGCCCATTAACAGGAGATAGTCCAGGAGCGAGTTATCTGTGAGTCATGCGGCAAGGCATTGTTGGGGCCATTAACAGAAGATAGTCCGGAGGCAGGGAACATTGCTACACCTGGTTTCAACAGCTCATGAGGATGGTAATAGAATACACCGTAACCCAGGACAGCAATGTTTGGAGATTGTTTTAAATGGCCTGCTGTCGTTCTAACTGCTATTTTTACTGTCCACTTTCCAACAGGAAATGCTTTTGGAAAACATTGCATCATTTCGTACTCTCTCCTTAAGACTCAGGTGTCCATTCCAGGTTACTGAGACAGGATGCCCCTGGAAAACTCTATTGGAGGTAGAGAGAGACTTGTTTTATCTCCTTGAGATACATGGTATAGTTTTCTTATAAAACAAACCTGAAGGAAGAAGTCTGCTCTATTTTTTTCTATTTTTCTAGACAAGGCCCAAGACTGAGTTGAAGGTGGTGCTTAGGCATCCTGAGAGGTTTTTTTCTTAGCCACCACCATTTTAAGACTATGCCTGTACAAATATGTGGAAGCACATACAGCAGACTTGATGTTCTGGTTCTTCCTTATGTCCTTACATGAAAATAGTTACTATTACTGCATTTGTGGTGAAGCTCAACCTTGGATAAGGCATCTTTAAAAAGACATAGCCATGTGCTGTAAATCTGCTCAATCTTCTACGAAGTTTTAATTAGATATACTTAAAAGTCAATTTATCAATACCTGGGGATTCTTCTGATTAAAAAGGAGGCACCTAAGAAGGTTAGGTGTCTCCAGAATAAGGCGGTAGTTGAGCTGGATTTTAGGTTTACAGTTAGGTGTCTGAGATTCATCTTCAAGCATCAAGTTGCGTCTTTTCAAAAATGACTATATGGACAAACTGACCCTACTTATACCAACAGAAAGAATTTTGTGGAATATGCCCTCAGCAATGTAATGAAATTTATGAATTTCCCCAGTTGGCATTGGTAAAGGTTAGAACCATTTCAATCAAATGGGATAAATACTGGATCTTACTCTGCCAGGTAAAAGTGCACGTCACTGTGATTTGTGCTTTCAAAACTTTGAAGAAGTACTTCACTTATGAGAAGTGTAGCACTGTAGCTTCCCCATCCCTGTCTCCAGGTCTGTGTAACATATACTACTGCCTTTCTGCAGACTCATCATCAGGCACTTAATAGAAAGGTGATGAAGTGATGAGAATTAAAGAATGAAAGTGCTAATAATCCTAGATATCCACAGAGTCCTAATAGTGCTTAGCAACATCATTTATTTCATGGTATTAGGAAAACTAGTGGATGGCAAATTTAAGATTTACTACCTGTTGTGAAAAAAATTTCCCAGGTTTGCAGCTTTTCAGTAGCTACTATGCTTAGATAATTTTCCTTTTTCTTATTTCTGGTGTATATTTTACTTCTTCACTTCACTATGACCTGATCCTGCTGGATACTGTTAGAATTTTCACACCTCTAAGATATATTCAGGCCAAAATGACAATAAGTGCAAAACTCCTCTTTAATTTTCTCCTAGTGTTTTCAGTTGTCATGGGATCAGGTCTTGGGAGATGAATATTATTAGAGCATGTATTCTTAGGTGCCAAAGGCCTAGATCCTGGAGAAACAGAACTCATTAAGAGCAAAAATCTGAATTTCTGAAAATAATTCATGTTGCTGTAACTTTCAGCAGGTTAACAGATATGGCCACAAGGATACCTACAAAGAGACCTCATCTCCCGCTCTGATCATTTTTCATGCAATTGACCATAAAATAGCTCAGAATTGGAAGTTATGGGGCTTCATTAGTGGTCGTAGGGCTGTATTAATGTACTACTTCTCTTCAAGCTAATTAGCCCTGCTGAACACCTTGAATACCGTCCAGGCATAAATTACTGAAAATACTTATTCCATATGAAAATATTAGTAAGTACGATGAAAAAAAGAATCACTTCAACGTGCCCTAGAGTCTTCTATTATATAAAATCCTGTGTCGTTATCATCGAGTTCAGGCTACTGTTGCTGAGATCATATCTGTTACTTAAGTATAACCAGGGAGTGCCAGCTACCTCATGTATTACTAGCAATCTAAGAAGTAATGTTCTTGTCAGGAGGAACAGCTGCTCAATTCATCTTACTATGCCCAATCACAACCTTGTATAATAATGCTGTGCTCCTCCAGAGAGGAACAGAATGTTTCCTTTTGTCTTCATTTAGTGTTTGCCATTTCCCCTTCATAAATAATATGCTGCAGTTAGGAACCCTCATGCTGGTAAAATTAAAAAATTGTTTTCCGTTTGGCATCCAAGGACCTGCAAGACAACATGAAGAACTGGAGCATGTGACCCTTTCCAACAAGAAAAAACTGAAAGGCTGCAGTTTAGGCTTGGCTCCTAATTTGCCTTTTAACAAATGATGCATTTGTCTTCTAGCACACACACATTATTCCTTGCTCTGGTGGTATCCCTGCAATACCTGTGGGGAACTTACAGCCAGGGAAGAGGGGACTTTGCAATGATGTATCTTACTCTGAGTATGCAAAGCTGCAAAAGAGGCTGCTACAACCCTGGCAGCCTCCAAGGAAATATTATTCATTATGTATTTACAGTTATTGGATTAAAACTCTGTAATGTGCTCTGTTCAATTAATAATAATACAGAGCGGAATGAGCTATGAAATGCATTGTGCCTTTTAAAAGATCTAATATAAGAAAAGACAAGCAGTTTGTCCTAATGAATGCATCTAATTGGTGCACTTTATTATAAAACACTGGAACAGCATTTTTCACGAAGCAGTTCTATTTGTAACAGGCTGTCTTCAGCACGTCAGGGTGTAATAAATGTGCTACAGACTAGAACTGCTGATTAGTATTTCTGGAAGCCCAGGAAGTTAGTAGAGATTGTTTGCCACTGCAAAAAGACCTTCCAAGTCCTCACGGAGGGACCTGCAGCACTGCGATCCATTAGGGATACACTTATGTGATCATCCTTCTGGAGCCAGCCCACTGGATATGCGTGTGAAGCTGTGGTACCTGAACAGCCAAAACAACAAAAAATTGCTGGTACTTTGTTGTACCCCTGGTGACTTCCACCGTACTGATATATAAAAGGGGCTTTCAATAAATACTGCCTTCAACACAGCTTTCACAGCAATAGCTTGAGACAGAGGTATGGTTTATGTATGATTGTAACTCACTGTCCACATCATCCTTTGTTCATTTTTGATGAATGTAAAGAGGAAGAAAGAAAGGATGCACATGCAAGATTTCTTTTGAGGTATAAGAAACAAAAAGCCCTAGAGGCACTTCTAAAAACACACCTGAAAGCCTTAGAGGAAAACAGTCAACAGTGAATATTCCTTTGGCACAACCCATATACAGAATGACATGACAGTGTTCGAGCAAAATAGTTTAGATAATGCCAAATCTATGCAGAAATCAAATCTATGCTGAAGAAATAAAACACTATGAAAGGAGTGAGCTTTGACCCAGAGTTCTTTTGTTTTCACTCTCAATAACTAACAAAAACCTTCTCAGGCCTTTAAATCCCTGAAAACTGTACCAGTGAATGCAGGTAATTTTATTTTCGTGTTTTTGAAATAAAGGATACCCAAAAAAGCTTCCACTGGAAAAACAAACGTGTTTTCAGGTGCAGGAGACACTTCAGTCTTTACAGGATGCCTTTTGGTCTCATCAGTAGCTTTATTTCCCTTGGTATTCACTGCTGAAAGACACACCCCGCACTTCTCGCTGGGGTTGGCAGTCTGCTACCCTGAACCTGGGAACGTCTCCCAGCTTTATGGTGTTACTCAGCCTAACAGCATTAATCTGCCTTAATACAGTTTCCTATAATAAGATGGATCCACCCCATTACTTTCACTAATTTGTCTGAAAGAACAGAGGCTCCACACTGGTTGCTTGGGCATTGTCCTGGCATATACAGTGTTGAAATCCTGCTGATTCTGGGTAATGTACAAGAATAAATTATACAGCCATACAGGGAGAATATGACTGTGTATTTACCTTCATTAATACTCCTGTCCCTGAGAAAGGCAACTTTATGATGAGGGAGTAGTACAAATGAGGTCATAGGTTATAAATAAACACACTTTGCATATGTATTTCTCGTAGAAGTCTAAGACAGAAATGTTCCAGGAAGGTAAAAGAATAAAGTAGGCAAAAGGCTACTGCATCCCTCTTTCTGTCACACAATACACAAACTGATTGGCCTCAACTACCCTATTACACTTCCACACCAACTAATGCTGAGAGACTAAGCCACAGGAAAGTAGAGTGGCAGTTCTGAACGGCATGCACATGCCAGGACCAGGCTCTGCTGGCATTGCCAGTGGTGCCGAGGCACATGTGTATGATGTACAAAATGGTCCAGGGTGTGACTGTTTGCTCATCTCCAGTTCAGGTTTCGGCTTATGCTAGACTTGATGTTATGCTGAGAGCAGCAGCATTGGGTCAAAGTGATAGCACCCGGTAGGCAGGACAGGTGGCCAGAAAGAGCTGAGAGGCCACTATTCAGCCACCATGGGCTGCAAATTCCTGCCTTCAGCAGCCACTATGTTTTGTCTGGCAGTGTCCCCAGAATCCACTAACTTACAGAAACAGGATAGACTAAGCCTCCAAGCCTGAGAGTATAAAACATCTGTCTGAAGATGTCCTCACTCATTACAGAGGGTAGGACTGTAAAGGTCTCTTTCAACCCAAACCATTCTATGGCTCTATGATCTTGCCCAAAAAGCTTTTGAAGTGGATCCAGCTGCAGCTGGACTGCTGAGGTTTTTCTGCTTCCCAGTGTGATACAGGGGATGCCTGCACTGTGACAGAAGAGGAAGGGTCAGCACTTTCTCTGTTGGCTAGGTAACCAATTCTTCCCTTCTTCTCATATGATATCAAAAGTTATATCAAGCAACAAAATGTTATGAAATCTTCACTGCAATGGTGAATAAGTTGATTAATGTGATAGACTAGTTTGGGTAAAAGATGATGGAGCCTCAGTTTGTTGTGTTTATTATATTGCTTAATAAGCTAAGGAAATAAAGTTGAAATCATGGAGTGTATTGTCTTGTAAATTTGAAAGCTCCGAAAGGACTTTGACCCAGGGAAAGCTGCCTGCAAATCCTGCCTTGGTGTCACTCAGTCCTGGCTGCCCATTCTGGTCTCAGGATAAATCAAAGTGTAATTGATGATATTGACAGAAAATGGCAAAGCCATATATATTTCACAGCATATTTACTGTACTCCTGCTAGCCCTTTCTGCCCAAGGGTGGGTGATGTGGAAATAATTATGTTGATTAAACAGGTCCAAGTAAACCTGCAGCAGTGAGCTGTACTGTCTTTGAGCCACTCTGTACAGTATCTGGACAACTACAATTTTCTGTACCTTTTACCTAATTGTCTATTATCTACTTTTCAGTCTATTACCTGCTAATACTGACCCTGATCTGTACACGCTGTGTCCCCAGGTGTCTATGGCCTTCTGATCTTCCACCTCAATCCCTGTTTAGGGGCAGCAGCCAGGACATGGTATGCCAGAAGGGTGAACGGGATTGGCTTTGGAAGGCTTTATCTTCATGCCATTGTCTTTTCATGAGGCCCTGAGGCATACATTAAACTCCCAAACGTTATTTAATGCTGCGCCCCCCATGATCAGGGTAAGACAACAGCCCTTGCAGATGATTTGGCATCATGGATCCCTCAGGAATCCTGATTTCATGGGGGAAAGAAGTATTTCAAGACATAAACTCTTCAGGAGAATTCTGAAATTCTTTGGGGACTTCAAAGACATGACTGTTCAATAGCTGGTATACGGCCTCTTGACATTCAAGAGAGAGCAAGGAGAAAAGCAAACCAAACCCAACGAAAACAAGAACAAAAGCCTTCTGCTTTGTGCCTTTGATGACAGGATATAAAAGAAATTGTGAGTTTCCTTTTTAAAAACAATGATCCTAATTAGGATTTCTTACAGGCTGGAAACAATCTCCTTAATAGGTCATAAATAAATTACAGATATTCTAGGTACACAGTCAAAACACAGACTTGAATTAGCTCAGCTTGATGGAAAATATCTGTGTATCTTGTAAATCAAACTCTGTCATCTAAAGGCATATTTTGCCCTGCATTTTCAATTGATTGAGCCTGAACTTAAATGTTCCCTTTTGGGTCAGAGGCTGGGATTGGCCTTTAAGGTTGCTTTGCAAGAGCTTCCAGGCCTGAACTTTCTCAAGCATAAATGTCAATACAGTAGCCAAAGTGTTTGGCTTATTCCAGTTAAGACATATATGTATTTCCATATATGGGAAAGCATAAATTTTAAAAAAATGATCTCCAAGTTGTGTCTATTATTAGAATATATGCCAACATACAAAATAAACTAAAGCATATGGGGGAGATTCCTCTGCATGTTATCTCTGGAATACACACTGTACTGCAATTTCTTGGAACAAGTACATAATGCATAAATATTTCTGACAGTAGCTTATGAAAAGGACACACATGGTATATGATTATTACAAACTATTTCTTCAGTCTCTGAAAGGTTCACGATAATTTTGTTTTCCTCAATGTTCCCAAAGAAAAGTACGGGTTGCGAAAAGATATCTGCAATACGTGCAGATAGGTCAAAAATAAAATGGAAAATTATACACTGAAAATAAATGAGAATGTTTTAGTAAAGGAACTATTATTTACGTTTCAAATATTTTATTATCCCTTTGGTTTGACATAAAATTCAGGTTGTTTTTGCAGCAGAAGGTCTTTCAGAGCCCGCACAAATCTTCTCTAGTTGAAGAAAGGAAGAAATGAGTAACAGAGGTGAGTGTGTGCTCAAATTTCCAGGTCTCTTGCAGTCATCACTTCATCCCAAAACAACCTAGTGAACCAACTGTACTCTTAAAATTACCACTCCTTAAGCCAGCACTCGGAGTTTGTAATGTACCAGCTACTGTACACCAAACTGCTAAAATAACCACTTTGACTGATTTCACTTTCCCTTAGTAAGAGACACAGGTCCGTTGTGTTCTGGGAAGTGACTTCTCCATATCCCAAGTTTCTCGTTTAATGAAACTGAGTAAATACGTTTTAAAAGGACTGAAAGATCTATTTCCTGGTAGATTACAAGACTTAATTTTTTGAAACTTCATGAGTCTTGATGTTCATTTTTTTATAAATTCATCCCAATTAGGATTTCTTCCCCCATGATGGTCACTTTCTTCTACATAAGTGGATGAAAATGAACTTTTTTATTACAGAATTTAAGCATTTAAATACAAGAGTACAAATATGGTCTCCTGACAGGAGTAGTGAAAAAGCCAAATATTAAATATATTTCACAGCTAATGTATTTTGCTTTCAAAAAGTGAAAGCTTCATGACTATATCACCACACCGTGTGGATTATTAATAGGATTTTACAATTTTGGGCTGGCTGGAGTGCAGGGCTAAGGGAGCTTCCCTCTGTTCAGAATACTAGATAAAATTAAGTCCCATGTGACACACAGCATACTTTTACCAATATACTTTATATAATTAATTCCCATATAAGTTATTGTGCATAAATATTGTGCATAAAAATCGAGTTCTAAAGTTACCTATTAATTTTGGTACAATTTGAAGAGACAGAATACATTGGCTTGAAATTATATGACCATGTATGTAGGGAGATTGATGTCTTTGAATCTGCGAAGAAAATACGGATTTCTGAGAATTTAAGGATGTTTAATTAATATGTGTCTAACACCATCCCAGAAATAGTCAAGTTTCTCACTACTGTTTTCATTAGGCATTTTAAGCGGTTGTTCACCTTACAGCATTTCTCCTTTCTGATTGTCAACTGTTTCTGTAAAAACCCAAGCCCAAATTCCAAGTGTTCAAATGGGGAATAACAGCTTATTTTCGTCACACATAATTTAGTTTGGAAAATAAACGGATTCCTCAGAAGAGTATCAATGTCCAAACAGTTGAGTAGTGGGAAAGTGAGTGAGTAAAGAGAGAAAACAGCCAGTATTGGTTCGTGCTGCCGGCTGTTCATACAGCATAATGGAACCCAAAGGTAAAGACACGCCCCTAAATGCTGGCTCGGCGCTGTTTGATCAGTGCCAATGGGGTCACTTTATGGTTTGCCCATAAAGAAGCCTGGATTTGTGTTACTGAGCAGATGAATGTCACCACAGTGGAGCCAACCTTTGTGCTACGCTTCCAAGTACACCTAGTGTGCCTGTCTGAGGCACAACACAGCACAAAGGATCAGCTTTCCCAGGCCTTAGTGGTAAAGCTCTGTATACACACAATGTGAAAATATATAAGGCTATAAACAGATATAAAAGTACATCTCTGCCTTTCTTTTATATTTATTCATTAAATTACTAAGAAGGTGATGCTATAGGTATGCATGCTTCTGAATGCAAAAGGTACATTCTCACACCAGTCAAACCCATATGCTTCTGAGCCAAAAAACAGATGCCTGAGCCTGCTTTGAAGCCCATGGCCCTTTAGAACTCAGACACTTTCTAAAAGAAATCTCTCCAGCACCATATCTACATCCATATTAATGCATGTGTACAGAGAAAGGCTGTGTGTGGCAGCCAGGCTCTTCTCAGAGGTGCCCAGCAATAGGACAAGAGGCGACGTGGAGAAAGTGATGCACAGCAGATTCTGCCCGAATATGAAGAAGAACAGCTTTACTGTGCAGTGAAGAAGAGAAACTTTACTGTGCAGTGACTGCACACTAGAACAGATTGCCCAGAGGGAGTGTAGAGTCTCCCTCACCGGAGACATTCCAGAACCGTCTGGACACAATCCTGTGCCATGTGTTCGGGGAAGGCCCCGTTTAAGCAGGGAGGTGGGACCACATTAGGCACTGTGGTCCCTTCCAACCTGACCCATTCTTTGGATCTTTGCTCAAACCATAAAGTTCCTAGATCTCAAGTGGGGAGCCCTATAGCGTCTAAAACACTGCAGGTGTCACTTTGCTTAAGCCATAACTCCCAGTGGGGTTGTGATGGCTACATCCAGCTTACTCTGGACTTTGGGGGATGGATGGCAACAGAGTAGTCAAAGGCTGTCTGGAGTGGTGACCAGACATCTTGCTGCTATGCAAATATGAGTAAAAGTCAATTGTCTTACTGCATAAATAGTGGACAGCCCCGAGGCTTGCAGAGCTCTACTGCACAGCAGCAGGCTGCATGCCAGGATCTCCCCTCCGGCAGGAATGCCTCCCAAGGTTAGTCCTTGAGGCTGAGAGATTTTTTGCCACAATAGATTCTCTGCAAGTGATTAATAGCATGCTAAGCTTTGAAATCTTACCTAAGTGATATAAAGTATTGATTGTGCATATATAATCCTTTAGACATAAACCACTGACCATGTCTGGGACTAAGAGTGGATCTATCTGCACCCTCTAAGAAGTAGTTTGGAAAACAAGGCCGTCCTTTCTGAGCCTTATTACTCAAAGGAGGGTCTCCCAGACAGTTTTGTCTGACCCTGTCCTCAATGCAGTAAGTAACCAAGCATACTTTGCCACTAAATCTTTTCAAACCACTATCACATTTACCTCTGAACTCGGTTAACTCTCTCCTTTCTATCAAGAAATTGTACTGTGTCTTCTTTGTTATGAGTGAAGTGCATGACTCTGTGACACAGTCTCACATTGTTTCATAGGAGTTCAGAAACTGAAATAACCAAGCTGTGTCATCTTCAATTATTTATTTCTCATCTACAATCACTTCATCTCCAAGGATATGGATGTGATATTACTCAGCTGTTTATTCCTCATAAACCATTTTACTACACTTAGGTATGTCAAATCAACATAGAAATCTGTAATAGGCTTATTAAAACAGGTCATTACAGTCATCTTATTGCTCAAGACTGATAACAGGACTGAAAGATAATAAAACATGATGTTTCAAAAGCAAGCAATAAAAAAGTCACAAAAGAACAGAATAAAAATTTTATTATGCAGTCTGAGGAATATAAATAGTTTCAAAAGTGATATTGTCAAGCCTTTCGGGACCCATCTCTTGGGGCAGTCTTTTCTCAAAAAAAAGACAAAATAGAAATAACTTTGCAGTGCAGACTGATAGTTAATAAAATAAGTGCAGACAATATTCTGCTCAATAATCTATATTGAATTGCATCAGCTTAAATATTGGACAGCAATTCTGAAAACATACTACAGAATCAAAATTTGTTCTACCACAGGAATATTTAAAATTTGTTGCTTTGGCAAGTAACATCCTGACATAGCTAAAATTATTAGTACCTCCATCTATACTCTGAAAATCTTTTTGTTTTGTTGTTTGGGTTGGTTGTCAACACTTTGGAAACACTCCTTATCTATAAAAGCAACATACCTCTTTTTTATTGCATGATTATGTTTCTAAGCTTTATTTATGGAAAAGTCTTCCCAGCACAAATGTTTATGCACAAGATGATGACATTCTGTTCCAAGAATATGTTCACAGGGGGTTTGGAAATGCACTTCCTGGGAATATTTTGAAGAGCTGAATGTAGTTACTTAACTGCTGCAGGTCTGTGACCTTTCTGGTTCCTGCATATGTGTTCCAGCTAAAGTGAATTTGGAATTGAATGAAAATTCTTGTGGAAAAGATCTTTTGTGTCCTTTTTTTTTTCTTTTAATTTCATGTCTAGATTCTACTTGCATTGTATTTTAGTCATATAAGGAAGTCCCTTTACTAAATCTGGCACTTATGTAACAGTCAAGGCTACCACCTTATTTCTAATATTTTCCATTTTTTTTTTTCACATTCAGTTATATGCAACAAATAATAAAGCGAATTAGGTTTGGGGTTTAACACGTATCTTCTACATCATCCGTAATAACAGAGCAATTGAATGTTGTCTTTTCTTGGCTGCTGAGATTAATAACTCAGTTTTGAAAATTTCTGCATTAAAAATTAATTTTTAGGGAAAAGGCAGTCTAATTTAGACAACATATAACTTCCTGTAGCAAAATAAAAGCAATTTTGACATTTTAAACTGTGCCAAGGTTTCTGAAGAAAAATTGGAATTCTTTTGCAAAAGAATAATATTGCAATGAATGCTTTTTTAAATGTTTATCCTGCCATCTTGCTTTCTTGACGGTACGTAAGTATTACTGGAGCCAAAATGGTTGCTCAGCTTTCCCACCATAACAATTCCTACAAATTCTAAGCAATTTGAAAGCTGTAATTTCATAACCTCCGTAAGTAAGACGCTAAATTTTTTCCTGCTTTGTCTTAAAAGATTAAACATCATCATTTCATAAACTGAAACAGAGAGAAAATCATTCAGCTTCTCAAAACTAAATATGATAGAGTACTAAATACATCCTAAAAAATGAGCGGAATTCCAATCTGATGCTGAGTGAGTTACTTTAAAACAAGTTTTATTTCACTGGTCTTTGGTTTATGATCTCTTGTTGAAAGATGCCATATTGTTGGAAGTAGTGATGCATAAGCTCCACATATGCATCAGGAAGTAATAATGATTGTGGGAAGTGGAGATTGAGTGATGAGGCTTTGGCTTAAGACAGTAAATTTTTGATTAATTAAAAAGGATAAAAATATATTCTGTTACACACTGGGAATTTAGGGTGGATTTTATCACTCATAGGGGCCAACACTTTGCAGGATTTGGCAAATACCAATTCTGCAGCTGTTATTCATCAATCTTTGCAGATACTAGATAAAGCTAAAGCAGAGTCTCACCATCTTAATTTTTTTCCTAACTCCTAGGCCTTCCATTTTTCATCTTGACAGTGTTTCTTTAGAGAAATGATACAGTATAAACACACCTTCTGAAGGAATTAAGAGAGACAAATACTGAGAAGTACCGCAGAATTCCTACATTCTTGCCTGAACAGAGCACATCCCACAAATAAAAGGAGAGGGCAGCTTGCCACTCTTGGATTTTCTGAGTAACCCTGCTCTGAGAAGCAAAGAAGCTGACAGCAGGAGCAGTGGAGGTGAGCAAGTCACTGTCAATTAAAATAAAAGGGAAATGGACCCACATCAAAATTTTTTGAACAGACATTAGAATCATTTTCTTGTGTTGTCTGACTATGATTCAGGCACGCCTGATGTTTTACCAGAATGTAGCATCCTTTATCTGATAATTTCAGTGTGCTTTGCACATTAAAAGTGCAATTAATAGAATATGTACCAAGCAATTAGATGACCTGTTGTGACCTTTCAATTTACACTGCGACAAAGACACACACTTGGAATTCAGTAGTAGACCATTTTCTGGCATTCACACAGCCAGTTTAATGGAGCTTGGCAATATTTAAATCAAAAGGGGAAAGATGAAAGCTAATTAAGGCCAATATACTAATGCTCAAATAATTTGTATTAATAGAAATTAAAAAGAAAGGGGCAAAAAGAATCTAGTATTACAGAGAGTGAACATATTTTTTCTCCCCTAATTTAAATGCCACTATGGGATAATTTCAGCGTTGGCTTGTGCCCATATTCCATGACTTTTATTAACATGACTAGGAGTACTGAATTTATCTAGAGTAGACTGGAAAAATGTACCACATTATTTTTGATCACAAATAAAAACAAAGCAGGTTCTCTCTTCATATTTAAGTATCCCAACCACACAGTAAAAACCCTCCCAAATCTTTGCATGGCTCCCTGGTGTGCTAAATACTGTATTTGAGGTTAAAAATGTCCTCAACTAAGGAGCAAATGGTCATTTTCAGAGGAAGGTACTCTTTTGCACAAAAGCCCTCACTTTCCTAAATTCCATCAGCACTGCACTCCCACAGGCACAGTGAGTGCAGGACTGATGTGCAAGGGCTGTGGGCGCAGCCACTGGGTGCTCTGGGGCTGCCAACAGGCCAAGCATTAATCCTGCACCAGGAGCACTTTGGTCCTCTGCCCATCACCAGACAGGGCAGGGACCTCAATCTGTGCTCCTTTGCACCCCCACCAAAATGAGGGACAATTTCAAGATAGTTAGTTTGTCCCCATGGCTCACCTTACCGCAAAATGGCAAGAAATGAGCAGTTTTGGTTTGTTAGAGAATGGTACTCTTTTTCAAAATTCTTACACCTGCTTAATAGTTGGTTCAATGAAAACATTATGAAGTTTAAAATACATACTGAGGTATGTTGAAAACATCTGTGCTGTATCCCAGGTTCTGATGAAGATTCAAAGAAATATTTCTAACTCTGATAATTTTGTTTGCAGTCAGATGTTCTTACCTGATTTGGAATATGAGTTATTACAATGATAGTAGTAGTAGAATGAAGTAATGTACCAATTACCACGGTTTCCTCCAGACAAGCCCCCATTTTGCCAAATACAGATGAAAATCATGAGTAACTGAGTAAGTTTCCATAATAATTTACATTGAGAATTTACCATCTAATGTTCAGTCTCAGAGATTCAATGACATTTTCTTCTCATCTTGTAGTCTCTACACAAATCAGACTACCTCTAAGGACATACACTTTGCTGCAAAGACATTTTATTTCTTTGAAAAAGTACCAATTACAAATGAATATGGTTCATTATTTGTAAAGAAACTTGGTAAATAAGTCAGTGTTATTCCACAAGCCAAGTTTTCAGTGATAATCTTCTTCAGCCAAAATCATGGTCTGAAAACAGATTTACTACCATGTACAATTTATTAGGGACAGGAGAGTCTTACTTAGAAAACCAGTACTGAACCATGTAGAGAAATGAAGAAATGTTTCCTTTTCACCCATTCTGTCTCTCTTGAGTTCACTTAGGGCTTGATTATGCAAGTCAGTGAAAAGCTGGCCCTTGACTCCTATGTGACAAAATCCAGCCTTATTGAATTTCCTGTTTATATTTCTAACCTAGTTGGTATTCCTGTCATGCACCCGTGAATGCTTCCAGGACAGCCTGCATGCTTTCAAAAAGAAGGTCGTAGTTCTTTCAGGATCATCAAATGATCATGAGTGAATCATGAATCAAGATGGAAAACATGAGGGGAATGTTCTCCTGAAAGATAAGAAAACATATAACTTCTGCAGTGCAAGGCAAATGACTCATCCCAAAAAGGAGCATCATTTTTCTAACCCTGGAATGGCAGCCTGCAGATTTCCATGTGGCAGTTCTGGTTCTCGCTGAACTTTGATTAACTCAGGACAGCATGAAGTGCTTTTGTTTTATGGCCAAGGTCAGACCAAATATTTCTTGTCATCTGCTTAAATAAAAAGATCTCTTTCCAGACAGATCATCTGTCTTTCCAGAGCACATCGCAAAAGCTGATCCAGTGTGAATTTCACTGAATTGTACTCTGATATTTTTCTGCATCTGTTTAATAGTGTGTTTTGGAAGGTAAAACTCACATGTTGAAAAGTTAGGAAAAAGGCAGGATAGGGAGAAATGAAGGAACTAGAAGTTACTATTTTCTCCTAGGATCTATATTTGCCATCTATGTCTTGAGAAGTTTCACACAGGGTTATCTAATTGTACTGTTTGAAATATAGTTTGTTCTTTATTAATCTGGCTTTGTTTCCTACGGGATATTTCAACTCAAGTTGTTCAAATAATTAATCTGGTAGTAAGCTGCCAAAAATTTTTAAAGGTTGTAAACTCTGCAGTCCTACAGTACTGCATGCCCACCCCTGGGGCAAAAAGAAATTTGTGCCATCTTGATGAAATATGTTATTTTGATTGCACATAAACCCTTTAAATGCTTTAAAAATAGGTTTATCTTTTCAATTCTCAAAGCAAAACCTAACATTAGATTGAAAATACTAGTACTGAAAATTTCACAGGTAAAGATATGATTTGACAATTTTCATCTTCCTTTTGAATAATATAGAGTGGACTCCTAAAAAAATCTAAAACAAAAAAAAAATTGAAACTCCGAAAAGCCAGAAGAAAAAGTAACAACTAAAAGAATTTTATTTGCTTGGTCTACAACATAACAGTCTGCATCTATTTAAAGAAGCTTTCAGAGAGGGTGGTGCTTACTTATAATGCAGAGGAGAATCTGCTGTCTGAAAGCAACTAATACAATGAGTTTGAACTGCAACTATAGCTGAGCTAGACATTACAGAAACTTCTTCCTAATAAGACATAGTAAGATACTACAGTAGATTCCAGGGGACTTATTCCTGGGGCACTTTGGAACCCCTGATACTGGAAATTCATAAAAGGAAGTTAGACAAACATCTTCCAGTAGTCTGTATCTTCAGGTAATAATAGAATTATTAGAAGTAGAATGGGTTGGAAGGGACCTTGAAGATCTTCTAGTTTTAACCTTCCTGTTATGGGCAGGGACACCTTCCCCTAGACCAGGTTGCTGAGAGCCCCATCCAGCCTAGCCTTGAACACTTCCAGGGATGAGGCATCTATAATGCCCTTTGGGCAACCTGTTCCAGTATCTCACCACCCTCACAGTAAAGGATTTCTTCCTAATATCTAACCTAAACCCGTTCTGTTTCAGTTTGAAGCCATTCCCCCTTGACCTGATACTACATGCTCCCTTCAGGTACTGGAACGCCACAGGTCACCTCAAAGCCTTCTCTTTTTCAGGCTGAAAAAACTGAATTCTCTCAGTCTTTCCTCATAGGAGAAGTGCTCCATCCCTCTGGATTAGTTAATCCCATGGCAGCCCTGCAGCTCTGTCTTGCACTTAGATTTTTATGAAGCAGAAAGAGTTATCACTAGCCAAAATGAGTTATTATCTAAAAATATTTCCAGATCTTTAGAAATGCTTTAAACATTCTTTTTTAGAGCATCTAGAAAGGTTTTGAGGGTTTTAGAAATACAATGTCAGGCTTATTATTCTCATTTTAATAATTGTTCATAAGCTTTTGAAGGTAAGTGGGAAGATCAGTAGTTACTCTAGATGGTTTTTTTTCATCTGGTGCTTCTCTGCTGTTTCAGGTTTTGCATTCTCCTTGTACTTTGCTGTTAAGTTACTCTGCTCTGCAGCTAATTGTATTTCCAGAAGTTGAAGTCCTCTCAGACATTTGAATGAACTTTTAAAATTCATTTCAAAAAAGCTCTAAAAACAGTAAAAAAATCTTTCACTTATTAGGCACACTCATGTTTTCTCGAGTTTAACATAGAGTTAAGAACATCTTTGTTCTTAAATTGTGTCATCGATGCTTGAAATATGGTCAGCACAATTCTCCCACCTGGCTTTTAAAGCAGTATTTTAAAAAAATGCATTCGATGTACATTCCTGTTCTTTGATGGGAAATATTTTTTATGACATTTAAAAGAGACTCCTGATGTAAGTCATATGTGTGATAGAAATTATCAAGCATTTTTTGTGGTTCTGTAAATTCTTAATATTTTGTGTTTGCTTATTGTTTGGGCAAGGTAACAAAGTGTCTGGAGTGAGCAACAAAGCCCCTCCTATGTGTACTGGTGTATACCACTAGCGTGGCTCACAGGTGACACACAGGTCCCCAGCTGCCCAGCATGAGGAAGATGACACAGACAGGCAGAATGATGTACACAACCTGCCAGCAGCGACCTGCTGTTCACATCCCAAATACCTCTGGGAAGAGAAGGGGAACGAGCAGTGTGTGGTGTTAGCTCATCCTGGAGGGAACTGCGCCTCTCCTGCAGTGAGCGAGTTAGCCTCTTCACCTCTCCTGCTTCCCACGGGCCTTCTCCCACATGTGAGGTGTCTGAAGAGCATGCCCAGAGCACTGCAAAGCTGCCAAACTGCTTTGAGCCAGAACACTTTATCCATCCATGTCCTACTCCACAGTCCCTGTCCAGCTGGACCATTTCCAGCTGATCCACTGGTGCTGCTGCAGCAGCAGTGGGTGCAGTCAGCGGGGAAAGAGTTCGTGGGGTGCAGGGGGGAGAAGAGGTGCCCCACGAAGGCCAGAAGTGCAGGGATGTGCCACAGCAGCCCAGCCAAGCACGAGGCTCACCATGCTTCTGTGCAGCAGCACTCCTCGAAAACCTCAGGCAGAGTGCCTCAGCACATGTGCAAGTCATCACAGAAAGAGGTAAGGATCAATTTTGTCTTCATTGTCTTTTTTTTTTAACTAGCCAGGTGGCAACTTTATTGTTCTGCCAATTTACAAAGCTGGATTGAGGAACCAGCTGAGATCTCTCAGCCAGAAAGCCCAATTGGCAGTTTTTGGCACTTGCTCCTGGCCAACCACTGGCACAGGGAGCACTCTTGAACTTGTGAGAGAGCGGCCTGATTACAGTAAGCAGCTCTGCAAAAACTCCATATTGCATCAAGTGGTGTCTGGTCCTAGAAGCCCTTAAGGTCAGCTGAGGGGAAGAGATAACTATCTTTTTCTCTCTGCAGGTTTAAATGTCCGTTTTTTTCTTCTTCTCCAGAGAAAAACAATCCACTGTTTAACTATTCATATTTATTTATTATGATTTCTACTGTTCTTCCTTCATTTCTGAATGCAGACATACACGGCACCTGGCTGTGTATCCAGCAGTTCTAAGTTTGACTTTAACCCACCTGCTGCCATGTGAATGTTGTTATCAATGGTGTCACATGGAAGTCACTGTTTCTACAGTCACCTTTCTAAAATACTGGTCATAATGGTAGAATTTACCAAGAGGAGAGCAGCAATACTGCAAGATAAATGGATTTCCTAGTTTTATATCTGGCTGAAAATAAAATCAACATTTAATGACAATTATTACGCATTTCCATCTCCCGCCACAGAAAGATCCTGCTGTTTTGTCTGTTGCAGTTCCACACCCTCTCCTACTGATGCTACACACAACAAAGCATTTTAACATTAATTCCATTTCTCTCTCAATTCCTAAATGCAACTAGCTTTAATTTAACTGATGTTTTGTATTATTTGATTTTCTCAGTTCAGTAGTTTACTGCAGTTATCCCATTCAGATCAGAAGTACTATTATTGTTGGCTTGAAAGCTGCCAATGGCATGTATGTTTGATGTATAAGCTTTCAAAGCCTCCTCAAGGAAACTGTGCAGTCTTTCAGTTCTGAAAATTAAATCTCTAAGGGCCATGACGAATTTGATATACCAGTGGAAGGCATCATCTAAGGCAGGGCTTAGACTTAGATCTATAGCTATACTGATTAAAGTTTTGATATTCATACTAGTCTTTATGTCTTCAAATTATTCATTTGTATATGTATTAGATGCACAGAATGATCTCCTTTGTTTTGAACATGTTCAGAAGGCTCTACACAACTATGCATTTCTATTTAGATGAAAAGCCACCACCTTATGAAAGAATTGGTCTCTCCTCTCTCCTCCTTTTCTCCAAAGTCTCTGACCTGTAAGGGCTCATATTCTTATATTTACTCCTTACAAATTTTTCATTTTGAGGTCCGTAATATTTGTGTCTGTTTATCTCAAGAAGAAGCAAGATCAGGTCTGTTTACTCATCCTCATGGCTTGCACTTCTTTAACCCATCTGTTAGGTGGTTTGTAAGAGATCTACACCTACCAACCACTGCTTGTGGCAAGCTACATTTTCCTGGTTTACTCTTTCTGATTCTGTGGTTCATTAAAAGCCTTGCACTTCCCAGGGATGGTAACATCAGTGGCTCAGATTAATTCTTTTTGGTCTTTAGCCAATCAACCAGCTAATTTTGTCACTTGGCTAATTTAGTGATGTGCCAGCAAAATCCATAATTACAGCTAAAAGTATTTGTATTTCTATTGCTTGCTAAGCTAAGGTGACTCCATGAATACCATGTACTCCTTCTGCCCTTCAGTCCAAAGGAACACATTTAATAAAAAATGTGGAAGTGGAATCTATCATCTATTCATTTAAAATTTTCATTGCTTTTCTTTTTTCTTAGCAGGACACTAGGCCATATCCTACTCTGAGTTACACAGGGAGATACTTAGGGAAAGGATTTTTTTTTTCCCTGGTCAGGAAATACAGCTTGCAAGCAGACTGTTTTAGACAGAATTTGAAATCCAGCTGAATTAAATCTCTGTTAAATGGTGGGAGAACATGCCCTTACATACGGTGGCCTTACTGAGACATGATACTTTGTGATTTAGGTGTTCTTCACAGGTGAAAGTATGATTTAAAGGATGCTTTACTAAGCTTTTCCCTTTTTTTAAATGAGTAAAAGTTTCCAATAAAATCTTCCATCAAAACAAAGAAATGTCATTTCCATAAGAACCTTTTTTGGAAGACAGGATTTAAAAGGCCGCAGCCCAGCTATGAACCTCATTAGAGTGTCTGTTTCACATCAGATTCACCACCCTCCCCATCCCACCTCCATCATCACCAAAAATGGTTGCATGTAGGACAGGGATATTTCCCCAATCATTATTGAAAGCTTTCCAATTGAAAATGTTTGATACAGACCTAGCAGTCAGTAAGTTAAGAGCCTGGCTGTTTGCTAAAATGCTCCATGAATTTCTTAAGACTTGATAGAACTGCTCAGCACTTTGAGTTGGCACCTGTCAACTTCTAGTAATCAAAACCAAACCTCCAAAAACATTCAACTGCTTAAAACAGAGAAAACGTGCCAATATCTGGTGGCTTTTTTCTTTTCTTTGCTGCTCTGTGGATGATAATTCCTCTTTGCCCTTCTTAGTAAGTGCAAGCCTAAAAGAGAGAGGCAGGCAAAAAAAGAAGAGTGTCTGGGGGGAAGGACTGGCAGGGAAGATCCCGCAGCATGAGCCAGGAAAGCACAGTTCCTCGGGCTGAAGCCAGAAGCAGCAGGTTTGGTACAGAATTAATCCCTGAGTACCTTCTGCTGCCACTGGAAGTATTATGAAAGTGCTAAGGGCTGCACATGTTCACAGGCTGCTTCCCCAGCTGCTTTGGGATTAAAACCTAGCTCCAAAACACAGGGGATGCTGAAGCGTGCTATGTCCACATCTGCAAAGAGCACTGGGGGCTTGTGCTGCTCTGCCTGGGGGGCTAGAAAGCATCGCTCCTTAGCCGGCATCTGGGGGAGTGGAGCAGAGAGTTTGTGACTTGTCAGGGCTTTGGCAGCCTGTCATGCGGAGGGAGAGGAGGGGTGAGAAAGGCCTCACAGAAGAGGGAGGCAGAAATAAAGACTAACAGAGGACTATAAAGGAGGGCAGAAAAGCACCTAGAGTCTGAAAAGGAAGAGATCCAACTTGTTTGCATTGCTGACTGACTCGATTTGGAAGCTTAGCTGTCATTACAAGAATTGGATCAGAAACAATTTTGGAAGACGATGATATTTACTTGCCAAGCCAATCCCTATCACTTACTCTCAGTGCCAGCTCCCTCAGCTCTCAGAAATAGCCTTCTCTAATTTTCTGTAGGCTGGAAGCAAATACCAATTCAATAGGAGTCGTGGGTCCTCAGCACTTTTCAGGAGTAAGTATTAGACACATGCTGAACTTAAAAACTGACACATTAAGTCAAGATGGTTTGTTTCAGTATTCTGCCTTCTCTGGAAAACAAACTGTTGTAATACAAAACCGTGCATCTCACTTTGATAGTTTATTTTATTTACCCATGCTGATGCTCCAGGTAGTTCTAATAGGCAGAATTTGACACAGGTTTTTATGGCACATTACTTCTGGCAGAGCTGTGATTGAAGTGACACAGCAGGCTTCCAAAGTCCTCACTGAGGTACACAGACTTCACACAAACTGATTGCAAGCACAGGTACGGAGACATTTTCAGTGACACCAGAAGCATTCATCCTCTTTTAGCCAAGCCTTGTGAACTTCCCCTTTCTGATTCTGCCAATTAGAGGTGCTGTCTGTGTGCCTTTGTATGCTCATCACTAGAGATTCAGATTTTCATCACAGTGACAGTGGTGCTAATGTCAAGTAAGTTCATAAATAAACAAATCCAGTGAAGCCTTTATGGGTATGGTTTATACTGCAAACAAACCTGCAAACTGAGTGGATATTCTCACTGTTAATCACTAATTGTTTTCTGCCTAGAAAGCTTTACATTATTCATATAACCTGTTCATTACGGCAGCATGTGACTGTATCTGCAGATGATCATGACTCTGCCCGTGGTCAGTGGAATTTACAGGATTTTACTGGTATGGAATCAGCACGAGATCTTATCACAGAGTGTTGACAGATTTACCATGGCAGAACCCCCATGCATTACAAGTCTTTAAAAGCAGAGGGATATATGGAATACTATTAGGATCTTAGTATATTGACTAAAGAAGGTATTTAGCCCTAAAACGTATTTCAGTCTTTAATCCTAAGTACACGTTTTAGTGCTTAGCCCTACTGTCTTCCATAGCCCTGAGTCATGTATTTAAGCAAATACCTTTATTAGTACAGTACTATGCTACGTCAGGCATTTGAACTAATCACAGCTACTCCAATCAAATTAATGCACTAGGTAAATGTCACCTACCTTTATGAACATAATGAATATACTGAGCAATACGTACTGGAAATAAAAACTGGCTAGCAAAAAGTCTGTGGGACAACTTGTGAATGAAGTCTCATGTTTCTGTAGCATACACACTGTTGCTTTTTGGTTTTATTCATGTTCTTCAAAGTACATTATGTACTAGGTAGGATAAACATACATCTGGAAATGGCATTTTTCAAGTCAGAAAGGAGAATAAGAAAAGGTGGTGGGGGGGGAAATTCTATTGCCAGTGCAATATTTCATGTAATAACTGTAAACAAATCTAAGTGTAACAAGACAGGGTGTAACAAAAAACATGGGGGAAAATGAACTGTACACTAACCATTTCTCCAAGGAAGAACAATGCTTTTATCTCTTTCCCCACCTTTTTCATATTGACATCAACATACCATTTTCCAGATATCGATGGTTTTCTTTTTTTCTAAATTCAGAAGTTTCACTGGATTTACATATTTGGTATAATTTATGCAAATAACATTTCTCCAATAGTCAATATATTTTACGTCTTGGATAAGGAAACTGTCTAAACCCAAGTATTTCAAACTATAATATAATCAATGAATATTCAGGCACAATATTTTAAGGAGTCTAATTAGGGACTTCTAATCATACTTTATTGTTACCAGCCAAGCCCTGCCAACTAGCATTAATGAAACTCAGACTTCAGATGCTTTACTACCAACACTGGAGTATGCAGGAATTAATTACCACAAGTAGCCTACCTACATAAGTGTCCTGAAATGCATCAAAAAACATCTAGCCAAGCAAGATTCTGTATTTTCACTGTCCCAGTGGAATCAATGGAAAGTAATCTTCAGGATGTTTATCTTAATTTTAGCCACCTTTCCTTTTTTTTTTGGTGAATTTTAACTTTATGTTTCCTTTCCCTCTGCTATATTCATTTGTATTCTATGACATCTGTTCCCCTCTCTATTTCCTTCCTAGGTCTGTATCTTGATGCTGCAGTAATAGCTCATGAAACCTGACATAAACCAAGAGAACTTCATAAAAACCAAAAGACAAACCTTTATGGTTCCATTTTGGGGTTTGGGCTGACAATGCCATTTGTACTTCAGGATTTTCTTTTTCAACTTCCTTAATCTCTCACTTTCTTTCCCAGCTCCCCTACCCCGTTCTTTCTCAGTCTTGTTATTCTGTCTCCCAGCTTCTTGATTATTTCACTTTGCTTTTTCTTTTCTCCCTCTGCTCCAATGCCTTTCATCTCTCCTAAACCATCTTGCAGTTCCCCAGTCCAATTCTACCCCTCACTGTTCTAACCCTACTCCATCACTAATCTTTTCCCTCGTCTTGCTTTCAAAGTCTCTTTGACTCTATCTATGCACTTAGAATATTTTCTTGCCGTAAGTCTGTCAGTCTTCATGCAGTATGTACCACTCGGCATACAGCTTAGCAGATAGCACCTTAGGTGGCTAATTTGCAAAAGAGAATATATTTCCTACTCATAATCAAAATCCCAGTAACTGGGATGTTTTCTACTGCAAAAGTGACAATAGAGGCTCCATTAGAGACAGTAGAAGAATTTAGTGGTTCGTTTGGTTTCCTGAACAAAAAAATCTCAATTAATTGTTCTGATAAATCATACAAAGATAAAACATGCAAGTACTTTGTTGGAATCAAAGACTTTACTTACAGGTAAAAGCCAGAGGTGTGTACAGCTGTGACCTCATTTTATGTATTTTTTAGCCTTTTTCTACTGTAATAATGAACCAATATGAAAACATATTCCACTGGAAAGACTGTGGAAAGAAAAGAGAGAAGAAAAAAAGAAGAGGATATAAATATAAAATCAGTGAAACAACAAAATAATTTAAAAATATCTGTTGCTTGTATGCAAAAGGATCCTCTAGATAGGAACATAGTAAAAGAGAACTATGGTGGCTCTCCAAAGGGGAACATAAGAAAAAAGCTGAGGAAAGACAAAATAAAGGTGCTGCTCCTTCAGGAAGGGAAATGGAACAGCACCCTTCCAGTAATTGGAGGTTCACCTAATTAACTACCTGTAGCTAAAAGAGGCCAAGACCTGGGGCTAAATTAACCTATCCAACCCCTAGATGGGGCCTGTAACACCAGCTGTAACTGCTGGTAAGTCCAGAGAGACCAAAGCCATCTAAGGCAGCTAGTAGTTCAATTTCCTCTGTCTCCTCAAGTGGCCATGGTATTCTTTATTTTCTGTCTTAAACTGTTGGGTAGCAGGTGGTACGTACTGTTAAGCTGTTGTCGCATCTCATCCCAAAGCTGCTGGTATTTCACAGACTGATAAAGTGTGACCCTTTAATTCAAAACTTCAGGGACAAGTATTGATAGCACTTTATCCTATTAGGCAATCTACCACTCAGAAGAAGATACTGTTCATTATAAATAAGGTTATCAGAATCTAGCCCACAGAGTAGTGAGGTAAAACACATTACTATACTAAAAGTGTTAGTTTTATTATCAGTTTTGCTATGCAGGTATTGACAGGTTGCTGTGATAACACAAGTCCTGCACTTGACAAGAGCAGAGAAGAATTACAGAGTAGGTGCATACTGCTATTAAAAGGGTGAAGGGAACATGGCTGCAAAGAGTTCAGGTAGAATCTTCATGTTGTTGGAAGAGATAAAGTCTTCAAAATTACAGAAAATAATTGCCTAATAAAGAGTTATAGTACTGCCCTAAGCTGCAGAACGAAACAATTATTTTTATATAGCTCCTTGTCTTTTGAATCTTAAATCCTCTGTTGTTCTCTCATCTTTCCCTTGATCTTTGAAGACTTTTCCCTGTACATTTAACAAGTATTTTTTGTTTGTTTTCTCTCCCCCCAGTGCTTTCTCTATGCCTCTGTGTGACTCGCTTCTGCAGTGTTGTTACCTTTCTGGCTGTAACATCACATCATGGCGCAGATCATTGCAGGCATCTGTTATCCAGCGCAGCTGACACATTAACCTACAAATGCCCCCCGTGCTCTCCATTATTCTCACAGGTCAGCACAGTTCATTGGTATCCCGTGATAGATGATGCAAAAGGAGAGGAGATTAGAGCATCAGGAGACAGGAGAATGACTCTGAATCTGATTAGTTTAGGCAGAAGGGATTTCATGTGATCCTAAGATGCAGCTGTAGTATAAAACAAGAGATACTTCTTCATGTCTGTCATAGTGACTGCAAAATCCCAAATGAGCAGAGACACTGTGGGCAGTTGCTCATTTAATTAACCTGCCCTGACTATCAGGTTCCAGGGTCTAATGTCATTTGGTAGAGTTTTCACTTTGCTTCTTAGATGAGATCACCCATGGAGACAGTGTCTAGGCTGGATCTAAAATGTATTTCACATGCGAGCCCAAACGCAGCTCACCTCCGAAATAGCCTGCATGTCTCTATTTATCCAAAGTGCAGCAATGGAGAAGTGAAAGCTCAAGCTTTTTCTGTCTGCTGTTCAGTATCATGGCTGCAGCCCTGGTAAACCTCTATTCCTCAACATGACAAATATTTCTGGGTGTGCCCTAACAGGTGCCTCAAGTACACAGTGGTGAGCACAGGGGCTGGACAGGTAGTGAAGCACTCGAGACACAGCCACCAGTCTTACAGCCTAAGTTTTATGTTGCAGGATAATTGCAGGTTCAAACTCCTAATCTTTTTTTCTATGGGTTTTGTAAAATACCATGCTTTATAAAATATTAAAGACTCACATGCATATACCCCTACCTCTAATATGAAATGGAAAGTTTCATATTCTGTCAAGTTAGCAAACTGTGAGTTGAAACTCTCTGGTGTTGGGAAATAAAGCATAATAGCCAGTTCAGTGCCCTCCCAGTTGCTGCTGGAAAACTTAAGCACTTTTAAGTGGATGCAAGAGTATAGAGTATTTACTAAACCTGCACACCTACGGAAGTCTTAACATTTCCAATGTATATTGTGCTCATATTGTGTCTTAAAATTAAGAACACTGCAAGTAACAGATTTGCAGTATAGTTGTCACTTGCATTATCTGTGAGAGAGCTTTTTTTCTCTATTTTCCTGATTAGAAAAAAGAAAGCAATGCAGCTGAATGAAGAATACAAAATAGACAATTTCGCCTACAAATTTTACCCTAACTTCCTCAATGTTTACTTTCGTCTTTTAGAATCCTGATAAGAAGATAAACATTTCCCAAGTATATTCATTATCAACTCTCTGGGTCATTTCTTAGAGTATTTAAAATTCACTATTCACTCTGTTCAGTTTGCCACTGGTCAGTGAAAGCACACAGCACCTTGTCTGTTCTCTGACTAGTAGATGGAAAAAAAAGGTTGTGAACATTTCGAAAAATTTAGTTCTGCACATGGTAATGCCCACTTGGTAAATTCTTTCTACAGCTATTAGTGAAAATAACATTTCTATTACAAAGATAGTTGACAAGAAGAGAGACGAATAATGGGAATCAAAATGCATTAGTTTTTGCAGAAATACTTTCTGAAAGTGATATTCAATATTGCCCCAAATTAAGAAAACAAACTATCCATGATATTCAAGGGAGAGGTCTGGCTCTGGCTAACAACATTCTGTGATAAAGGCAATCTCTGTAGCTGATTGCCAACCAAGTACTAAATTTTCCCAATGACTGATTAGTGAACTAAATATGGATTACTGACTATTCAGAAGGTTTGAGGTAGCTTTTGTTGCCACAAAACATTACAAAGATTACAATAGGGATTGGAAACTTTCCAGTCGGGCTTTTTGTGTCCTACAGTGTTTCATTAGGGATTGATACTTTAACCCTTGCAAAGAAAAGACAAAATGCCACGTTATGTGAACACAAAGCACAGTAAGAAACAAGAAGGTCATAGATTCATAAAGGCTACAGAGAAAATCTTTAAAATCTGAATAATACAATTTTAGTCTCATTGATTTTAATGGACTTTGGATCAGGCCATTATTTCTGTTGTGATGACAGTATCTGTATAATATATTCATTTTTACAATCATGACAGTGAGTTACTGTTTGATAAGTGCTTCTAATTTTAAAGGAAAAAATATGTCAGTAATTAAAGATTATCCCTTGGCATTAATTTTATAAAGTGTGCCATAAAACTCTTTTTCAAATTAAAAAAGAAAATCTAGGCCAACAGAGTGCCAATGAAGAATTTGATGAGTTAACAACCCTGCCGAAAGACGAGGAGGAGACAGCTCCACTCCCTATTTAGTTTTGACTCATACTGATCAACCTTTTCTTAATGGTGCCATCTCAAAATACATCATCCAAAAATATATTTCAGCTTCACTGCAATCCAGATTTCTGGCTCTAACAAATAATTTTTCTGTGCTAGGCTGATAGTGCAAAGGGCTAGTATAAAACCATTTACCTCTTTGTCAGCCACTTTTGGTTGACAACAATTGAAAGACATGTTTCTTGGGTTTTTAAAAAATTTTTATTTTATTACCTGAATATATAATGGTTAGAATTTCAACTATCTGATTTATTTTTGTGAAGCAGGAGAAAAACATGACTTTCATTCCCTAACTTCTCTAACGAAATAGGTGTGCCTCTTTTCCACACCTGAGAACCACAAAGTGAAATGTTTAATACAAATCAAAATGGCAGAAAACAACCAAAAAAAAATTTTTTTTTAAAAAAGAACAAAGAACCTGAAGATCTTTGCTTTTAGAACTACTAATGCCAGAGAAAGAATCAGAAAAATTTGAAGGCAACTTTAGAACTGTTGCTAGTCTTATTATATCCAGTCAGCAGAAGGAGAAAAGATATGGACATAGATGATTCACTGGACCACAACCTTTCCGTGACAGCATCACTTAAAGGCAGGATTCAGGTCAATTGCCCCCAAATCCATTGACCCTAGTTATGGGATTGTATGAAGAAGGATTAGCAAGTTACAATTTCAAATGGGATTTAAAATTTATGATGTCTTGGAAATTTCTCTGGAATTTTCATATTGCCCTGCTTCCCAATGCAAAACTTAGCCAAGGCATGGAGAAGCCACTAGCCTGGTTTGCTACACCCAGGAGATATTGGCTGGAGGGAACAGGGAGCAGGAAGCTCAGTGGTCTTTCTTGATTAATTTAAAGACTAAGAAACCTTCTGAGGAGGGAATCAAATCTGAATAAATCCCAATTGCTAAATCTATTTTATAGAAGCAAACACAGTGCCCTAAATCCAGATGTTTTCCATTAGTGCAACCAACGAACTTCGTCTGACATCTGGATCACAGTGAAAAATGCCTATGGATATAAGTAATAGGAAGTTAATTGTGTTCATTTAAGTAATATGAAGTGTTGATTTAAGTAACAGGATGATATAATCATTTGTGCTTGTTTTAAGGATGATTTCAAAGAAGCAGGTACACAAGAAAGCATCCTGTTCATTTGGGTCTGCTGATCTTTCAGTTCAGGTGGTAAAATCAATTGCCATGCTGACCATACTGTTACATTTCCCCAGCGTATGGAAGGGAACACCTTGTTCTTTCTGAGCTGCACTGCCTGTTTGAAAGAACAGAGAACATAATGCAGTGTGGAAGTACTACCTTTTGGTCACCAAAATAAAAATCCATGGCAGCAGAAAAAGAAATCACACTCTAGAGATTTTAAGGAGCTCTTAACCAGATTAATGAAAACAAAGCAAAACAAAAAAATCAAACGACAAACAGATAAAAACACTCTCTTTGTGGGGAGGCTGACACCAACTGGAAAATTTACTAAGAGTGCCAACACATTTCTTAGCTGTACAGAGAAGTCACCTAAATGTACATTGGAGCCTGTGTGTTCACACTCACATAATTTAGCCACAAATATGAGGGATTTTGCAACTACCTCTTGTGCACATGAACAAAGATGCATATATGCATATATTTTTCTACATAAACACTTAATCCCAGGGATGGAGAACAAAATTAGTGTGTAGGCTGTAAATCAATGGCCATTTGCCATTCTTTTAGTCTCGAGCAACTTTGCATGGATTTAATCACTGCTAACTTCAATACCCACAACATATCATGAAAGTTATTAATCTTCTCTTTCTCAGACCTCAGAAATGAAGATTTCCACATCTGTTGTTTAGGTCTATGGTGGTTTATGTAGAAATTACAGTGTCAAGAGACAAAAAAAAATACACAAAAAAAGCACACAGAGTACAAAACACATAGGATATCTTCTCTAGCCTAAAGAGAAACAGCAATTTTCCACCAGAACTAGTGAAGGAGAAATTCTGATTTATTGATCTTTGAGGTCAGATGTAAATATTTTCAGTTGGCTTGTTGATTTTTGTTGTGCTTGTTTTGTTTTCCATTGCCCTTTTGAATTTATGGAAGGTAAGGTCAAAGTGTTAATGCATTAATTCACTCAGTAGTAAAGAACCCATTTTACATCTTTCTGAGCATCCTTCGAAGCTGACATTCTGTTTAATATCTGTATCAGTCATGTCTGGAAAACAGTGTCATGGTGAAACTTTAAAGTGCCATATGATAGCAGACAGTTGTGGTCCTGTTTTTTACTTTAGCAGAGTTTCACTAGGAAAGGATAAGAGAAGAAAACCCCGAAGGGGAAAGAGATAAGTTTGCTTTCTTGAAAAAATGTCCTTTATTAAAGACTCAAGCTTCAATGAATCTGATGGAATTAAACTTGAGCAGTGTGAGCACCACTATTTTTTATGGCTAGCAGCAATTTCCAACTGAAAGGCAGGTAACTAGTACAATAGGCTTATATCTGATATTCTGGCTTTTTGAACACCAAGGACTTAATTGTCAGAGGACGTGTAATTTTGAGGTCCATTTTCCTGAAATTTTAGTCTTTTCATGCCCAAATCACTATTTCTTTTCAGAATAGTTGCATGACATTACTGTATTGTAATCCTTAGGTACCATATTAAACAAAAGCAACTTTATTACTGGTTTACAGTTGGTAAAGCAAAATTGTGCCCATGTTTCCAAGATGTTTGTCTCTTAAGTGCTTGGATTTGCAAAATTTTCCACAAAAAGAAGAAAGAGCAACTTTAATCTCCCTCTTGAGACAAGACTTTTACTTCAGTAAAACTTTACTAAATACACTTTAATGTACATATTTTATGTTTGTCTATATACATATATATTTACTTATATTTCTATTTATGAAAGCCCCTATACACGTATAGATTTATAAATCAACTGTATTATGACTTTATTGTGCTTCTCAGGCCATTGATTCAGACTGAAAAATACTACTTGATATTTCTTAGAGTGAAATTCATCGTTATGGGATGGTCTACAAACTAGTTGAGGCTCACTTATTTCAGGGTTTAAGCCGCACTTTGGTGATGCATTGCCTTGTACAGATAGAATTTTACCTTTAAAGAACATTCCACATCTTTTCCTGTGATAGTTTAACTGTGCAGTAGGACTGTAAGTGTTTTGTGAGATAATAGTGTAAAATTTGATGTTTCCCTCCTTCTCAGTTATATATATTTTTATTCTGAGAAGACTCTTTTCCTATTTGAAGGAAGAAAAAGGGGGAGGATTTTAAAGCAAAACATAGTCTTTTTTTCTTTATATTACCAGCAGTGCTGATAATACAAATCTCATGAGAAGAAGTGAGGTGCAATCTGATCTGTAAAGACAAGAATCAACCACATTTTTCCTTAATTATGCTATTGTGCATTCCTGATAGTAGAAATATCGTGTCATTTTTCAGGAAACGAAACACAGGAACATTCTGAAAGGTGGCTGGTGCACACAAATTTATTATCACCACAGCTGGGCATAGCATTAGGTTTTCCTTCTTCCTCAGAAAAACAAACCAGCTTTAGTCTACGATCATCAAAACATACTGAATAGATCCTGCAATTCCCAGGGTATAGGAAGATGAAATAAGATTAAGATTAGAGAAATGTGTGTGAAAAGGCACTAAGTGAAGAACAGGAGCACGGAGAAGAAAGGATTAAACAGATTATAAATCTAATGTATAGGGAATTGCTTCATGCATGACCATGAGTTATACAAAATGACATGCTATGTTGTGCAGGGGCTTCTGTGATGACTCAAAAACTCTCAAGACAAAGCAAGAAAGCTTTTTTCCAAATCTTTTGGTCCTGAATATATCCAAGCATTGTGCTCCTAACTGATGATATAAGAGGAAGCTGGGTGAAGTGAATTTTAGGTAACCTGTCAGAATTTATTTCCATAAACATAAGGCAAATAGTTTCAAGTCCAGATGAGCAGTTTCATTACCTATGTAGCTTTCTGTCTAATGATCTGTGAAGTTCTATAGTTTTTCTACCCTGCGAACAGTTGGATATCAATAAAATATCTTGTACTAGTCCCAAGATTCGTGAACATAGTAATAATTATGGGCACAACATCTTGATGAAAATAGGTTTCAGAATTTGACAGCTAGGGGTGTTTCTGAGAAACTGTTCAGGACATCTTTAAAACTTAAAGATATTTCCTTCAGGAAGCAAATTTCATCAAAGTCTAGATGCATCGTTTCCTAAAAAATATCAACTGCCAAAAATAAATAAATGACCTGGCAAACAGTGAAATATAAATACTATGTGCATATACATATCTGCAGAGTAGATAAGCAATATTTATTCTCACTCATATATAAATTTTTGATAAACTGAAATAAACATCCCATGTCAATTACAGATTTACAGATACTGCACTTCTTTCAAAAGATGATTTTTTGCAAATCATGCAGAATGAGAACACAGAATCATGCACACAGAGAAAGCAGTAGCAGAAAATACCCACCACATAATTTATTTCACCCTATTTCATATAAGCCAGAAGGTAAAGTAAGTTCATTTACTCTTATGACTACAGTGTTGCTGCTGGTATCAGACTATCAGGAAGAGTAATAAAAAGTCAGATCCTGATAATACACCTAAACCACCCATGGCATACCAGTAATTTCCATACTGGGTAATAATAAACAGATTTTTACACTCTATGACTTTCAGTTATTTATTGGTTTTGCTTGGCAATATTTCCTTGATTTGGGCAAGCATGCAAAGAGAATACAACCAAGAAACATAAGGAGCAAGTATCCAGACTCTGGCTCAGGTTAAGGACACTGTGGTGGATAATGATGGTTCACATGTTATGAAAGACTAGAATAATTAATTAAACCATTAGAAAACAGACTCATGAACATACCATCTGGAAGTGTTATTACATTGTGTGTCTAAATTATTCCCCTTCGCTTAGCACAAATCTCTAAGAGTGGCAATTTAATTATACAGAGGGTAAAAATTAAATTCCACGAACGATTGGAAGGCCTCCTCTCCAGTACTGCCCTGACAGATCTTAGTAGAACGATGGTAGTTGATGAGTCTATTTCTTATGCCAAAAAGATGAAAGCAAGCAATGCCCCTAAGCAGCACTCACTATGCTGCTTTCCTGTGAAAGCTGCCTGATGAAAAAGACCTGGGGGTGCTAAATCTCCTTCAATATACTGAATGAATTAATATTTCTACCATAGTACTGTTAAAAGTGCAGTGGTTGCTAAGTGAGGCTGGAGAGGGTAAGGAAGAAGTACATGTCAAAACCTGCTGCTTCACAATTTTCATGCCTGCCCTCCAGAAGAGTTATGAAAGTCGGCCCACTCTCCACACTACAAAATGGCTGAATGGGCACCTCAACAATAAAACTCATCTCAGACTACTGCCAGACTTCAAAACAACTTTGAACTTGCTTGGTGTTTGAAGTGCTGCTGTTCCTGTTTTGGTTTTTTGTTTGCTTGTTTGTTTGGTTGGTTTTTTTGTATTTCAATATGTTTGTGTCTTTGCCCTTTCTGTCAGAAGTCAAAATAAGAAGCAGAAATAACACGATAAGGTGAGAAAAGTCAGTCTGTTGACAGTTTTGACCTGATTTTCAGATCAGAGATGCCAGGGAGGAATAAGCATTGGGTAAGTACCAGAGTATGTTCCAGAAGTTTTCAGGTTTCCTTATCAAAATCTGCAAAATGGAAGAAACCAAAGACTAAAGCCATTATAATAAGAACAGGAACACTCGCATGCGTTACTCTCGTAAAAGGGCTGTGATTTGGGTCTTGTTTTCATATATGAGTCTCATTTCAGGGGTGATGACTTGAACAACAAAAAGAAAACTGCCATCAAATGTGGTTCCCAAATGGCATTCTCTAGATACAGCTTTGTCTTGTTAGGCTGAGGTTATAGGTGGCACTTAAAGCCTGTCCTGGCTTTTGTCTTTACTAAAAGGTGCATTTGTTTACTAGGGAACAATAGGGAAACTTGGTTTGATAGTACCCTTGCTTGTAAATATACTTCACTGTACTCCTGTATTATTTGTTGTTTCTAAAGTTTCCGAAGAACTAACTCAGTGCTATAAATCACTTAGGAATAAGGAAGGAATTTCACCAGTAGTGTAAAATTTTAAATATTTTAGACTTCGTTTTTGCAGGTCCACGTATTTCTCTTATACATATTATTAGTCATTTCAGATTAAGTGTAAACTAAAAATATTTTGGTTGAATGAAAAAGGTATTGCACTATCTGATTTAAAATTCAACCCAACTGACTTAAATACATAATAAAAAATTAATTGTGTGAGCCACAAATTTTTTTTGGGAAAACTTTTTAAATTTTATATTAAAAAGGCAAGTGTCAAGTGAGCATTCTGCAGAAATAAAGATTTTTTTTACAAAAGTGAGGGGTTTAGCTTGATTTTCTAAATAATCCCAGTTCAACAAGTTCTTTAAAAAAACATCTACAATAAAAAAGTGTTGAGGGAAGAGTGCAGGAGAGCAGTGTGTAGGGAGACAGAGAATTGTTAGCCTCCCCACACTTTACTGAACAGATTTTAGTGACCTAAACCGTTCGATTTAATTCATGGTGTGCAAAAGCAGAACAGAACAACAAAGACCGTCTTTCACAGACATGAGTTTGTATAATTGCACCTTATAATGGCTCCCCCGCAACTGCCCCTTGGAGTTGGGTCTGTTTGTTTACATTTGCTGGTTGTTTTTCAGAAGGAGCTGTAAAAGGCATAATCACAGCAGCAACACAAACCAGTGCTATTAACTCTGCTTTGTAAACCCTTGATGTAGCTCTGACACTCAGTCTTACTAACTACATAGTAGAATTTAAGCTGGATCATTTAAATAATGATAAAGCTGTCAAGACTGATGTGATTTTCTTCTTGAGCAATTCACCTTCTATTACGGGTTTTATTGTACTTTATAGTGGGCATCTGTAAATCTGAGGATCAGCTTAGCTCCTGAATTTACACCCATTGCACGTAGTACATGGTTTTAACTGACTTACTTTAGAAGGATTCACAGTAGTTGCTAGGAAACCTTTCTGTGTTCTTTTCACTTCTTATATAGCATTAGCTTTTCAATTGATAAGGCTGTACCTTTAGGTACAGAGGGATTTAAGCAGAATCAAACAATGACAGTAGGACTGCAGCATAGATAAGCAAAAAAAAAGGCAGGGAGGGGGTGTGCAAATCCTTGTTCTTTGTACAGGTAATACAGAGGATTAGAGCAAAAGAAAGGACATTGCACATTTCCATGAATATTTTTAAAAGATATTCTGCATCATATTAAGAAAAGCTTCAAAACAAAACTTCTTACTATAGTTTAAATTTTATAAATTTGTAAATGGCTGTAGCAGAGAAGCCATTTCATTGTGCTACATTTGTTACGTGGCATGTCTTCCCAGGGATAATTTCCAATGGTAATATTGTAAAACATTTTTCTGTATGAGGGAAGGATAACTCCCATGCAGCTTTAAGGACATAAATGTTCTTGCCAGAAGTCTCTCTCTTGCAAACATATTTCCCCTAAGATAACACAGTTAAGTCATACTTTTTCCTGCTGAAATAGTCTGATAGATGTCCTCAGGTTAGCAGACATACAAACCTATGTGAGAACAACATAGAGACAGGTAGAGACTGGAGAGATAAAAGAAAACTTTACCCTTATCTACTGTAAACTGCATTATCTTATTGCTTCTCATCTCTACTGGGATAAAATAGTCTCTTTTTCATTAGAAACCTTTTCCCAATCAATTCAAGCATACAAATGTGTATCTGATGCACAGCAGTAATTAGATTACTTTCAGATGCAGATTTTCCACTATGCCATGTTTTTCTTCCCCAAAGAATATCATCTCTTTTCAAAAGTTTCAGATGTTATTTGAGTAGGCAAACTGTGAAGAGCCCACAACACTCCTCCATCTGCATACCTTCCACGACATCCAGGTGCCTCATTGTCCTCAAAGCCTAAGGGTGGCATTCAGCCAGGATCTTAGTACACTCAGTAGTCTGAACAGCACCACAACCATCTTTTAAGAGGCCTTATAGTATATGTATGAATAGTGGAAGATATTTTTTTTTTCCCTTTGCAATTGAAAGAGGAAACATAATTAGAACTGTCTTTTCTATGCCTTTTTAATTTGGGACACCTATAGAACTGTAAGTGTATGTGTTTCTACAGATAACTGCTTTTTTTGTTCCCTAAGTTTCTAAAAGCCAAATCCAAAACTCTTTTTTTTTTCGTCCTATACTGTCCTGTAGAGGTTAGAGAGTTTCATAAGATGACAAGACTCACTTCAGAAAAGAATCTAACTTATTTCTTGCAAAAGCCAAAGTCTCTTGGGTTAGCAAGTCTGGGTTTGCATTACCACTGTCTTGCGTAGAGTGAGTTTTTTAAACACCTACTTTCTACAAGTCAATATGAAAAAAGGAGAGAAAAATATTCCCCAGCATCCTGCTTTCAAAACAGCCAAATCAGAGAACATAAAATCACGTGAAATAAGAAGGCTATCATATCTTCTTTCCTAATACAGCCTGAAAAAATAAATATTTCAAAAAATAAGACAAAACCACAAATAATATTTCATAAGTGAGCCTAAAGTTCATGAAGCTTAAAGGCAAGCAGGACAGTGAAAGAAATAGGGCTACACTCCACAGATCATTAACATCAACCAGTAATGCCTCTGCCAAATCCATATCAACCTTCTTGAAAGGTGCATTTCAAAAGCAAACATCATCTCAGTGTAATTTGAAAACACCTTGAGATAAAAGAGAACCTGCCACCTCCAATCATAAAGAATATCCTTTGCATTTAAAACATCCCTCAATTCTAATTGTAAATTGTGTGATTTAATGTTTTAGTCCTTCTCCTATTACCCCTTTTCCCACTACTGATAAAGAGTCATTAAAGACTCTTTAGTACTCAATAGTGTCTTAGTATCAAAACATTCATTTATATACTGCAGCTAAGTCATCTCTCAATGTTTTTGAGTCAGCTAAAGCGATGGACTTTTAAAAATCTTTTATTGAAAGGCACTTGATACAATATTTCCTCTTTTTTCGTAACTATTTTCTATAATCCATCCAGTCTTTTAACAGCCCTTAGAATAGGGACAATAGTTTTATATGCAAAATGGTAACATCAATCTCTGAGTAATGCAAGTTAAAGTCTCCACCCCATTTCCAAGACAAACTCCTCATTTAAGCATCACAGTGCTGAAAAAGCTCCTTTAGCCACAAGATGAGACAGAAACCTTCCTATTGCTATCGTGAAAGGAAGGCTAAGTTTTAAAAGAGCTTGTAGAAGTTGAGTTATGTAAGACATCTTTCAGTACTGTATAGCCAATTATTCAAAGGCCCTACACTGGATATTACTTCTCATTGAGGTGTCTCTTTCTCCTTGAAACAATAGAACCAACTGAAAAGACAAACAAGCAGCAAAAGAACCTCCAAACAAAACTCAACAATACGAACCTCAGATCTTAAAAGAACAGTAGAGCAGCTCTCATATGCAGGATATGCTCTTACTAATTCTCCTAAGGGCCATTCTGAAAGTGGCAGAAGAAACAGTACAGCACAGAGGCTGAGGTCCTCCTGTATCATCACAAATGACTTCGCATTGGATGTTTTCTCTTATTCTTCTGTGTATTCCCAAAATGCCATGTGAATTCAATTACATATCACTGATCGATGTTGCTAACAACACAAGACAGAGAAATGAGGAGGAAGAGGAGAAGCAGGACATAAACATCATTTTAAAGACTCAAAATAACTCTTCACTTGAAAAGGAATTCTTATCATCAACAGATATAAATTTAGAAAATAAAATTCCCTGGAATACCTACTAAAAGCTACTTTCATCTTTTGGTTAAATAATTTGAATCACATTTACCTGAAGAGATCACTGATAAAATATACAGATGAATCTACATTTAAAATGCAGAGAGCAAGCAAAAATCCCCACCAAAACTGATGCAAAACAATATAGAAAATCCAAATTATAAAAAAATGAGTTTTACATTGGGTAGTAGAAACTACTATACCTAGAGTAAAATTAGCCTGTTTCTCTTTCTAAAACAGACAGAAATTGTAGTAGTTAAAAGTATCCAGAAAAGACTGCTCTCACTCAGAGCTGTGTTTGCAAGGCACTCTGAAAATATACAGAACTAGACTAGACTAGCTCTTATCTACTTTATTCCCATCTTCCTTAGAAGGAGATATACGAGGCCCATATACGGAGTACCATATTCTTCCAAGAGGAAATGCCTGAGGAATGTTGCTGTACATCTTAAACCAGCAATGATAGACAAAGTACTTAGATTTTTGTATGGAACTAGCTTATGTTATGCAGGTAAGCACAAGAAGAATCCAGCACCCTTGTTATACAGCTGATTGTTATTTGGTCTACTAAGAGTAAGTAAGTTCAGGTTAAAAGATCAGTGGTGAAGAAGGAGTCTTCTATTTAATTTCTGCTTACCAAAAGTACATCACACATTCCATACTTTGTTTTTTTTTAAAAAAACTGCTGTGTAGAAAATAATATTTTAATTAAGTTTTAAACTTGCACTTGAGGAGTATATGACTGCTAGACTAGTCTCAGTTCCGTATTCTCTACTTCACTTACTGCATTACAACACACCAAACAATGAAAACAATAGAGAAATCATATTCTATGTATGATGATAGCTCTCACTTAAAGACTCTACTAAGAGCTCTCATTCAACCAGTCACGCTATTTCTATCAATACAAAGACTTATTAGTGCATTAACTCTGCACTACATCTGAAATGACCAGAGATCAGCAATCCCTTCAACATTACAGCCCACATGCTAGCTGAGTTCACTAACCCATTAGTGGGATTCCTTTACTTCCAAAGGCCTTTTTGGTCTCTTAGAAGCAAAATTTATGATTTTTCTTTAATTATGAATAATTCCTATTTTTAAGATCACAGGTAATTGGGGAAGAGCATAACTTTGATACCATAAGGCTTACTTTTTCCTTTTGTAGTTTTTAAATATCTAGCAGCTGCTCAGCAGATTTCCCATCTTTTACAACTTCTGTTACATCACCAAAGAATTAACAGAACTTGGCTTTTTTTGGTATTCTGCTAGAGTCTCGGCAGGTAATACTGCATTCCCCACAGTTCAAGGCTGTCAGATATCAAGAAGTATCCTCACCCTTTAGAGAAATGCTAGTCGTGCCAAAAAAAAAAAATGGAAATAGAGAAAGAAAGGCTTCTCAAACAACCAGAGATTAAAAGCACATAGAAATAGATTGTTGGTGTGTGTAAACTATGCTGACACTGCAAGGGCAGTGGTCCTCGCGTGCCTCAGTTCCCTCCATTGCTGTCTCCCCAGTGCTGCTACCCTTTACTGCCCATTTGACTTGTGAATCTCCCCAGCACCAGTCACCTCATGACTATAGTGCAACACCTTGTATTCAACCACAGCCCCAAATCAAGGCCAAACAAAGGCCTTCTCAGCTACTGAGGGCTGATAGATACTGAAAAAAGAAATCCAGTTCTCATATCCTAACTCCCATTTATGATCAAACTGCCCTTCCGCTTGTGAGCATGTCTTGTCAATCCCTTCAGCAGAGCAACATTCTCATTGTCCAGTGATACAAGGACCTCATGAGTTTACATTTCATCTCCCACCTACTGTTGCCTCATCCATCATACTTTCATTATGTTTTTGTAACTATACCAAGCTGAAAGTTTTCTCATCCTCAACAGAGTAACAAGTTAAAAGACAGTTTCTACACTAGTTTGGCTTTTGTAACTAAAAGATGATTCCAAAACTAATTGTAAATGCACTTCCCTGTCTTCTTTCCTCCTTTTTCCCTCTCCTCCCTTCAGTGATCAGCTTGCTTAAGCAATCCTTTCCAAAAAGGCCCTCATAATATGTTTCCCACTCTCCAACCCCGTGAAGGTTGGCAAACCCTCCACAGCAAGTCAGAAGCAATCTACCAGCACTGTTCTATAAATTAAAAAACCTCCATGGCCTTTAACTTTATAACAGCTGCAAAGACACTGCTGTAACGGTGTTGCTGGTTCTTTCCTCTTTAGACTGCTGAGCCAGACAGGGTACTGGTGGAAAAGCTTGTGTACTCAGAAAGGTAACTTCTAAATACATGAGGGGTTGTTGAGGGGGGAAAATATCCTACAAAAATCTGTTGATGCACTTCTCCAGATAGTATCTCTTTCACTGATCTCAAAGTATTTGATATCAGACTGTTGTGACATACATGGTAAGCATTTGAAGACTGATGATTAAACAAGTTTGTTTTCCTATGCCAAATGCAGGCTTGAGGAGGAAACAGCTTACATGGGTAATAAGGTTTGTTTTGGATCGATACGCAGTAAATTGCCCAGTGCTGATTATTTTGAACAAATGTGCAGCTCTACCCTATATAATAAAAATCTGGCTGCCTTTTGTTACTCATGAAACTCATAAAGGTTAAACCTTTAGCCTGAAGGAAAAAAGATCCTTTTCATCCAATGAAAATTAATAGGACTGAGCATCCCTCCCCTTGCAGGCAGCTGTAATTTTTCAGCTAAGAGGCAGAGAGGTCCAAGAAGAATTGATGATGGAAAGTTTTTGTCACCACCATAAACACATTTTAAAAGCAGCTAGCAGTAGGCTCACTCTGAGAATTGCACGTCTGAGGCGATGCCAGTGGTACTTAGCACAGCTGCTCGTGGCTGCGCGCCTAATTCAATGTTGTTTGTCTCAAGATTTTCCAGTGGACCATTTCAAGTGGCAGCACACAGCTGATGGGCCATATTAGCATTAACACCTCACCTGCAAAATACATAATTACATTCAAATTTGCTGATTAGAAGCAAAATACAAACACATACTAGTGGTTGCATTTCAGTGGTAACCATGCCCAGCGAAGAAAAGGAGTGGATTGTTACCTAGAAATAGTGCCACATTCTGCCTCTGAAAAAAAAGATTATTGGTAGCTTGTGTAGGAATTAAAATTTCATATCCTTTTTTGTATGATGGTTCTTTAAGGCTGGGTAAATCTAATTCTGTTTGTTTTCCACACATTTATTTTGCATCTTAAGGTTTTTAAAACATATTTCTGTGATGCTAAGAAAAGGAAATCTTCTGATGAATTACTTCCTATATATATAAATATATATATATGTATGTAATGAGCCGACAAATTGTGTGATTAGAGGATGTTAATCTAATACCTTTTAGCATAGCTGCTACTCTCGTGCCAATCTTCTTTACTGGAGCATGTTTGTTTCAGATTTATTTATTTTTAATAACTAGTGTTCACTTCAGAGTGAAGTTTATGTTTGTATTAAACTAATTTACATTCATTTGAAAGTGTTAAATCCAAGCCATTCCCTTTTTTCAGCTGGGAATACAGTGAAGCACAGTCGCTGCCAAATAACTATTTGGAAAATATGTTTTTATTATTGTTGTGTCTTTAGGTGATTATATGCAGTGGCTGATCTGAGAGCTCACTGCAGCCATTGTTAATGCAGTGAACTAAGCTTTGTTCTACCAGAGCAGGTAACAGCTAAAAAGCTCCAAACGAAAACTAAGCTTTGAATTTAGGAATAATTTCTTACTTAAAACACGACATCACAGAATAGGTAAGCCTGGAAGAGACCACTGAAGGTCATCTAGTCCAACCTCCCCGCTTAAGCAGGGTCCTTTGCAGCACATCACTCAGGATTGTGTCCAGACAGCTTTTGGAAATCTCCAGTGAGGGAGACTCCACACCCTCTCTCAGAAACTTGTTCCTTACGTGATCCTGTGCCCAGTAAAGAAGTTCTTCCTCATATTCAGGTGGAACTTCATCAGTGTGCATCACTTTCTGGCCACCGGCTCTAGTCCTCAACAGCACAGAACAGAGCCTGGCTCCATCCCCTTGACACCGTCCCTGGAGATCCTGATAGACATTGATAAGATAATTTGATAAGTAAATATACACCATACATATACACTACACTATACATCAAATATAAATATTGATATACACACTGATAAGAATTCACTGATAAAATAATGCATTTATGTGGCATAATCCATCAAATTCCCATCCACAGTGAGACATGAAACATGGTTTTGGGTTTTTTACCTTAAAAATACAAGTAGATAGTCTAGCAGTATGTAGCCTTGCTAAATTCCACGTGTTTTGAGGTTATCTTCTTGAAAATAATGAATTCTTACACTGAAAAAACTATCATTGCTTCAGATATGCTACCCCAAAAAAGAAACAACCAACACTGAAAACACATATTTTATTAAAATAGCTACTGAACAAACCCAACCTCTTTAAAGAGATTTACAACAAAGGTAAAGCTTATAAACATATTTATAGAGATGGTGAGAACCTATCTATGTCCCTTTTATCTTCACACTCCTTCTAGGAAGGAGAGTCCCTCTGAGGAAAATGGTGATCTGAATATCTAATTAAGTCTGGATGTGTTCTATAAAACAGTAACAATTCAGCTTGCATAGGCAGTCATAATGCTGATGCTTCCTAACTTTACAGACTGCACAATTTACTTGTACTCTAAAATTCACACAGACTCCTAGGCACGAGATTCTTGCTGAGGGAAAGATAGGAATAGGCTTTGTTACCTATCTGCATCCCATAATAAATCAACTGAAATGTTTGAACATTTTTCTTTCAGTTGCTTTAAAACCAGCTGCTGTTACTGGACTTGCCTGGTCAGCTGGGAAACACACTGCTTGCTGCTGGCAACACCTCAGAGGAGTTGGGGGAAAAAGCTTCTACTGCCCTTCTTCTCCACTGATGTCATCCCTGAGCCACAGGCTTTGGAGCTGGCCATGTATTCTGCAGGTGGGATAGTGCAAAAGGACATCAAAATGTTTTTGAGATCTGCAAGATTTGGAAATAAAAGCCAGTTCATTTCTCTGCTTTTTCTCTTGTAAATGTCCTATCCCCAAAGCCCTAGTAACTTCTTGGTGACCTCACTGCAATGAGGAAGCTGCCATCAGTGCTTTGAGGTATGTTCTTTACTCCACAAGCATGGGCTTATTAACTTCCTTTTTAATTTTTACAACATTAGCAGATCTCTTAGAGGTTTTTCACACTTAAATATCTTACTTTGTCAAACTAATTAGTGGTGTTTTAATCATTTTCACATCTCTGGGCATCCACATTCTTATATGTTGCTTAATAGAGAAGTATAAAAGAATGGCTGCTTCCCTGATGAGCTGGAAGTTCAAGAAAGCAGCTACTTTACAAACTACTATAAGAACTTGTAAATGACACACACTAAATCGGTAACCCTTTCATTGCACCCATATCATTTTCACATCAGATCTTTCTTTGATAAACTGATCAACAATTCCTTTTTAATAAACTCTCTTCATGAGAATGTCTCTTACCTTGATCAAATAATTGACAGCTCCTTTACACAATCTGTGTATTTCTGCAAAGTATTGTATCACAAGGAAAAAGAGAATGTCTTAAAGCAAGTTAGGTAAACAAACAAGAGAAACAACTTCTCCAAGGAACTGACTTTACCAAGAACATCCTTTTGTAAGGACACTAGATTTCACCAAGATTAAAGTGAAGTAAGGCACTATGATACACACTGATAACACGCAGTGTTAAAACCTTAGAGAACAAATTACTGAGTTAACATATTACTGTAATAAGATGAAATTAGAGGGGTATTTTAAATTTTTTATCTAGAAATGAATTTTAAGAGAGAATCTGACCAAGAATTATGACTCAGACCTTTGGGAGAGCCCTGTATTTAATCTCCTGAGTGAATTTGAAATCATGATTTATTGTCTGTCACACAAATTCTGTTAGCAAAGTAAATAAACTGCATATTTAAAAAAACCCTCATCTATTATTCTCAACTCTCAAATGTCTTTTTAATTTTAAAATTAAATATTCAGGAATTGCAAAATACTGCCTTTAAAAATGCATTTCAATGTACTAATAAGATAAGCTACTGATTACACTAGTCCAGGTGTTCAGAACTGCCTAGACTTCTCCATGGAGCATGGCTCTGTGCTGTATCATCATATTCTCTCTTTTGTCAGGCTCATTTTGTTTAACAGATCATTTCAATAATGTACAAAAAAAATCCAAAAAGAACTTTTATGTTTCACTTTATTTCATTCATTGCTGTTCTTATCCACACCAGAATTACAGTTTTTATCTGAAGGTGTTACGTGGGAGGTGATGAAGGGCCCAATGAACCTGCTTTATTCCCTTTCTTCGCACTTGTGGTAACAGGTCATATTGGGGTTTAGCTAGAGGGAGAATCTGAGCAGCCTCGCTTTAACAGGATAATTACAGTGCCATAGCTGTGCTGATATAACTCCCCCATGTGGATACTCTATTCTAAGGATAAAAAATATTTTATTCTAGTATAATTACTTTGCTTTTTAATTCTATCTGAACAAATCCCTCCAAAGAGAAGCACATCAAGGTATCTACAAAGCTTCATTTCTTCTTGCAGTCCAACTCTCTCAGGAGAGGGTGAGATGCTGGGACAGCACCGACTCCAACTCACCCAGTCTCCCCTGCACTTCAGTGAAAGGAAAAGCATCGTCTGCCATCTAGTCTAGACAAAGAGCCCTCTCCACAGAGAAGAAGGAGATTGAAAATGCGGTACCATGAAATATGTCAAGAGTACTGAGTATGTAGAAGACACAGATAGATCTGTCTGTACAGTGCAGAATTTCTGGACTTGCAAACCATTTCTATAATTTCACTTTATGTATCAAAAAGACTTCATGTATTAAAAAATGACAAAAAAGGTTAATTAATAAAAGTGAAAAGAAATAGGAATGTTCTATTACTTATTCAAGCCTTTCTTTCCTCTCTTAGAAACACTGAAACTCTTCAGTGGTGTTACATTAAAAAAAAAATCACTCTAATTGATCTAGAAATAGCATAAAAGGTTTTCTGTTGCTGCCATGATAAGTAATAATACTGTGGATAATCTGGAACTGCCTGATCATACATCATTCACTGATCAAGAATACATTTTGCATCATCAGAATGGAAAGAAATTCTCATTGTTAATAGCAGAATGCCTACCACATCCTGAACACAAACAGTTAAGTCCACAGCACCTGAACTTTCCAAACCACCAAGAGAACTATTTTTAGCTATAAAGCTATTTTGTAGCATTTGATTTTTCTTAGGAGTGCAATTTTTAAAAAGAAAGTGCCTTGGTTACTGCTTTCCAGCTTTACACTTCAGTTACTAAAGTGTCACAGGTTTTAAAGACCATCTGAACTTCCCCTTGAAAGGTATGAAAATACTCCTGGATGACTTCTAAACAATCGACTTAAGGGCAGACACTTTAGCTTGTGTAAATCAGTATCATTCCATTTAAGCTAATGGAACTATGCCAAGACACCAACTTTCATCTGGCATGGTCTATTTTTTGCTTCCAACTATTCTTTCATGGAGTTAGAGAACTAGAGGGTTTTAGAAGAGATCTTTCTGGGTACGGTCTGACCTCCTTGAGCTTGACTGATGCTTTAAAATAGAACTTCAGCTCATGAACCAAACACTGCATCACATTTCCTCCCACAACAACAATCTGAAATAATGATCTATAGGCACTTACTGTTGCCAGCACTTTTAAAATGTTTCCCTGATGCCTCAACAGTTGAAATCCCAGGAAGTTAAATTAGCTTGCAAATTTGACTGAATCAACACCTGCTCATTCAAAACATATTTTAACTACAGGAAGGAATTCTTCACTCTCATTTGGAGCAGCAAAAAAACCCACCCAAGAACACAGAAATCGTGGCCAATTTCAAGGCTCTACTGGAATACAGGACTAAGCCATAGCAAGTCATTGCTGTTCCATCCTGTTTTGTGTGGTTCCAGTACACAGGCAAACATAGGCCAGTAGTAAATTTATTATTTGCCATGTTTCTCCTGAAAAATAGTCAAATCTAGCCAAATATCTTCTCTCAGGCAATGTGAAACTAATTGAGAAATGGAAATTAAATCACAGTATCATTAATAGTTTCTGCTTCACTTCTGTTTTCTTACATGCATTTTCATTAATACACATAATAGCATGATATACTGAATACAAAGCAGTGGGAGACATTCAGATTTACAGACCTGTTGAGAAGCTGGCGCTGTGCCTCTCTACACGTACTCAGCTGGGGTTTTTACATGAGAACAGCAGCTGATAAACCACAAGACTGTGGCTGGAATCAAGTAGGGAAGGAACTAGCACTATCTTGAGACTATGTACCAAGAAAGTGCCATAGCAAATGGAACTATGGCAGTTTTAATATCAATCTCTCCCTCATGAATACATATTTTTAGCTGTAAACATTTACAGAAGAGATAAAAACTGAATTTCCAGATAAAACATTCAGGAAGTAGATCTCCTGTTTGCCAGGCAGCCCTAGCTGCCATCATTTCAGACGATACTTGGGCAGCTGTATTTGAAATGCCAGAGTAAACACCAGGGAAGAGACCACATATGCAAAAAAAAACAGGTACAAGAGTTTTAAATGCTTTGTGTATTCATTTGTCATGCATAAGTGTTCTCATTCCTAACTAAGGAAACTGCTTGACATTCCTTAAACACACACTTAGATGAGGGCAGGAGTGCCCTGACATACCCAGCAATCGTTCTGTCACAGTGGAGTGTCAGTATCACAGATTCCAAGAACGCACCACTGGACCCCTCACAACCACCAACACATTCCTAACTGGGTTCACAGAAGCACCTTATCTTGAAAACAGTCCCTTGATTTTAAAGTGATTCGCTGTTGTGAACACTGTTAATAGTCTTTATCAGCGCATCACCATCTCTCACCTTGCGGTAGAGAAAGTCGTCCTCCCTAGAAATGAATGACAGGAAAGAATGAAACTCTTATACACACAGAGAAACCAAAAAATAAAGAGAGGACAAAAAAGGATAAAGGGATCTTAACTGAAGATAACTTTTAGTTATTGATAATAAATATCTCAAGCTTCTTTAGTGAAGTTTCATCAGGGGAGTGACACGTTCATAATTACGCTACAAATATATTCCGTGTATATCCATAGATTATGCAATATTTTTACTGGAAATTTCGCTCCTGCCTTAATTTTGTGCCAGCTCTTTATGGAGCCCTGTACTAACCACTGTCAAGGGAACTGTTTGTGTTTAGTTCCACGTAGAAGGGGGTGAGGATTACACTAAGACTTTAAGAAGAGGAGAGATAACAAAGAAAAAAGGCAATAAAAAAGAGACATCGGAAAAAATAGAACATCAATAATCTTGTAGTACTCAACCTTTTAAATCAGTCAAATAAGGATGAGCAGTAATTTAATATTCTAAGAGCAAAAATAAGTGAATTTTGGAAGGCTGCACCTTACAGAATTAGAACAGTCATTTTTTGTGAAAGCTTTTATAGTCCATGTCAAGTTTCTGAAACAATTAAATAAACAATAAACAAAAGTTCAGTGTTTCTGAGTTTTGGACTGTGTCATAGCAGCTAACATTGTGTTAGGTGCTGTGATGCTTGGGAAGTACAGTCACAGGGCTGGTATAAAATCTCACTACGAAGGGAACAATAGTAAATAGGCTTATGCTGATGATGCATTATGTCAAAAATCACTAGCTGAACAGCAACTTCTGATCAAACATCATAACAGTAACAGAAATAAATAAGAGGGCCTTTGTTTTTTCAGGCCACAACTGCAGCACAGCATCGCACTGTCCCATCACACTGCTAACTGCAGCATTACACAGGCACACCGCAGACACCAAACCTCTCCATCATGAGTATCAGAAATAATGTTTAACCCTCCACGATGAAACACACTTTTTTTCCGGGACAGGTTTTTGAAGACATCAAAACCTCAAAACACTTAAAGCCCCCAAGTAATCTATTGTTTAAGTCAAGACCAGAAAACAGTGCAAATCTCTTTCTAGTCAGAGGAAGCGATCAGATGATGCTACAAAGGATCCTGTTGCCCACCAAAAATCACCTGGCCGGTGATGCACACTGACTCAAGTGATTCAGGGAGGGCACTGAACCTGCCCAAGTTTCTTGGACAATAAAACCTTGCTGGGTTTACTGTGCCAGCACAACAGATTTAGTAAAGAGTCACAGAGTCGTCTGCTGCCAGTTTTCAGTCTCATAGTGTAACAACTTCCTCTGAAACACATGAAATTTGAAAGCTGTGGGAGACAAAAAATGCGCAGTGTGGGGATGCCAAACAGTGCCGGGGGAGAGAGGGGTCTCCTAGATACTCCTGGAACAATTACAGGGGATGCAAGCTGGCATTAGACCCACAGTGCTTAAGACAAAAGACAACTAAATCCCAAATAACAGTTCCAGTCACGGAAGTTAAAGACAGAGTTAGAGAACAGTGACGTGATGGAGTGACAACTTGCTCTGCAAAGAGGGAAGAGAGTGTCAAAACTGACACAGGAGCTGTAAGCCTGAATGACAGGGAAGATGCTGAAACCGCTGATGGACAAGTAACAATAGATGTCAGGAAAATGAGGTGCACCTGTGAAGAAGAGTTAGATCTAAGCCAGCGTATAGAATGCAGCTCAAACAGAACAAGGGCATAGGAAAAGTAACACCATGGTAAGACCTAAGGTAGGAAGACCTCTTCCAGGGACCAAGGCAGAGAGAGGAACAGAAGTAGAAGTAGCAGGAAAATTTTGATATCTATTCAGAGAAGCGTTAAAAGCAGAACTTACATTTTTCTGTCCTGAATTGTTAAATCCATTTTAAATAACCTTATTTAAAGAATGCAAGGAGAGACTGAGGTCTAAACCCTACTATGGCAGACATCTGGAACAAAAAAGAATCTGTATCATAGTTTGAAAAGTGACTGAAACGTACATGGTAATAATGGAATTCTATCAGCATAGGGCTCAGTCTCTCCTTGCAAATACAAACCTCGGGGATAGAGAACTGTTCAGCTGTGGGCTTAATGCTAGACAAACTATAGAAAAGGAGGAGGAATCCCAAGAAACATGAATCACAGCAGGGTTGAGATAACACTGGGGGAGGAAGCTGTTAATGAAAATTGTGTTTTTGTGAGACACTGGAAAGACGGATGTCTCAAGACATTTTGGGATGCATGTGTGTGAGAGAAGGGACAGGTCAGGCCTTGCCCAGGTGAGACAGTGCTCTGCCCTAGGCACCCCACCCCAAGCGCCTGTATCCCAGCCTGGCAGTGGCTGCCAGTCCCTGGCACAGCAGAGGCAATGCTCCACACCCACCTCTGGAGCCCCTAACCCAGCTCCTGAGTGGCCAAATGATCAGAAGTCTCACTTGGGGAAGGGCCCAGGAAGGCCAAGGGGTATTTAGGGCTGAAGATGAGGCAAGAACATGTCTTGACCCTACCTCCTCCTGGAATTTCTATCATCTGAACACTGCTGGAAACCAGGAGTTGGTAGCTGTATGTGACCTTTTCTGTATCTTTTCTGTTTTTCTCTGTTTCTCTTTTTTTTTCTTCTAATTCCCTTTTCTCAGAATTTTTGAGTAACTTAAAATCGAACCGGTTTCCAGTTCACTAAGTTGAATAGGCCAAGTTAATGCTTTGAGAAGTGTTTTGTGTTGATTGAACATTTCACTAAATCTTTTGCCAAAGTTCTTTGATTTTCTAAAGTTGCCAGTAAAGTCTTTCTGTTGTTTTGACCTCTTGAGAATATCCCGTGCATCTAACTCAGAGTAGATGAACAACCGTAAAGCCCTCTTTAAAGCCTCATCGAGCAAGTTGTTTGGGGCCTTACATTGTTCCAGTATATTTATCTTTCAGTTGAAAATAAAATCCTTCTTAACTTGTATTCATTGCATGCCTGACATGTGTTTGGTTTTACTTTTTGCTTTGTTCTTTCTCAAGTGTTAAAAGGAAAAAGAACAATACTTGAAGTCCGGTGAACATAAACTGTGATATGCAAGTCTGAGATCTTAACTTCAAAGACTGACTACACAGAAGACAAATATAGGTTAGCTGAAAAAGTGTTAAAGGAGTGAGGTAAGTGGGTGTTTGATGAGGAAGGCTCATCAAAACCTGTCTTGAAGTTCAGTAGGAAGTCTCTCCCTGCTATCACTAAATGACTGCTCCAGAATGCTGGACTGCTAGAAACCTCCTTTGAATCTCCACCCTGGAGTTCCCTAAGGCTTTTAAGATCCAGTGTCCTTTTTAAGGTCTAACAGATTAAAAACTAACAGTTCTCACTTAACCCCAACAGTTGCTAACCTCCAAGATGTAGCTGTCTTTGCTGGTTAGTTTATCTTTCCCTTTCAGGTATAATCCTAACAGCCTCTTTTAAGTTATTATTTATCTATGAAGCCTGAGCTTCATCCTAATAGCATTTTTGCTTACATGGAAATAAATTCTAAATATACTAGAAATGAGTATTTTCAGTTTACTTCACCCAACTGATTTCCTAAATTTCTTTTTTTTCTTTCTTTCACATGTCTTTAAAAGGAAGCAATAGACTCATCTCTTAACCTCCAGTTAAACTGAATTATTAATCAGGCCATCAAAGTTGTTTACAGTTCTTTGTGTTTTGCATTTTTAACGACTGATCTTCTACAACATGCTCATTACTTTCAAAAACTTTACTAGTAAGGAAATCTATGCAAAAATATGTCTGGGTCCCACCATTACTTGTAGTATTTTTCTTCCCATCAACACCTGGAAATTACATAACTCTTGAGAACATTTATTCTTGTAAAAACAACATAGAGACTTCACATATTCAAGCTTAATACTTGGCATACAGTGGCTGGAAAGGTGACATGAGGGGTTTGTTTTGGTGTTTTTTTGGTTTTTTTAATAAGGATGAGAAGACATCTGAAGGTAAAAAAAGAAGAGAGGAAGAAAAGAAAGGCAAGAGCAAAGCAAGGACAATGTCAGAACCACTGCTGAGAAAAACAGGCAGAGGAATCAGCGAGAAAGTAAAAAAAAATGTGATAAAAGAACACATCAAGTAAGATTTCTAGCTGGTGTCTGTTTCAGGGCTGGAAAGAAGGGAGTCTCTCCTGTAATTCTCTGTAGATCAAAGGCTCTTAAAATCAATATACAGAGGAAGAGAAGACACCTCAGATGGTACAATACTTAAACAAAGTATTCTACAAATTTTTGGCCCATTTTACAAATGCATACTAAGACACTGACTTTAGACAATCCTAAAAGTCAGGTTTACTCAAATCTGTAGTACCAGCCCAGCAAGATGACACTCCTGTAGGTTGGAAGAACACAGCTTTGCCTTATTGGCTGCTACTAAATATCCCACCTGCTCTTGAGGAGACTTTCCCAGAGGGTTTAGGCACCAACTGCTACCTGGAAAGCAAGGATTTTTAGGCAGGGTGTGATTACTAAACACAGGGACACTTGCATTCTGCCAGCCATATAGTTATGTGGATCTAGACTGTGATGAGCTTTGGCTTTAGCCCATTTCCTGGCTTACTGTCAAGTATAAACTTAATCCTAGAGTGGAAGGTGAGAAAATCAAATGAGAGAAAATCTTATGTAGATACATTAGAGGTTGTTTAATTAGGACAAAAGACAGAGCTCAATAGACAAAACGACAAAACAACCTGATTATTTAAGAAGAGAAATTTGTAGCTAGTAGACCATGAAGAAAAGAAGGCTTTTAAAAGTCCCACATCCTGAAAAGACTATGACTGTAAGTGAAGGAACTGATCCAGAACTACAAATAAAATGAAAAGGAGCAAGATGACGCAAGGTGCAAAGCTAAATAAAAGCTAAGTAAAAAAAAAACCTGAAAGGAAATGGCAAAGAACAGAGAGTTCCAGGAGTCAAACTCGTTGAAGAAGAAAGAAAGAAAAAGACAGCTGGAACTACAATAGGACTCTGAAATATGAGAGAGCCATCATTATTTATCAGTGTCTGAGAAGGGATAGAAAAAGAGATGAAAATGATGCCAGACCTACTATGAGAAACAGAGATTATATTAATTCTAAAAGAAAGGAATTATCTGGCTGCAGCTAGACAGTGCACTAATAGAACTGGTACAATTCATCTTACACACCCATTACTACGAGTAGTACCTAAACACAGGTACTACTGTACCTATCAATGAAATAGTACTAGAAACTAATTTAACCATATAATTTAGGGTAAATGTGCTAAGACAATCTCAGATTCTCTTGAACAAAAAGCAAACTGAGCTTGCAATACTCTGCTTTATATATCTCTCAGTAGAGACACCATTTAATCAGATTTGTCTCAAATATTAATTTCTATACAAATGAGTTTCATAAAAATACATTTAAGTGGAATATATTTGAGAGGGATAAGGATGATTCCTCCTTCTCCATCAGAAGGTAAAATATTTCTAGTTTTAGAAAAGATAAAAAAGTATATTCCAAGTATTGGGATCTGAAAGTAAAATAGACTGTAATCGACTATTCCCATTTCCAAACGAGAAAAGTGGGGGTAGTTATAGCAAAAATAGCAGCATAACATTTTGTGTTTACTTTTTCAATTTAAATAATGTAATTTCTTAGTTCCAACACAGTCTAAGTAAAAGATACTTACATGAAAAGTATGAAGCTAAATTGCTAGTATAGGCAGATACAAGTCCCACAAAGTCGTGTAAATACAGACCTTTGCACACTCCCTATGAAACATCTCAACTGGATGGCACCTCTTTAAGTCAACACTGTGCACAGAGCATGGCTGGATGTTCAGTCACTGGAACTTCTCAGCACAGGTGGGAAAGCTAGATTTTTTCTTAGATTCCTTCATTATTTTTCTTAGCTCTTTCTTCTCCTAAGGTGGATTAAAAGACCTACACCTATCTCAGTGTGTGAGTAAAACATAGAACAAATTAAGGAAACTCATTTGTCAGATCAACCCTTTTTCCCAAGCCAGATAGTTCACAGCACAGGCTTGTGTTTCTACTTCTGAGCTGCCACCAGACAATTAAATGAGTTGAAGTGTGAACCTACATGTCATTGCACACTACAAAATGACTGGTCTTCACCGGATTTCATTTCTTACTTAAGCTCAGAACACAGACCAAACTCCAAGTCAAATTAAAATTTATGTGTGTTTTATCCTTTGTTTTTGCACAGAACTCTTCATATCACCTACTTGGTACATGTACAATTCATGGCTCAAAACATATGCATTACATGTAAATTGCTGTGACTCATATCAAGCCCAAAAGTTTCATGGTTACTTCAAAAAATAAAATTTAAATAAGATATAATATATATTTCAGAGTATACATGGCAGCCTTTCATGCAGAATTCAGGTGACAAAGCTGTATTCCCTTTGCTCCAGGTTTTGTGATAGATATGTATTTTATCTGTCTATTCTATGGTGCAGCAGAACGATAATTCTTCATGTGGCTGTAAGAGCCCCAAGGAGTTACAAACACAGCCACGGTCAGAATGAGGTCAGGTTATTCCACATCCCTTTTCTCTGGTACAGCAGCAGGAGGAAAAACATATGGCATAACAGACATGAAGTCATATTGCTTGTTCTAAACATAGTTTTCTATTTCTGCCACATGTGGAAAGTTCCATGTGTAATAAATGTCAAGAGCCCTTGCACGGCCCCAAATTTTCGAAAATTGTTCCGCTTGTTCAGGCAGCTGAAGTGGGAAGGACACAGACCAGAGCCTGCACACTCTCACACAAAAGCACCCGAAGACTTGTATTTTTCTTCAGGCTGCAAAGAAATGAACTTACTCACTACAGCAAACCAGAGAAGAGAACTACAACCAGATGTGAAGTGCCTCCTGCTTTTTATTGACACCATTGATCATATAACCATAATAAGCTAAGATGGCCACATTTAGGCTCCTTTTCTCATTGCAGGTTATGCACGAACCCTGAAGTCATCCTGAAAATGGCACTTGGTGCCAGGAGTGACAGGAAGCGTTAAGATAGGCTGAGGTACAGTTGCTGTTTCTGTGTTGTCCCCAGCTCAGCCCTCCTGAGCAGACCTGGTGAGGCAGCACAGTGCCAGGCACAGCCAGGTAACCCCACCACAAGCTCTGGACTTGGGTTCACAGGCTACATGGATGGGAAGCAGGCCTTGTTCAGTGTGCAGAGATCCTCTGGACATACACGAAGAGACACGGCTCAGAAGTGAATTATGGCAGAGGCTACACGGGTTTGTAAAGGACAGGGTGGGAGAATCTTCTTCAGCATTCAAGTACTGAACTTAGAGTGTTTGAACTTGTACTAGAAACTGCTTATAGAGAGCTAGAATCACAAGCCCATTTATCATTATACTGGCAAGTGCTCCCTTTGCATTCAAAAGGAATGGGGGGAGGTCTCACCAGAAAATGTGCTGTGCCTTCTGCAGTGTCCTCTGGGACAACATGGCCCTTTACTCGTACTCAGAAAAATGCCTTAAACCCCTTTCATATTATATATGCTTCACTGGGAGCCTTGCACAGTCATTCAAGAGGAAAAAAAATAATGGATAATTAAAAGTATAGTCATATATTTGTTTAAAAATGGTTGTATATATATTCAAACATCTTCAGAGTACTTTTATCAGAAATATCATTAATAAAATCAAGACTTACTGATGGAACTCCACCCTCAGGTGAAGTTTTCATTCACTTAAACAGTATATCTGCTTGAGTAAGGCCACAGGATTTGGATTAGATATAAATAAAGCTATGAAATATTCCCTCACCAAAACAAAACTGTAGAAAAGCTGCTACTCTACTGCCATAACACTGTATTATTCAAAGTGTGTGCTATCGGACTTCTATTATGCCTGCATAGATAGTTGCAGGGGAAGCAGTGCACTGTGTTCCCTTCTCCCAACATAGATCTCTGCAGGTAATTTTAATGGAGCTGTTAATAACCTGGCAAACATCCCAGCCAGATGTAGCACATTTAAACATTGTCCTTACATCTTTGTCAGAACTGTTGACATGGCACGTCAGTAATGGAAAATTGCCACGGCACCCAGCAACCATCTTCATTATATGGAATCACATTGTTAATCTACAGCCAAATGCAACTTGAGGCGGAAAGAGAGTTTAGATTGCACCCATCTGTATACTATCACTCCAGGTGGCAGGTCGTTCTTCAGGATTAGAGATTGAATCAGTCTTTCCATCATCAATAAGCCCTGCTCCACAACAAGAACCTGTCAATCCAATATTTTACTTTCAGCACCATGAGGACCGCACAGCATGGTAATGAAATTTCCCTGTAAGCAGACCATGGGGATCTATACCAGAGAGATACATCTCTTTAAAAAGCTCAGGAAAATCAGACAGCGTGCTGCACAGTCTGGACAGTAACTCAGTTTCCAGCACCATTCTAACTGTTTCATATGTTTAGGGGTGAGATCTACCAGCTAAACCAGCATTTTAATGCTGGGTTATTTCTTATTCTTTTGGCAGTAATTAGTACTGGGTAATTATTTCCCATTTGGAAATGTTTGACAGCCTCAGAAAAGACATTCATTTCTGAAACAAAATAAGCTTGTTGATATACAGCCACTACATTAAATACTTTTCATCACGTATTACAACCGACTTAGGCTAAAAAAATTGTTTTAAACTGCCCCGTATTAAAACTTACTGGATACTATATATTATCTTTTCAAGATGCAGTTTAGCATCTTCCAGAACCAACTGGAATTTCTTCAAAGCCCACTTGCTACTTGCAGTACACATTTTTTTGCACTGAGAAGTCTTCTGCCCCCTTAAATCACCCATCTTCTCTTACGTATTTATAATACGCCTCCAACTATGTCACCTAATCACCATCTCCAGGACTTTCCTGAATCAGAAGTTTATTTCAATACTTCAGACATTTTGACTGTCTGATGATAGGTTTATTTTAAAAAATATATACTATAAAAATAAATATATGCATATTAGCTGCAACACATATACTTCGTTATTACAAATGAAACTACTTTCATAACAAAAATATAACGAGTGTGAAATTCTCATATTTTAACTAGCATCTAGCTTCTTAAAATATATTAATATTATATTACTGCATTCATTCCCACTTGCTTATATTATGGATCATAAATTCAGCTCCCAAGCCTTTTTAATTCAGTGTTCATGTTTTAACTGATAATGGTTAGTTACAGCATGTGTTTTCAAAGCAGATAGAAATAGGAATAAGTTCATTTTCTCAGTTTTTCACAATCTATTATTAATTTTTGTAGGTTATACGTTTGTTAAACACCTAACAAGTTCAAGCTAATAATTATGATCATTAAGAAGAAATGACTATGTGACACGGTCACAGAAACAGCTGAACATAGGAAAGCAAAAGAAGTGGAAGACATTACAACTGTGGAGATACAGAAACAGAAGACAGACTCAACCCCTATTTTCTGAAGCAGTAGGACTGGTAGAAATACATCCTGGAATATGTCTTTTACCTTAGTACATCATTTGGTTTAGGTTTATCACATCTGCAAATACAGAAAACACATTTGTTTACAAATATAGTTTCTTAGGAAACAGATAATTTGATTATTATCAATGTATTACTGTTGTGTTTACCCAGGAAAAAAAAAGAACACATCAGCCTTTTTTCTTGACCTCTCCTTTTTATTCTGCTGACAGTGGGTTTGGATTGATGATGCTATTTCCTTTCTAACTCCAAGGACTACAGTCCAGTACATATGGAGGGGTCTTGGCCCACAGGACTACAGTGCAGTAAGTTAGAAATCCCTGCTTCAGCTAGACTAAATTTTGTGGCTCGTGGAAAAGAATATTAGTAAATATTCCATATTTGGCACCTGTTAAACCCACCCTGCACAGAGAGGAATGCAATGATTCATTTCTTCATTCTGTGATCACTTAATGAGAAATACCAGATTCAATAACTTATCGGTATGGACTTAAATTTAATCTGAAGGATAAGGACGGAAATATGGAACTTTACTCCCACATTCCTCAGTCATTTTATCATTTATAAAATAAGGCCACATCCTTTGCTATATCCTGTAATTTTTTCTTGGAGGTTAACTAACTTGATGCCATGAAAGGAAACATCGTATGAAAAGAAACACCTATACCTTAGAAAAAAGTTTCTGTCTAGAACTCAAACTGCTCTATTTATTGTCAGCCCCCAAACAGCCCTTTTTGATGACCTTGGCCTTGCTTGGCAACACTTATAAGAAGATGAAGGTTACATTTAAACTACAAAAAACATCCTCTGCATCAGACCACTTGGTACAGTGCACTTGCATCTACATTTCCTTCAGGTTTAGTTTCATCAATAAAGGATTAACTCTGTCCAAAGTGTACTGCAGCCCTGACTGTTCAGTGTTCGGCTTTAGTCCCTTTGGCCCCTTTTGCTGTGTTGTTACCTATCCTGGAAAAGGGGGTTGTTTTTGCTGTTCAAAGCATGCAAAATAACAATCCCGGCACAATCTGCCAGAAAGGTGTTTTTTAAACACGATGCTGAGTCTGTATTGTGTGCCATGGGTATAGCATGTGATATATGAAGACATTTTAGGGTGCAAGGTTTGCCAAGGCAGTGTGGGAAGACAATATAAACAAAGATACCAAACCTTTACATACACTTGAAAATGACTCGTCCCTGGAGTGAGCTGACTGTAAAACAACATCCAGGTTTGATTTGAAAAGGATTTTGGAGTACTGTTGTACTCCAAAAGAAAGCCTGGGAGTAAACAACCAAGTATGCAATGTGTATGTTAGTCAAACAGGCTCCCCAAGGGTCTGTTGAGTCTTTGGGATGAGTCAGGACCCCAGATGGAAACATGACCCTGCTTCCAAGCGCAAGGATTCCTGTTTTCTCAATTCCACATCATTTTTACCTACTGGTGTCTCCTTGCCTGACTTTTCTACATGCTTACACGCAACTATAGAAAGAGTTGGAAAAATTTAGGGCACCACTTTTCCCCAGCTGCTTGTTACCACCCAGTAATAGCAAGAAGCAGCAGAGACCAACCAAAGTGGTCACTGCTATTCTCTGTTTGATTTGTCTCCCCCTTTCCAGTGATAATTCCATGACAGACAAAGATTAGTGCTGCAGAACCAATGTTACTCTTCTATCCCTTTCCAGTGGCCTGTGAACTGGTTCACTGCACATCCCATCCCATCCATGTGTGGCAAAATGTAACTGATCAATGTTTGAAGGACCTTTTTATGTCTTTAGATGGACACTAATTTTAGTATCATTCTTTGTGCAAATGAAACATCCAACGCAGACAAAGAAACAGCAGAAGGAACAAAACTTAAAGGACATGAAATTGAAATGAACAGGCCACGTGTCATACCCCAAGGGATTTTGGCTCAGTGCTACAAGCATCTTCCAAGAAGATCAAGCATCAAGCATTAAATCTGGCCTCCCACTCTGCCACACTCAAACTCAAAGCAGGAATTTTGTTACTGAGTTTCCAGGAGGGGAACTTTACTACCAAACTTTCAGAATCACCTTTGTATTTCTTGTATTTTCAGGTTGCCTGGGAACCTGTTGAACTTCTGGCATCAATTAGAGAAAGCTTAAAGCTTCTCTTCGCCTGCAAGCATCCCTCATGAGCCATCCACCTGTCCAGAAGAGCCAGATAATGGACCACTCTGGACCTGCCTGTAACCCCAGAACACCTCCCAAGTACGGAGTATTTCTAAAGGTTGTTACCCTTTTATGACCCCTTTATATTGCCAAAGTGATGTAATTTGGATGAGTCCAATGGAGACTTAACTCTCTTATGTGCATCTTAAGCTGGTGGATGCAGAAATGCACCCCACCACAGTCCATGGTGGATTTACCTGTCACTCAGGCCTAATGAATTTCTCCTCTCACTAAGCAGCATTGCAGTGAAATTTTCTAGCTATATAACTAGGAGGAGACTTTACAGTGTATGCTGCCCAGTTATAGCAACGTAGTTTAGTGAACATAGCTGTTTCAATGAAGATACAGGAAAGGTGGGTGATTTGTGTAGAAAGTAGCATCGTCTGAGAAATCTTTTCAAAAGGATGATTACAGTCATGATATATGTGGAGGCATAGTGAAAGAAACTGACTTACATGGCCAGTTATAATATATTTCACATAACGGTGGAAAAGCTGGGTCAATGAACAATTTTGTATCACCGTTATTGCAAAATGATTACAGCCCCCTTTATCACAGCTGTACAATATGCTGACTGAACAGGAAAACATGCAGTACACACAGCACAGTGATTTCCACCACCGTGTAAGTAAATGTCAGGCTTGTTTCATCTATTCAGTGATTTTCTTAATGAAAACGTCAGCATAATGCTGGCATTTTCCTCCTTTCATTTAATTCCTACTCTCCTCTTTCATCCACTATTTGACCTTTGCATGCACTTGGTAGCTTGCCCAAGGTGCTGTCACACCTTCATTGCTCCTCTCTAATGATGGTCTTTCACTGCCAGATTCAAACAGGATACTTGGGAAGGAGTTTCAGGGCCCTGTTCCCAGTACAATGATGAAAATCTGAACGCTTCACTACTTTAGGTGACTTTTCACTCCTTCTCTGAAAAGAATAACTAGTGATTGTTTACCAACATTAACCTGTTCAAATAACATCCTGTTAACAGTAGTCTAGGACTTAAGAGAAGCAGGAACAACTATGGCACCAGCAGCACAGGGATACCAAGGACTAGTAACTGCTGAATGAGTCAAATGATTAGTGGAATATGTTTTCTCAGCACAAAAGGAAAGTGATGACACACAATTAGAATGAGGGAAGCTTTGCACAAGACAGTGACAAATAGGAGTAACATGAGTTTCATAAAATAGGGAATATTATATGCCGTATTGACCAGTTTTGGTCACCACAAAGATATTAAGCTGATAGAGAGCATCGGAAGGAGAGGAGCAAAGATGATGAAGGGCATTGAGGGGAACTTGTATGAGGAGTGGCTGAGGTCACTTGATCTGTTCAGCCTGGAGGAGACTGAGGGGTGACCTCATCACAGTTACAAGCTCCTTGTGAGGTGAAGAAGAGGAGCAGACACTGATCTGTTCTCTGTGGTGACAGGACCCAAGGAATGGCCTGAAGTTGTGTCAGAGGAGGTTTAAGTTGGTTTTCAAGAATAGGTTCTTCACTCAGCAGGTGGTTGGGCACTAGAACAGGCTCCCCAGTGAAGTGGTCACAGCACAAAGCCTGACAGAGTTCAAGAAGCATTGGGACAATGCTCTCAGGCACATGGTGTGACTCTTGGGGATGGTCCTTTGCAGGGCCAGGAGCTGGACTCGATAATCCTTGTGGGTCCCTTAGAAATCAGCATATTCTGTGATTCTGTGAAAATCAGGCCCCCTTTATAGTACCATGTTGCACAGAAAAGACATAATAATACTCTTGAGCTGGTAGTAGCCATGAAAGATCAACACTTCATCTGGATACATATTATTTCCAGTAGAAATACAAATGAATCATGATTCCAGTAGCTGAAACAGGAAGAAAGAAAAAAATCTTTTTTTTAATACACATCCTGATTGTGCACCACTTTTCCTGGTGATCTGAGGCCATTTGTCTCCACCGTACTGCATTTAACAGCCTCTTGCATGTGTTAGCCAACAACTGACCTCACAGCAGAGCCAGCAAGGAAGGGCAAGGTGTACAGTAAATTCTGGAGTGACTTGAAGAGAGGAATTAGTAAAAGTTGACCAAATCCAAAGCTTCCTTCCTCAGTGGTGCCTTCCTCAGCGGTGCCGTTCTGAGGGTTTGTTCTTTCCTTCCAGGGTCTCTATAATCTCAAAGACTAACTTTCCATCACAGAAGCTCCTTCTCCTGCCTCCTGGAATGAACAGAACAGATGCAATTACCTTTTCTACATCATTCTCCCATTTCTTTGTGATATTCTTTTACCTTGCCTGTGGGTTAAGAAAGGAATGGGCTAACTGCAAGAACAAATAGTCCATGGCTAGCAGATTTCACAAGGTTCAACAAGAGACAGACCTGTCTGGGCTACACAAGTACCTTTGCTGATATTGTGCTATGTCTATATCTTGGTTTATCTACACACAGAAACACAAGGACTTCCTGCCTCGGGTATAAAATAGTTACTAGCAGCAGTTAGGTCTAAACCAAAGATAACCTGTTTGGGGAACAGAATTATCAGCTATTTAAATCCCTTTCTACACAGCATAACAAAACATTTCTCATAAGAACAACTAGGCTATGAATTTGACAAGTTTCTTCTATGCCACAAGTCTCTTACTGTTAGTCAGGTCTCTACCTGTAATACCTATAATCAACTTTTCTTCATGAAAATGTGGATAAAAAGAAGTTGAAATGAGGCATACAGCAAGGTGTCGAACATAATAAGCAGGCTAAAATACTTAAAGCTGTAGCTAAATATTTTTCACTTTTATCAGTTCACTGCATGCTGAGAAAAATAACATACAAAAGAAGAAAAAGTATTTCACATGCCATAGGAAAATGTTCAAAGTCTGAAAAAAAGAGAGAGCAAAAGGATCAGAAGTCAGCAAATGGCTGCAGTAGGCTCCTCTCTGCCATGGTCAACAGCACACAGGCACCGCAGCACCAGATCAGCATCTCTGAAGTTTGGAATGCCAACAACTTCTTTAACCAAGTTTAGACACCTGTGATTGAGATTTTTGGCCATGTGCTCTGTACAAAAACATAATCGAATGACAAAGTTCTGCCGTAATAAATGACTCCATGTAATGGTGAGTGCTACAGAGCAGATTGCTTATTTCTAGGAGTGAAAGATACAGTACTCATTCAAGGATAATCTGATAATAGATCACAAGGAATTCCAATGCCACAAAAGACTAAGCAGAGCCTTGGGATCTGACCAAGAAGAGGGACGTAACTAACCTACCACAATCTAATGATGAAGGAGATTCACTGCAAGCTGATATACTGTTATACAACCTTCTCTTGTCTCTCCTCATCTTAAGGAACTGAAATGTTTTCCATAATGGGTCATAAAGCCTGTCTTTTCCCCTGCAGCAAAAGCCAACAGGTTTTACTTCGTAGGAAGGAAATCTGCACAAGCACTCTCAAACTGCGAAAACAAACCACTTCTTTCAACTAAACAAAATCAGTGCAGTAATACAAATTTCCTATGTCCTACACAAGAAAACATTCTTTATCAAACCCTGCAAAAACAACATGAAAAAGATGATCTGATTGTAGCACATCCTTCAGAACTATCAGTTTTACACCAGCTACTATTTTGTTAGATAGCATTTGTTTGTTTGGAGGCGCAGGCTGAACTGTTGTGGCAGTGAATTTTACACATTGGGAAGTTTTTATATTAAATATTGCCTCTTTTTATATTGGTAAAACAATGGCAACCAAGATACCACTTTGTTAAACAATATATGAGGAAAGGCAAAAAGTGCAAGTCTTAGAGTCACTGGAAAGAGAGAATTTGAGCCAACTTTCTGCATCCTCCAGAAGGGGAAAATGCATAAACAGCTGATTTTAAATAGGAGAAAAAATAAGGAGAATAAAGCCCTCGTAGATATACAGAAAAGCTGAATTTTTTTCACAAGTGATACTTCTATAGAAAGGTTCCAAAGGAAAAGAGTTGAGCACACACTTTTCCTTCTCCCTTCAGAGTCTGGGACCATTATTCCATAATGACCAAGGGAAAAGGAGAAAGCTCAAATAATTATAAAACCATAAGCACCACCATCCAGGCCTGGACGGACTTTTTTGTTTGTTAGGAGATGTGTTGTCATTAGATTTAATATATGTCTTATTTCAATCAAAATAAGCAAGTTTGCTCTGTACTTTCACCAATCCTTTTTTTCATTTGCACATTTACCAAGGTTTACAACCTTAAATTGATGGATGATCTTTTTAAAGCTGCATACTTGACATTGCCAGCTACATAATGCATAAGTGACAGAGTTTTTCAGGATCGAGTTAAATATTATCCAACCTGTACAGGCAGAGAGTTTTTATTGTGTTGTTATCCAGGAGGCTTCTCTAATAGACACTCCTGCCTCTGCCCTGAAAGTAAATAACTACCGAGTTATATTTTTAATTCAAACTTGCTCCTTCCCATCTGTTCTTTATCCCGTGACATAGCTGATCAAGACTAGCTGTATGTCTTTTGCAGTGGAAAAATGGAGAAAAAATTTTTGTCTATTACTTTTTTCTTTTTCATCCAGTCCAAGATACAAATAGCTCAGTTTTACATTCTTCCCCTCCTCTCTTTCTCTTTCCTGATCCTGTATAAATTTACATAGTTTTACAGACTAAGAGAGAGGGTACAATTTAAAGAGTTTTAATGACTGAGAAATTTTGGAAATATCTGTTTCTGCTGCAGCACATTACTGAAGTTTACCTATGATATTTTTTCACTACACTAACTGTTAATCTGACTAACAGCTCTCTTGTTAATTTAAGCATCTTATTCTGTTTTGTTGCTTAGAGCCCTGAGTTCTCCTTCAAGATATTCTTCTAGAAATACCTATGAGCCATCCTGTAAAGTTTCAAATATAAAGCTTATTACCATTTAAAGTAGATAACCTTAGGTAATTAGAAGAGGTGATTCTATGACATAAGTCAAGTAATTTAGCAGAAATTAAGGAAACAGAATTTTTGAAGTACCATAATTTTCATGAAAATTCCTCATGTTTGAAAGAGATTGACCGAGGTCTACACTTCACACATTCTTTTCCTCTTGCTTAAGAGGTTGTGCTTTATTCATTTATAGTAATAGGCCACTTTATAGAGTATTATTATTCTCAGTGAATCCTTTTAAGGGAGAGCATAGTAATGGCCTAACAAACCATGAGTTCAGAATTTGAAAATCAAACAGGAAAATTTATTTGATAATATTTCTTAACCAAGAGAAAAGTCTTAAGTACCATTTGAGAACTTTCTTGATTACCATGGTCTCAAGTTTCATGACTGATTCTGAGCCCAAACAGTCTGACTGACAACTCATGGGCTTAATGTTAAAATAGCACTGAAGTGCTTTAAACCAGAATCTAAATATTTCATACAGATATGATCAGAAGCATGTATTCATCTTGGACAGGGAATCACATTCCATTTACATACCTCCTTGTCTTTGAGTATATGGTCTGAAGTTCAGAGCCTTAAAAATACATTTATTTCAAAGGATGCTGGATCTGGCATTAATGAATAACTCTAGCTGCAGTAATATGCTATTTGAAAATACTTAATTGAGCTCTGAAAACTCCATGGAATACCAAAGCAATTTTTAGTACAGTTTGACTAAATTCAATGGCCAAAACTTCGTAACACTTCTGCGTCAAGCCCTAAAAGAGCTGAAACTAGAAGACTTGATGGGATAACCCTTGTTGCAAGAAAACTAAACATCAGGATGTGTCCACATTGCTTCTGCAGAAATAATATTTTCTTTCAATGTCATCCAAAGGGCAAGCTCAGCAAATGGCCCCATGGGAATTTCATGAGGTTTAACAAGACCAAATGCTGCTGCTGCATCTGAGTTGGGGCCACCCCTGTTATCAATACTGGCTGGGGGATGAACAGATGGAGAGCAGCCCTGCCCAGAAGGACTCAGGGGTGTTGGTGGAGGAGAGGCTGGACATGCCCTGGCCATGGGCACTCAGCCCAGAAAGCCAAACGCATCCTGGGCTGCATCCAGAGCACCGTGGGCAGCAGGGGAGGGAGAGGATTCTGCCCCTCTGCTCAGCTCTGGTGAGACCCCACCTGCAGTGCTGCATCCAACTCTGGGGTCCCAGCACAGGAAGGACATGGACCTGTCAGCGTGACTCCAGAGGAGGCCACCAAGTTGATCGGAGGCATGGAGCATCTCACCTGTGAGGAAAAGCTGAGAGCATTGGGTTTGTTCAGCCTGGAAAAGAGAAGGCTTTGGAGTGACCTAATTGTGGCTTTTCAGTACCTGAAGGGATCTTACAGGAGAGCTAGAGAGGGACTATTTACAAGGGCCTGGAGTGACAAGACAAGGGGAATGGCTTCAAACTGAGAGAAAGTAGCTTTAGATCAGACTTGAGGAAGAAATTCTTTACTATTAGGATGGAGAGGCCCTGGCACAGGTTGCCCGGAGAACCTGTGGATGCCCCACCCCTGGAAGTGTTCAAGACCAGGTTGGATGGAGCTTTGAGCAACCTGGTCTAGTGAAAAATGTCCCTGCCCATGGCAGGGGGGTTGGAACTAGGTGATGTTTAAGGTCCCTTCGAAGTCAAACCATTCCTAGGACTTATACTGAGCAGAGTCAATAAATTTGTTGCCTTGGAAGGAAGTAATGGCAATAAGCAATACTAGCACACTACTGCCAGTTTTCAAAGTTAATTGAATCAGCATATAAAAATGTTTTCCCTGTGTAATAAATCTCATTATAATCAACTACTCTATGGCAGGCATTTCCCTATGATATGCAAATTTCAATTATTTATTTAGAATATATTCAGCATTTTCATATGACTCCATTTTCTGTTTAAAAAATTTGAGAGTTGCTTTAAATACCCAGCTCTCCTCTGGAAAATGTTATTAGCAACATTGTATGCCAACATAATAATGGAGCTTTTCAAATATTCAGACTACAAATATACTTTGGAGGTGCAAAAAGGGTTTCACTCAAACTTCATTTAGGAGCTTCCTGGTTAAATCTGCTATGCTGACTTCTTTACAATATGCAACAAGGAATGAGATAAAGGTTTAAGGATATTTTACCTATTTTTCCCCTACACAAGAGAAAAACTTCATTATATAATCATTATTTATTTCCATATTAAAGCTCAGTCTCAATGAACTCATGCTGTATTTCCAAGTGTTAAAACAGCAACATCTATTGAAGGAGAAATACAGACCACTGACAAAAATGTACTAGTGATCCACTAATGCTATGAATCTCTTTCTCAACCAGTGTTGTTAAACATTCTGGAGAATAGCTAGATGACCGTATGCAAGGTGAAAAAATAAAAAGGAAGCACCAGAAAACAGATGTTGTCTAATGGAACTTTTTCACCGTTTACTGAGTTTCTCATTGTTTCTTGTCAGACATGAAGAACATGGCAAAAAAAGTCGAACATAAGCCACACAATGAGATTGCAAGTAACAGAGATATGGAGTTCTTTTTATTCCCTGAGTAGCAAATGCTTCCCCTCCATCATAGTTACTGTGAATACAGAACAGTGAGACCAAAACTTGTCCCATGGATAATTATTATTTAAATTTGTACAAAGCATGTTTTCTTTTGTGATTCTAATCCTGTAATCTCACTAGGAATGAAAGAACTTCCATGATGATGGCCATCTCTTAAGATTGCAAAACTCAACCTGTGAGTTTCTGTTCTTTTTCCTTTCCACTGTTTTTGCAGAAAATTGTATAGAATAATACATTACTTCAATGCAGACTAGGCTGTCACTAAAAATAATTTCCAAAGAAGCATTAACATTTCATCAATTCTTCATGCTTGTTTATTTTTTGGGATTCACATGGAAAAATTAAATTTATATGAAAGAAACACCTGAAATATATGTATCACATGGTCAAAGAACTGATCAGTAAAGCAGAAAAACACAGCAGGAAAAACAAGGATTCATAATTAAAGTAGATTAAAACATACATCTCATCAAAATGATGGGTGTGTATTTAAAAAAATTATAGACAAAGCTTTTATATATAGTCAGTGTAGATACACCTTCAGGTATCACAGGAAATTTGATCATAGACAGCTAAATGATGAATGCTAAACTGTGATAGAAGGATACATAAAAAAAGACACTTGAAGGTCCATAAATAAACCCCAGCCAAGAACTGTTTGATGCTAGATTTGAATATCAGCATGTGAATGATTGGTTGCAGCCATCACAGATATTTCTCCTCTTTTTTCCTTCTGGCCCCTTGGATATTTAACTGCACTTTTCAAAAGAGAAGAAATTCAAAAGGAGCAGTAATTGTAGAAAATCCACTGGACAAAGACAGCGGATACATATAGGATGTAGATTTCAATCTCCCCTGATCCCACCTCTCTGGCTGTGCCTCATTGTGACAGACATAGGAAAAATAAGTAATTGCAGAAAAGGAAGGAGTCTGGTAAGGATATGACACACCATCTGAAGTTGTTTATATGGGTTCTTATGTTCAGCATTTCCTATTAACTGGGTATAATTGCTCTGTGTTCTCTGGATTCCATTCTGAACCCTCCCTCGTACAAGGGAACAAAGACAATCTGTAGATTTTTGACAAGATGATTGGTTTAGAGGATGGTTACTACCATGTTTAATGCCATGCTGCTTAAATACCACTGGATATGTGCACCCCTTGGCAATACACAGGCAAACAAACAGGAACCTCTTTCTTAACTGGTGCAAGCTAAGAGGAATTTTTGACTGTTATTAGAAACACATTCTGGCAACACTGTATGGATTCTTAACTCCTGTTAAAAGTCTCATAGCCTATTTCTGAATACAATCCCTATATTCAATTTAGCAAGGACAAGAAACATAGGATTCTAGATTTACGTTGGCATATCTCTTTCCCTGCAGATGAAATTTTTGCCTCTGATTTTTGCCTTTGTAGAGGAAGCAAAGTGATTGGTTTTGTCTGCCTGTGTGGCTTTGAGGTCTGCCTTCTCCCTCTCCAAACTAATCCAATAAAATAAAAAGTGCTCTGGAAAGCATGACTCCTACAAGAGAGGCATATTCTGACTTTGAGGGAGAAAACGTGTCTGCATTAGGATGATAAATGACTGACTATAATTAATTAATCAATTAATTGATTTTACAATAAAATCCAGTATTAGAAGTAGTGGTCTTAAATACACCGTGACCTGCAGTTTTATCTGATAAATTATGCTCCATCAAAATCCACACTCAGCAGTTATTTATTGCGCAAAGTTCCAAATTGGATCTTCTACTTCTGAATTAATTTGGATCCTAAGTATTTTGCATTTGTATTGCCACTCAAAAGGGTTCTTGTAAAAATCATGTTTAAAAAAGGGATATACAATGTTTACAGTAGGAACATGCTTGACTTTCTATGATATTAAAAAAGCTTAGCAAAAGGGAACAATGCTCATCATCTAAATGTCTGGTCTAGAAAAATTACTCCTGGGGTAATTTCAGGATGCTGCTCTCCCTGGATTCAATTTATGTTCTGCATCTACAATAAAGGGCAAATGTCTCTGCAGTTCCCTGCTGAAATCAGTGTTGGGCTTGTACTTCTCAGTCTCACAGCTTGGAAGAATGCCACTGCAAAGGAGCACGGAAAAGGGAAATGAGCCACCGCAGAGAAAGTCAAGAGTGAAGATGCACTTCAAATCAATTTTGCTATGAAGTTGAGCTCTTGTTATGTCTGGTAGGAATGGATTTTAACAGATAGGAGAGAATAACCTCTGGGCTACTATTCTCCTAATCACACAGATTTTTTTCCTTTTTCTTTTTTTTTTTAACTTTTCTGGAAAGACCAAAATGTTAAAAATTTTAAAAAATATTATTTTAATAGTGCTAAGTGTCTAACTGAATCTCAGAAAAGTGGTTCCGTCTTGGGAAAATGATGCTATTTAACCTATGAAACATGTTAAACAGATTATTTAAGTGGCACTTTGTTATTCTAACTGCTATGTTGTAATGGTGGAAGAGATGACGGAACAGACAAAAGATGACGGAAGAGACAGAAGAAGCACCAGTCTGATGAAGTATTAGAAAGAAATTTGAAATGGCATTTGACAACATATCAAATAAAGGGCACAATTGAATAAGGGATCACAAAGCAAATATTCAGTAGTATTTAGAAGACTACACCACTTTAAAATCCATTAAAATATGTTTTTGTAAGTGGTATCCTGGACACAAACTGAGGAATAAGATTTCAGAATAGCTGAAAAATCACAAGAATTGCTCATAACCACTCCAAAGCTTTTCCACAACTAACTGAAATATAGGTCATAAGTCTCAAAAAAAAAAAAAATTCAGCTTCAGATACTTACCATAAACCCATCACAACAGTTACACACATCAGCATTTTTGAGTTCAGCTTGCAGCAGCAAACAGTTAGGTACTGTTGGCAAAAAGAGAAAGCAAAGTTTGTTGCTACAAATTTCTGGATTATTGCTCAAAATATCCATGTCTACAGTGTGGTTTAGAGCAGCTCCATGGTTAGAATGTATTTGGGATTTGTTATCATTTGGGCAAGCATGACAAGATAAGATCTTAAAAACTGTATTCAAAACGTGCACAAGTTCGTTTACACTGCCTACAGTGCTGCATTGATGCCTATCTCTTTCCTGAGTTATTTCACTAACAAAGGGGTCATAGCAAACGTACACAGAGCCAATAAACCTACAGACATTAACTTCCCCCTGCTCCCCAAAGTCTTTATATAACAAAATTGTGTGTGGTTGGTTGTGGCTTAGATACATTGCCAAAAGAGTTTTCATCGACTCGCCATTTATTCACATCGCAACATTCTCAAATTCACTTCATCTATTTTTAGAGACAGATAATAAACATTTATGTGATCAAAATAAATAATACAGGACTACTGAAACATCTCAAAGGCTTTGCTATTCAGAATGGCATCAGCTCCTGCCAAGGAAGTACACTCAGCACTAGCCACACTTTAGTTTTCAGCCATTTATTTTTGTCATAATGAAAATGCCTTCTCTCCAAGTACATGGCCACTCTTCCTCTCTTACGTCAGAGTCTACAAGCTATCGAGGGTAAAAGATGTATGAGCCTGTTCAGACTGAGAGAGCCAGCAACTTAGTCAGTATGTTTCTTTTTTTAGTATTTAATATCTTTCCTGACTGCAGCAGATTTTGTGTGCTTGGAAGTTACCACTAAAATATTTGGACTACCACTGTTTGAAGGACAGTGACCGCTGAGACAGGACAGCGAGTCAGAATTTTTGCTTGTTCTACATTTAAACACACTGTTAAAGAGATAGGATAAATACTTTTTTTTAAACAAACTCCACGCGTCAGGCCGTGCCACTGTGAATCACACATTGCTGCTTACCAGACATGTCTCTGTTAACCACAGCTGCTCGCATTCCTTTGTGTACGCTTACAGTGTGCAGACTGAAAATCCCAAAATGAAGAGGAAAGGGGGGAAAAAAACTGGATTCCAGATGATCTGACCGGATTCAGATAGAAGAATCTGAGGCAGCAGCTTCTTACAGCTTTGGAAGGAGTTATCTAACTAAACCTGAGGGATTAATATATCACACCATTCCTAGATAACCTATCTGCAAAGGCATTAACTAAGAGTTTAGAACACAAGTAAAAGCATTCACCACTTCTACTTCAGCAGCCTAAAGCTGCAGCCAAGCCACATGAGAGTGCATACTGACATCAGATCAGTCCTTTCTAAAGACCTATACAGAACTGCATTGTTTCCTGCAATCAGCAGTTTTAGGCCAAATTCTATGAATTTCAGTGACCTTGTCTTTTATCAAATAAAATGTGAAGCACTGGTGAATTGAATGAAAACTTTAACTAAGCTCAACAACAGTTTAAGCATTTCATGCTGGGATACGCAAAAGAACAAGACTATTCTGTAAAAGAACAAGCAGACATGTAGTAGATTAGACTGTCTGTACCAGCATCTCTGAAATTCAATCCTTTCTTAAATCATTTCAAAGGCAGATGGACAATGTTTTGCCAAGTCTGCAATTCGGTGGTGATGAAATTGCCTCACGAATGTGAAGTTAGATGACTACTTAGAATTTCATATATTTATGAGAGAACAGAGGAAGAATTATCTGAGGTCTTCTAAACTGCAAGAAAAGACAGGAAATTGGCTACATGCTGAAGCATCGACAAAAGGACAAGCTGAATCTGTTTATAAGAATGCTGGCAGAAGATTGAAGTGCCTTACAATTTCAAATCAAAGGCCTGCTGGTAGAGAAAAGCTGAGAGAAAAAAGAAATCTGCAAATACACTTACACTTTGCTTCTGATATGAGATAGAAAAGAGGAACAGAGAAATTAAGAGGGGAGGAGGAATGTCAGGAATTTTAATACAGGTAAGTATTTCTGAGCTCAGATTTGCAAAAATATAGGAGATAATGGGAAAAATAACTATGGTAAATATATTTGAAAGAACCTCCTGGCATATTAAAAAAAATTACAGGCTATTTAGTTTTGTATTATAGCAAGGATGTTTAAATACTTAGTGGTTTATATTCTGGTTTGATGAGTTTGTTAGAATACTTGCAGTGTGCAAGATACTTGTAGTTCACTTTGCCATACTACCCTTCCATGGTTTTCTGCACTATATTTAAAGGAGAGGCTTTAGAACCCATTTTTCTACAGTTGGTTTTTGTGCAGAGAGTACCTGTGCAAAAGATGGCAACATTGGTAGACAACAGAGCTAAAAGTTACTTCTATCTATGTAATGATACAAAAATCTCATTACTCTTGATACACTACACCAGGTACTTTTCTGCAAGGGAGACAGGAAAAGAAGGACATCCCCAGCCATCTTCTTGTTCGGAACATCAACATCCCTACAGTTACTAAACATTAATAAGAGCACACAATAATGGCAGATCAATTCTGAAGAAAGGGATGAAAAGGAAAGTCTAAAAACCATTTGTAAAAGGACTCAAACTTCTGAAATAGATATGACTTTGGATATCTGACTTCAGCTGCGTGATCCAAGAAGTTTCTGTTCATTGTCTCCTTGAAAAATAAGGCTTTGCAAACACTGAATATCTGATTTTGATTTGAAACTTTACTTCTATATTTACTTGTCTCAATTTCACCCTGTTTCAATGACAGCAGAATAAGAAAAATTGACAGAATAATGTTTAGGTTTTTAGATTCTCATTTCAGAGCTCAGAGCATGTTCACACACCTGCTCATGGTATGCTTGACCCACAGGTTTAACCCACTGCCTCTTCAAAAGTCACTTAGTGCTTTAGCTGACACTCATCTTGTGTAATAGCCTCATGCAGAAACACGTGTGTCCAGATCCACCTCAGCCTAATTGCAAGGAATTCAACCCCCAGCTTCCCCCTACAATGCCTTAGCCTGAAAATAAGGCAGCCTGGATCAGAGCAGTACAGAATGATTCAGTCTGTCCTGTAATATCTGGACCTGCCTACTTTCATCATCCTCAGTAGGCAGAAAGATCACCGTCTGGTGATTCAAGAAACATCTGTGACATATTTTTAGAACTTACTTCAGTCCCCTCCATTTGCTTTCCATCACCATCTTTTGTCTTTCCTCCCTGCTACTTACTTTCATTTTACCTATCGCAAATCTGGAACAATAACTTCAGATTTTGCTAGTCTCTGTTCTTACTCCCTCTTTTAATCTTCGCGTTACTTTCCCATCCTCTCACGTCACAGCACAAACGCACTTGTCCCACACCCCAGCCTCTTTAACTACCATCTCTCCTCTCTGTTTAATCTCTTTACGCTCAGAAATAGCACTCTGTGTCCTGCCTTGAACTGCCAGCTCCCTTCAATACAGCTAAGTTCCTCTTGAAATTAGTCCCTTTTTGCCTTCTCTGACTTTGCACTATGATAATTTTCTCCCACTGTCTTTCTTCACCAGATGTCTCTAGATTTTATTGTGGTTCTTGGTGGGAAATCCAAAATATTCTTTATTTTGTCTCCTTCAATCTTGCCTTTAAATTATCTCAGTCTACCCTTACCTGCAAATTTAAATTTAACTACTTTTTTAAAGCAACAGCCCTAATTCAGCATCCCAGACCCACTGCCTCCTTGTTTCTCTGACATCTTTTTATGAATGACCAGCTACCAATGTTTCAAATTTACAAAATTGTAACAGGCATCTTGATATGCATTTGCATCATTTTTCCCCATTTTTTTCAAATCTGAACGACCAGCATTTCATTGCCATGTTTGTTTATAAATACAAGACATATTTGGTCTCCCACCACTTATTAAAATGCTGCTGCAAAGACTGGTCTTCTACCACAAAATTGTATCCATGCCACCTGTCTCATTTTATTCTTCTACTACTAGGTCACTTTTTTGTATGAAACACAATCTATTTGTCTTTATTCCTAACACTAAGTACATCATAGCCCCATCCAATTCCCCATTCAGCAATTTCCAGTAATTCAGCAGCAGGAACTCCAAATGACTTCTCGTCTCAGTCTCCATATTTTAACTGCTCTACCTCTCTCTCACACGACAAAGTAAAAAATATCTCCCCCATCATTCTCTACCCCATTCATAAAAAAAAACCTGACAGCGACTCTTTTTAAGGTCTATGACTACCAGATACCATCACTGTGCTTTTCTTGTGCACTGCACTTTTTGGCACCTGGTATTTCATTTTACTCTCAGAGCAGGGACATTCATCGGTGCATTCATATGAGGCACAGCCAAGCGCACGACTGCCACATTTATGATGCTGTGTAGGGATGTTCTCATGGGGACGACATCTGGTTGCAGCTCCTTGTTCATGTTCAAAGCTGGTCCTAAAACGTCTTATGGGAAGGAGAGGGGGAATTATAAGGAATTTTTATAGAGATAGAGGCCTTCGCAAAGAAGATAAGAGTCTGGAGAACTGACACAAGTTGCACAGGACAAAATAGAAAAGTCAAGTGAAAAGCCTTTTCACCAAGAGCAAAACTGGTCTCCCAGAAGGGCTTCTAGCAAAAAGTCACTTCACTTCTTCCCTTTGCTCTTCTCCCTGTCCTAGCCTTGCAAACATGAGTCATTCTAAAGGCAGAGGTCACATTCATGTTCACAGCCTGAAAACTATGTAGAGTAATACAGAATCTATTGTCATAACCAGACAGTAAGGAGAGCGACGAGGCACTAACAAATCTATTTCTGTTCTAGATATATGTAGGTATATAAATAATTTTTTAATGGTTTTATTCTAAACTGATGCTCCTATCGATACTGTTACTGCTACTCCAAGCAACTACAAAATCTGTCCAATTCTTTTCAGTGTAGATTTCTGTGACTCTTTTCATGTGGATTTACAGGATCAGTATTACCTCTTGAGTTGCTCTCCATTTTGAACTAAAAGCTTAAGGTATTTTTAATATTCTTTGTGAAACAGTATTTGCAGTAAAATGGTACTTGGAAAAGTAGTAGGAATATCTCACAGAAAGCAAGCATGTTTATACTGAATTACCTGATTTCTGTCTTTTGTGATTCTGCATATTTAGCATCATTTGGTTTAGGATTAAAGACCAGCAGAAATTACTGCTAAAGACTTATAAGTACATTTAATCCTATTTTATACTGAGGTCTTTATTGAATCATGTATTTTAAGTTACACTCACAAGAAGTGCAGAGAAAGGCACACTGAACTGGTCTTATACAGCAGTTAAAAGCCTTCTTCAAATGCTAATCATTTATAATTAGTCTACTTCAATTAGTAATGAACAAATTGCCCTCTCCAAGAAAAGAGAATATATTCCATGTGCTGATTAAAAGGGAAGAGTGATCTTCAAATTCTGAAGCGAATGATTGATGTGAAGCAAAACTCTCTCACAATTTCATTCTTTTAACTCTTTGATGAACTGATCAACAAAGGCAAGTTTCCCAAAAGTCTTAGAAACATTATTAGCAATTCACATAAAGAAAAGCACATCTGTGTTCATACGTTCTCACTTTAAATACATCCTTACTGCAGCGCTATTTTATGCCATTTACTAAACAGGTGTTATCTTCCCTCTTTTCTCCAGGAATCAGCTTTTAATTGACTACTTTCCAATGTGCAAAAAAAATCAAAAAGCAATTGGCTGGTTGGGAACTGATTGTTAGGCAGTAGTCCCAAAAAAACCTTTGGGCAGGAATAAAGGCATCTTACTGATTCAGAACAACTTCAATCGCGAAAGATTATACAGTTTGTGAGAAAATACCTATGCTGAATTTTGACACAAGACTTCTTTCACTTGCTCAGTGTCTATTCTAAATAGCCAAGAGTGTGTTTACTGGAAGAATGGTTTTTCCCAGTCTTAATGTACGAGTTCTTCAGGCAATAGTGTACTTCAAGCATATGCAAATCAATAGTTTTGAATCACCTACACTGAAATAGGGTAGGGACGAGGGAAAGAAAACTGGATAATTCATTCAGAAAGTAAGTTTCTGCTTTCTGCTGATATGCCAGCCGGTGAATTACAGAAAATCAATGTTCTGTTCTTTATGTTCTGTTGTTAGGTGTTCTGCTTCCAGATGTTTGGAGTGGTCTTGAGTAAGTGGAGTTTTGTTCGTTGGTTTTGGTGGCATTTTTACTTTATCAGAAGTGCGTGTGGGATATTAAGTGAAAATATACAGGAAAATGCTACATTTTAAAAAGTAGAGAAAACCCTTCTCACTGATATGGTTGTGTAGGCAAATGCTGCAGGACTGGTAAGGAATATATTAACAAAAAGATTGCAAATGGAAAAATGCAGACATAACAAAATGAGATAAATTTCTTCAATGAGAAGACTGTCTCAGTAAGAGCAGCTGAACTAGGGAGAGAGTTTCTCTAGTAAAAGTAATGGCATTTAACAGAGATTTTGAGTTCTTCATTTCAGTTTTACCTTCCTTTCACTAATTAAAGCTGCATTCAGTTCTTCCCGTAAGGACCCATGGCATGGTCATGGTGATAACACCAACATGGAGGTGTTATCTCCTTCCAGTCATCCTCAGCAGGCATGGACTGCCCTCCATTTGAGGAGGCAGATGAAGGCACTGAAGCATTGCTTGGAATCTGATATAAACTGTAAAGCATTACAATATTATAATATAAATTGAAGGCATGTAGACATGTATTAAATTGTAATCACTCCCCTCTATATGGGAATAGGGAAAAGGATATCTCACATTACATAAACATACAGCTATAGCACTAATTAATTTCCTGATTAAAGCTACAGATAACTCCATAAAATAATTAGCAATAGCTTCATAGATCATTTACCAAGTATCTGAAATTCAGACAGTAAAACACAGTTGCTCTAAGACAATGGTTATCTCCCCTGTTAGTCTGTTTCTTCTTTAACTATCAACTACATTAGTAACATTATGGGGAGCTCCCAGCAACTCCATAAATGTTTTATCAGACTTGAAGAAAGATCATTATCCCATAAAACACCAGTGTAAGCATCTCTGATTTCACACACTTAACCCTTTGTCTTAGTTCACTTGAAAACCTGCTGGTTCTGGAAAAGTCATTTATTGTGTCCAAGAACAACAAATAATTTTTCAAAGGATTTGTTGTTTGATTGCAGATGATCTCACCACCTTATGAAGATGTGAGGATCCCGTGTTCAGAAGTAGATTGAATTTTTCTTTCTTTCAAGGTTTCCAGACACAGCAAAAATAAAATGTCCACAAGATACTGGACAACACACGTAAACTAGCCATATAATTTACGCATTTGTACTTTTATACAGAATATTTCACAGAACCACTGTTTATTCAGGGATTATTCAAGAGGTTACTTAGGGATAGACTTTTGGTCAAGTGCCTTAGTCTTATCACATAGAGTGAGTTTTATCTTCTACCCTAGACATTATATCTGACTTTTCTGAAGGAGCAAGTTTAGGAATTTACTATTGGGCAAACACAACTATATGTGTTACTGTGTTACGTCCTCTACCTTTGGAAACACAACAATGAAATAAGAAACTGAAGATAGCATCTATTTAAAGAAAAAAATCTGTATTGTTCTAAAACTGGCCTTTTCTCTGGCCTCATGATGTGAATACTGTTTTGTTTGACAGAAAATGTAGTAGTATTGTGTAGTATCATCAGACTATTGATGGACTTTCAGAGTTGTCATCAACAGTACTAATTCTGCATAAATGAAAAATAATTACTCAGGAGTCAATCAATTTGCCACCTATAACACACAGAGTACTCTGAGAAGTAACACAAAAAGCGTCTTTGTAAAATGACAGTTTGTATTAAAAATTAAACATTATCTTTAATGAAGCGGCTTTTCATATAAGAAAAACTCTCACAGCACCAGCTTCAGAATCCACATGCTGTTTCATTAAAAAACATATATGGAAAAAGGAACTGTGTGCACATGAAATACTCAGTAGACATGAGCTCTGTATGTTCTGTGAACACCAGACAGGAAAGAGACCTGTTCCAAAGAATTAGTGAAAACACACAGATTTCAAAAAGCAGTCTGGTTGCCTGGGAACTCAGTGAGAAACCCAGAATAGTTTTACAGCTGATCAACGTTCATTCACAAAGTAATAGATAAAAAAAGTGCTGATCTAGAAAGAAATGAAGATGCATTATCAACTATATACAATATAATCTGCTGCTCAGGCATTCCATAAGGATGTTCCCTTATCTTGGGAACATCCTTATGGTAAACCTTATGGATTTTTTTTTTGTGGCAAAACATCACAGAATACCTTAATCCAGCTGGAAAATTGTCTTCATATCTAAACCACAAAGAAGTAAACACCTAAGGAAATACTAAGAATGCAACACAATGATGGATTTTTGTGGAGAGAAAACTTGGAAAGAAAATTATTATTTCATTGTGAGTGATACTCTAGAAGTACAGCCACTAGCAGAGTGAAAAGAAATTGAAAATATAGAAGAAATTTTCTCTGATAATAAGTTTTTCTGGATTATGGAAAAATCTTTGATGGAAATTACATCTCCTGGAATTTGGACAAAGCACTGTAAATGTAATAAAGGATATACTGATGGATTGGCAGAACAGGAGCTGGAAGAGCTTTTAGTATTTTTCCTCTTCTTTCCTAACTCTTTACTCTTATCATTGACAGCATTAAGTATTTCTAGTATTTTGATGCTATTTCTATAGTAGGAAGAAGTTAATTCCACATTTTAAGTGAAAGAATTCCCAATTTCTACAGGAACGTCTTGCAATGAGCTAACAGATACTAAAAACAAAAGGTGAGAACTATCAGCATTTAGTTTAACATCTACATAAGAGCTATTTCTATAGAATTCCTTTATACAGTGTAGAGGTCAGCACTTCTAGTGCCTACATCATTTCATATTGCCAACAGGTTATTTACGAGCCGTATCAAGAGAACCACTCACAGCCAGAGATGAAAAACACAAAATAAAACTTGTACAAGCTGGAGTACAAATGGTAAGGTTATTAGGATGTAATTAGACATTAGGACGTAATGAAATTAAATGGACATCAAACACCCAGTTCCTGCAGTGTGAGGCAGGATGGTGTGGGGTTTTTTGAGTAGAGTGAACGGATGAAGCAGAATGCAGAGGCCAACTCTCCTGGACTGAGAGCTGTCAGGACCATTCTGCCTTCACACAAGCACATGCCATCGTTAGCAGCAACACAGATCTCCAGAGAAGTTCAGAGAGCAGCACGCTCCTTCCAGAAGATGTAGAAGCTGTCTTCAGGAGCCAGGCTTCTCGGAAGAATGTGCTTTGTACTGCCTTTGCTCTTGTTAGCGGCCTGAGATATGGAGAATATTTTTGGATGTTTCCAGTTACTTCAAGAATCAAACTTCCTAATTTGTCTCCTACTTGTTCTTCAGCTATACCCAGCTGTGTAACAGACTAGCAAGCAGACTCCACCATAAAGGAACTGTCTGCTCTTTGCATAAACTGGGATTGATGATTCCTAAATAAACCTGTATTTTGAGCTGTGCACATTAAGATTCAGAAATGTAAAGTCAAGACTGCTGACTGTGATCCCATCACACAACAGTATGCTTGTGTTCTGCCAGGATGACATTTTTTGTAGTTATGTCTTCTTGTCACAAGAAAACCTGAAAATGTAAAGTAAGCAAAGATACAGAGGTTTTACTCCTTTTTTACAGCACTCAAAACTCAAATCATCCTGATTATATAGCAGTGAATTTAGGCATATTACAGAAGACATGAGGACAAATGCAGCCTAAAATCAATCTTTGCAGAAGGTAGGGTCTTGATTTGCCCCTCAGACTTCAATCTATTCTCAAAGTTGTATATTCTCAAGATAGATTTTGTAGGTTCCGATTTTCAAAAAAACAAGGTGTATTTCCTTGAATAGTTTTTTTCATACCTTTTCATCATGTAATAGAATTTTTATGAGGGTTTTTTCTGATTATTTAGATTATCAGGCACCAACAAAGGCCCTGTATACCAAAAAAAAAAAAGAATGTGGGGAGTTTTTTTATCTTTATGTAAATGTGTACATTAAAAACGCATTACATATTTATGGAAAGCAAGAGTTAACTCCTCCTCACTGCATATTTTAAGTCAGTATTATTAATCTTGAAGTGCAAAAGGAAGTCCATGTGTACCATTGCCAACTAAAGGATTTTCTCACAGGGAAAGGTAAAGTCGCAGGCAGCTTTTCAGATTGTCTAGGATCTCAAATTGCCTCTTACATCATATTATCTCTTAGCCATTAATGTAAGGAATGAGGCCAAGCAAAAGAAGATGGACACTCCTGTTATGATACGGTTTACACCCAGAAGAGCAAAGAAAATTAAGTCTCTGTGCATAAACCGGAAGGAACTGAGAAGATTCAAAATATACCCAAAAATGAGATTAAAATGAAAGAAGGAACAAAAGAAAGAACGAAAGAAAGAAAGAAGTGTGCATGGCAGGTGTGGGGACAGGGAGAGAGTGACAGTGGTTAGGTGGGAGCGTATCAACCATCCGAGGGTCCCAATGACGTCTTGTTGCGCCCCTCCATCTGGTCTTCTGGTGGTGAGGGTCCACCATCGCTGCTGCCACACCACACGGCCACACGCCGTGGATTAATATATGCTTTTGGGCGGGTGGGAACGCCCACGTGCCCCCCTTGCAGGGGCCAGTTTGACCCTGTCCCTTGCAACACTGAGGATCTGTTGCATCATCTCTGGTGCTCTGGTGCAGGGTCTGGGGACCCCTTTGGGGGGCCCTTTGCTGGGCCATGACACCCCCTCTGCTGCGGATAAGCTTTTCCTCCCAGTGAAGAGCCCCTCAGCTGGGCTCCTCTGCACAGCGGAGGATGGGTGGTCACTGCGCCTCTCACCAGAGGCTTTTCCAACACTCAAAGCCTCTCTCCCCCACCCTTTGGTGCAAGGGTCTGTTCGAGCCTGGCAGCTGATAGCCCTGGGGCTGTGGTCTCCACCTTGGAGGTGTTAAGCTTAAGGCTTTGTGAATGTCCCCAGCCCTGAGCTGTTACTTTATCTTATCTTCATCAGACAGCAGGCCCAGGGCCTCTCAGAACCCCATGCAGGGTGTGGTCATCTCCTCTGCAGCTTTTGTAATACAGTTTTGAAAGTCCTTCATGAAAATGTTTAAGTCATAGACTATAATATTTCAGTCTCTGACAACTCCCAAATCTGGATGACCTGTAGCTCTCAGAAGAGCCATCCAGGGCTACAGGCAACCAGACATGACTTAGTGTAGACTGACACAGCTCTAACTTCAGCCAGCAGTAGGGATCTATCTGGAACTCGGCCAGCATCAGGCTCGAGGCAGTGAAAAGCTCTTTTTGTTCTCAGTCTGTTTTGTTGTTTTTTTTTTTTAAATAAAGCCTGCACACACTACCCAACTTGTTTTTCTATTTATATCCCTGCTTAGACATATATAGGTAACTCTGCAGACCTTTCAGCGAACACATACTTCATAGCAGACACTTTGCCAGGGCACACACTGCAGGAAGCAAAGCTCCATCAGCAGTCCCCACAGCCCTGCTCCCTGCAACACGCACACCACAGGCCTTCCATGTTATGCAGCTGTCTTTCATTCCCATAAGAACTGAGCTGGAGAATGGATAGGCNATAATATTTCAGTCTCTGACAACTCCCAAATCTGGATGACCTGTAGCTCTCAGAAGAGCCATCCAGGGCTACAGGCAACCAGACATGACTTAGTGTAGACTGACACAGCTCTAACTTCAGCCAGCAGTAGGGATCTATCTGGAACTCGGCCAGCATCAGGCTCGAGGCAGTGAAAAGCTCTTTTTGTTCTCAGTCTGTTTTGTTGTTTTTTTTTTTTAAATAAAGCCTGCACACACTACCCAACTTGTTTTTCTATTTATATCCCTGCTTAGACATATATAGGTAACTCTGCAGACCTTTCAGCGAACACATACTTCATAGCAGACACTTTGCCAGGGCACACACTGCAGGAAGCAAAGCTCCATCAGCAGTCCCCACAGCCCTGCTCCCTGCAACACGCACACCACAGGCCTTCCATGTTATGCAGCTGTCTTTCATTCCCATAAGAACTGAGCTGGAGAATGGATAGGCGAAGTGACGCATTTCCGATTTAAATTTTGGTCTCTTTCAGTTTAGAGGCTGCGTGCAGTGAGCACATACTCAGACTTGACAAGCTGGAATTGCTCATGTACTGCTGTTTATATGTCACAGAAGATGCTGCTTTGTAAAGTTATATGCACTATGAACATATTTTACTTTTGAAATAATATTGTTTACAGGATTAGAAGTAATAAAATAATAGCAAGCCCAGCAGAAATAACAGAGCTTATGTTTAAGTATGAGTTTTCCTCTCCTAATGGGTAGATATTTATAATTTACTAACCCTGCAGTGATAATGAGGGTAACCTGCCACAGCAAAGTAAGCTCTCTGACTTTCCAGCTTAGTGTTCCATTTGCTCAGGCAAGCGAGCTGGTTTCCATCTCAAGTGAATGTGTAACTCTCTTCACAGGCTGCTCAGCACAGGAAGTTTGGTCTCTGAGGTTTCTCTGCAGACAATGTGCCAAGAGGGTCTCAGTGAGACTCCTCCACACAGCCCAGAGATAACTGGACTCTGGGACACAATGGGAGAATGGACAGCAGCTGTGAAGTGTTGGAGGACAGAGAGGACCTGGTGTGGGTGTCACACTGTGCAGGGAAGCTGGAGGTGGCCCTTGGCTCCTCCTCAGCTACCATTTTTCTCATCTCTCTGTTACAAGGTGTCACTACAGCACCAGTGCCCCCAGCATATCTGAGATGGCTGATACAGTGACAAGGCACAATAGTGCTGAAGGTGCTAAATGCCATCTGATCATTCTGGCATGGCCCGGCCACCCAGGCTAGTAATATTTGTTTGCTTTCTCAAGCTCCACAGCACACAAACTCAGACATGTTGCACGCTGTTCTTAAAACTGACTTGGTCTCTGAAGACTTGAAGACTGCTAAACATCACTCCAGTGCCTACAGCTGGACCTACTGATCTCTGATACTCTTGGCAAAAAAGACCTGCATCTCTGTTTTCCAAAGGCACCAGATTTGTAGGTAAGAAATAGCCTAAACAGGGCCACAAAATGAAACACTTGAAGACTAAAGAGTGGTGGGTTTGGAAGGATTTTTTGGGTTGAGAGTGGTGTCAGGAGAATACAACACATGACATAGGCACTATTTCATACTGTGTCTGTATGCTATTATACAGGATAATCTGGGGTTTTGCACAGGTATATTAGAGTCACTCTACAAGAAAGATCACAATGTTTTGGTGTCCATACTATTCGCCCCGTATTTTAAAAGGAAAATAAGCCTCTAATCTTATCTACACAGTACTTCTAAAATTTCCTTCTCATCATGTCTAAACAATCAGCATTCCTGTAGTAAGTAATGCCTTGATATTAAATAAGTCTCTAAGGTATCTTTTCATGGAGTTTTCATAGCATGGGCTGATTTATTTAATTGATGACTAGCTTTGTATGTGCTTATTTTTAATCCTACACATTTATATTATAAGGAATTGCTGTTTGTAATTATTTCAAAGACCTAACACCAATATTTTTAATGATAATAATGAATGACATAGCTTTTAGCAAGCCTTTTAATGTTTGTAAAACAATACTCTAATTAGTCCGAATAAAATATTTACTCAGTTAATACAAAAGAGCTTGATATTTTACTCGATTTCACGTGAATACAATGAATCCAACAGGCTGAATTTCTCTTTGAAATACATGACCATATACCTTTCTTTTAATCACACTCTCATACTTTAAAATCTGTAGAATACTCTTGAAGACGTCTATGTTACGAGTTAAATATTAAATACTACCAAAAAGACCCCTATAGCATTTTACCTGCTCTACCATCTTCTGTATCCAACTGTTGTGGCACACTGAAAATTTAAATTGGAAGGTCTTTCTGCCAGAGGAGGTTTTATTCCTAACTGGCAGAACAGCTTCATTGTCCATTGCTAAGGTTCCTTGTGCTAATGCACTACAAAGAATGATTATTATTTAATGAATACCTGTAGTCTCCAGGATGGTTCACTGAGGTTATCACTGTCAGTTACATTTTCTAAGCTTATATTAAAAATTACAGGAATAGCTATTCCCTTGTTCACTAAAGAGGACAGAATATTTTACCACTAAAGCAAAGAGTGTGCACAGATACCATCTGCAGTTGCAGTCTCAAGAGTTCTTAAAAATAGCAAGGAATCCATCTCTGGGTGCATGATCTTGGCCTGTGATTCAAAATTCATTTTTAGGCCCTTAAATAGGCAAAGGAGTTTATAAAAGCCCTTATTATCTAGTCATGTCACACAAGTCACTGTCTGCCAGTGGAATCCATCAGTCCCCTATCATTGGAGATGAGTCATTTCTCTTTATCCAAGTTCACAGACTGCAGAGGCTATTATTTTGATAATAGGCCTTCAGGTGTTTCCATTTTGACATCTGAAGCATTTCAAAAGACTTCTGAAGATTTTCAGGAAATATTCAAACCATCTAGTCTCAAATATGGAGAGATCCACCTATTGCTTTCCATTCTCCCCATCTTTCCTCTTTTGCTTCTTTCAGAAAAATTTAGAGTGAGATTTGAATTTTCAAATTCTTTTTGACAAGTGAGTTATTGATTTGAGATTGTAAAGCACAATTTTAATCACTTAATTTTTGGCCAGTCTAATCAGTATTTTAGCTTATGAGATGAAATATTTTTTTTTACATTCCATGCTTCTAGGAAAACACCAAGAAAAAAGGTTGTGAATTTCAACAAACTTTTTCCAAGTTTTTCATTAATCTGTTCTTCACTATCCCACATCCTTCTTCCCAGCTCACTCTAAAATTTCCTGAACATTAAGGAAATTGTTATTACTGCACTTGGTATCTCTTTGACTAATCTCGTAACAGATGCTTCTCTAAACAAGCAACACACTTCGTATCCATTATTTTAAAAATGTAATCAAGGGCACAGCACATTTATTGTTAGAATTTTATCTCTCTGTAGCATGCATGAAATGTACAACCATCTTTGAGCAAGAACTGAGGTGTTCTGAACATCAGTGTGGACTGAAAACTGTATGAAAGTTCTTTCAGCCTATGGGAAAGCATCAAGTGAATACTTCATTGTGAAAAAACACTGGAAATTTGGCCTCAAATTTTTGGGAGCTTTCCTTCATTGGCTTCTGCTGTTTAAACACGATGAGATTTCAGATTATCATGTCTATTAAACTAAATCTCACCTAAGTTTCCTTACTCTAAGCTTTGTGTCTAACTGCACCTTCCCATAAAAGCTCTCAAGTGGAAATACAGCTGCTTGACTTTTTAGGTTATAAGAACTTCTTTCTCTCTCTTCTATTAAAGGAGAAAAAGACTGAAAAGCTATAACTGTTCATCAAATTTATTGTGCTCGTAATCCCCTAAATTCCAATTTCACTGTTGTTTTTATTGGCTGAAAAACTTACTCAGGCTTTACTCATGAATTATGTATTTAAGAACCGAGTACAGACAGGATCTTATGATCCATAATTACAAATCAAGTCTTATACAAGAATTTCTTCCTGTATCACTCTGGTAATTCTTTCAGCAACATAGTTTTGTATCTCCAGGATTTGTTTTTTATTTCTTTGGGGCCTGTATATCATGAATCGAAAAATAATTCAAAATATCCTCACAACAAACTCACAGTGACACTGCTGCAGTCCCGTCCCCATAAACACACTTCCATGGCTTCATTAGGCTAATGGGTGTACTTACAATTGTTCCAAAAAAGGCTGTATCCTCTTCACTTCGAGTGCTTGCACAAATTTCTAACGTGGCAAATCTACAAAATTTAACACTGTGCCTAGACATACACACAAGCACACCCTGTACACACAAGTAAAAGGTGGCAAAGAGGTGAGGGACAGTAACAGTCCTGCAGCCCTACAGCCTTCTTAGCACTGGAATTGCTGGAGGAATAGTTTTCTGAATGTAACCCAACACAGCCAACTTAGTCAAGTATGAAGTTGGACTCAGTAAGCTCTTCAGACAGTTGGTCACAAGAGATTCCTGTTCTGAATTATCCCCTGGGGCAGCATCCAGGTCTTGCAGGCTGCAGAAAAAGCCTGAAAAATTCTAACACATGTGTTTAAGCTCAAACCCAAAGTACTGTGAGTGCTCTGATAAAATGAAAAACCAGGAAGCTCCGTAATCTGACAGTGTTGAGTGGGAGCTCTACATGCTGGGTATCTCAACAGGTAAGAAGTAGCTCAGAAGTCACCAGCTGAAAGGTCAGACGACGGAAGCATCTTCTTTAAACATGTCAGATTTCACTCAACAGTCTGACAACAGTCATCTTAGATTTAGTCTGCCTCCTTTCTCCAGGGAGTTTAAAATATTATAGCTCTGTAGAAACCTAGATGGCCAACCCTTGTACTATTCAAACAAGGAGTAAACACAGCAGTATGCTATGCTCAAAATCAATTACAGTAGCTTAATGATTAACTGAAAAAACTGACTGATTATTTCATTATTTTATTTGCAAATTATTTTAGAATCCTAGAGTCTTTGGATATGTGGGAAAAAAACCCCAAACCCAAGTTTGATAGTATTTTCAATATTCTAATTTTATCGTAATCATTTAAGGCATTTATGACTGCTTTAAACTACAAAAGCACATCTCCAACTTCCAGATCTATAAAAAGCAACTAAAATGTGTCTTATTGAATGTTAGGCACAAGTCTATGACTTTTTTTTAAAAGCTTTGAATATTAATGAACGCTTTCTGAAAAATTGCTTAAAACCTTATGAAATGGTAACTTGAATCACAACATTAACAAATTTGAGTTCCCTGTAATGATAAGAGTCCAAAAGATCTAGGATAGTTTTAAAAGAAACAGAAACACTGAGAGTAAAGCTGCTCTGATGCCACTCAGGATCAACTTATTCCTAGATAACAAAATACCCGCCAAGCATGAGATTTGCACCTTCACTTCAGATTTCTTGCACATGAACTTCTTTCCACCTTATCAATGCAGCTACCAAAAGGCTTAGTGAGTGCAGTTGGATTGGAGTGTCTCACTGTAGCTCTGACTGAAAACTTAATTGTTCGTGTCCATGTGTAGCAGCAAGTCATGCCTGCAGACTTGTGATAAATTTAACTGCAGAACAGGAGATAAATAGGGGATAGATAAAATATTAACCCTCATCTGTAAGAGTTAATGTGCCAAATTATTTTACATGTATTATGCATATAACTTAATTTTGTTTATACTTTAAATCAAATGCCCAGATCAAAAGGAGAAATACTCTACCTGCACTTCAAGCAATATGGGTCAGTTTAAACATGCTTAATGCTACCGTGTCCCGAGCAAATTTATTTCTGTCATTTAGATCAAAGGCATGTATTTGCAGCATTTTCTACGCCTGCTCTATAGATGCAGATATGTTACTTCTGTAAGACCCGCTACAAACGCTATTGTAATTGCTCATAAAATACTAAAATCAGAGAATTTAATTCTGTGAAAGATTCTCTTTAATAAAATATTGCTGGTTTTCTCTTAAGACTGGGTTATTATTTATTCTTTTCATGCAGTTCATTTCAGGAGTTTCAAAGTGTTTAACAATAACAAAAAAATCAATTAAAAGCCCAAAGACAACACTGCAGTAACATGAAAAGAAATATAATAAAATTAAATGCAAATTTCTAAATTATTCAAATTAAAAGTTTTATAGGTATTCACAGTAATAAAAAAATCATAAAAAGCCTTCAAAGGAAGAAAAAAAGGCAGCAGAGGGTTTGAAGACTGATATTTAGTTTAATATCTGTAATTAGTTTAATAATTTGGCAATACTTGTGCCTCACAGGATAATGGCAGTTGTCTACAGAAATTGCATATGCACTTGCTCAAAACTACAGTTTTTCTTTTAACTATCCATGCACCAATGTACAGCTCCTTTATGCTGTATCTATGGAACATGGAAATATTTTGTGCTTTTTTGATGCATTTGATCTGTAAGTCTCAAGGTAACTTAAACAATCACATTACTCTGCAACAAGAAAATTATTTTTACTTTATAACTGGGGGAACTGGAGGATGAGATTCCTACCTTCAGACATTTCACGTGTTCCTGAGTAAAAATTAGAGTGCCCAAAACCACAGAGGTGACAAATATCCACGGTTTGCAGTGATGTATGTAGGATTTCCAAAGCCTCGCTGTGTCAGCAGTAGCAGTCCTGCTGCACTTACACAGGTGTGAACCTGAAGACCTTTGCTTTTGCTGCCTGAGTGTATAAATATTGGACTGCATGGTTTAGTCCCTGGTTGGACTGCATGATTTATTCCCTGATAACTTATTATGGGACTGTATCTCAAAACCCATGTTATGGAGAATTTGATGGCCTTTATTGTAACACAAGCTGAGAATCTCGCAGATGGTGTATTTGCCATCACTACTACTCATGACAGCATCCCAGTTTTACAGAGTGAGAACCCAGGAACAATGGAATTAAGAGCTGAATGTAAATTCACCTGGATCAAGATGCTGCACTACCCCAGAGATAATGGAGAAATTAGCATAATGAGGCAAACAAATGCTTTAGAGTCATAACTTCCCCTCCAGTGCCTCTTGCAACGCTTCTTTTGCTCTGCTGAGTTCTAAAACCATCTCAGGGCTGCTGACAAGTGGGTGATAAAGGAAAAGAATAAAATGCTGTCAACAAATGTTGCCTGTTCCTTTTTATGCTCTCCCCACACATGATCTGGGCTAAGCAAAAGTAGAAAGAGTCATGCTGGGTTAGAGTGAAATTGCTAAATCCTGCCTCCCACTGCAGACAGTAGCTGATGCTTAGGGGATGTGCGAGAGACAAGGTAAGGACAGACTGGTCCTGCTTAGCAAACTGCTTTTGGCAGTCAGAAGGTTAAGGATTTCCTGAACTGCCTATCCGCCATTCATCTGGAACCAAGCTTTACAATGTAAATACAACGTTATGAAAAAATATTTCCTCCTGCTTGTGTTAGACCTGATCCTTGAAAACAGAGAGGTGGGTTCTACTCTTTCCTAAGTAAATTGTTCACAGACACCTTTGTAATGACATGTTTTTACTGATCTCTTTGTGCCCCTCTTTCTTGTATATTTTGTGTCCTCTGTTTCCTCAAAAGAAATACATCCTCATCTATTTGGTAACATCCATCTCTAGTAAATACTTCCATTACTCACAATACTCTATCTCACCTTTAAACCAGGCTTTAATCATCACAACCAATAATTACTATGATTAAGAAACAGTGACACTCAAGTAAAAACATTTTTTCTCATTTCATAAGTGCTTAGTTTCCTAAAGGAACTTTCTGTGTATACTGTCAGAAATCCTAGTTCACCAGCACTACAGCTATTCCAGTAAACTCAGGAGCCAAAAATATTCCTACTCACAAAGATTTCTCTCTCTGCAGTTATTAAACCGTTAAAATTGCCCTTGTCACACCTTTGGTGCAGTGACCTGGCACTCTTTGGATAGTACCATCTGCAGTGCAGCACAGCAGGTTAAGTGTGTTCCCCGTGGGCATTTTGGATGCAGTCCCTCCACCTTTGGATGTTGGGAGTGTTTAATAGCGTGGCCAGATGCCGCCTGGTGGCCCTGGGGCCAGTGAACATGCCCTGGCATTGCTCGTTGCTAACATGGATTTTAAAAAAGCCCAAAACAACAAGGTTAAGCAACATATATCACAAGGCATGCTTTACCTTCCATATCCACTCCCACTTACTAGAAGAGGTTATATATGATCAGCATAAGCCCACACAAACACACCTCCAGATTCTGGATGTTCTTGAAGGTATGGGGCTCCTATATCCTTCTGCAGCCATCTAGGTCAAGCACACGCTACTCATAAATGTTTAACATAAAGAGAGTGAACCACAAAGTGAAAGTAGTATTCCTACAGCTCAGTCCACTGCCAGAATCATATTTCCCTCTGTTTTGTGCTTAAGGTGCACCCTAAAAATTATTGGTTATAGTTGTTTGGGGTTTTTAAAATCGAAAAAATTAAACTATTTAATCACAGTTTAGGAGCTCTATAGGTAGGATGCTTATTGCTGTAACAAATCATATCTTACTTTTTTATTTTAAATTATTATAAAATAATTTATTGATGTCTTTTTTTTTCCCAGAAAGGAGGTCAGAGATAACATAGTTCTTCTACTTCAAAAATTAAAACCTAAAAAAACCCCAACCCAAGCCCTTTCCCACTTGTGATCTTTCCAGGCAGGCCTTCATTAAAGATGTGCTTTAGCATGGCGTACTTCCTCACAGTCCTTGCTTAGTTGGTGAGGCTACCCAGCTGATCATCCAGGTTCTCAGCTGTTTCCTTAAAGCCACACAGCATTTCATGCAGCTGCACTGAGAGCTTGTTGAATAATGAGTTCTTCTCTGGCATTGTGAACCTACTTATCAAACAATTATAATATTGACAGATTCCACTGACAAACCTAACCACCTTCTTATTGAAACACAGATTTTTATGCAATTTTTATGTATTAGTGTGAACATTACTTCTACTATATTTTCACTCTTTCCTTTGTGTTTCTCCCATGCCTGTTGGTTTCTGTAGGGTTTGGCCGCTGCACTGCCCCAGAAAGTTCAAAAGGCTCCAATTTTGCTAAACTCTGCAGAAAGGTGACTTGTTCAATTTAACTTTAGGTGAGATCCATCTCACTAACTTTGGATAGCTACAACATAGTCACCTAAGTCTGCATAAGAAGGTCCCTGGTAAGTCTATGGAGAGAAAAAGGCATTTTATAAGACAATATACTCCAGTCTCGTGAAATCACAAGAACCAGCTAAGATCCAGACTTTTAAACTCTAGCCATCTAAAATTAGCTGAGCTAATTCTGTTTCACTTACATATTTTTTTTAATATCACCTTCCTCATAAGCACACGAGGAGAGCCAACTCTTTGATTGCCCTGAGAAACAATACCGGAACAGCGCTCGAGAGCACCATGTGTCGTATTTTCCCAAGTGATTAGCAGTCCATGAGTGCCAACCTGCAAGTGCAAATCATATTCAATTACCATCAATCTAGAGCAGAAAATAAGGACATGAACGTTCACAGAGGTTTAGTGTGTAATTCTGTCTTTTTCCAATGATTTCTCCAGAACATACTATATACCCTATGAAAATTTCCCAGGCATTTAATTTATAGTGTGGTCTAAAGAACAAAATTGTCCTCTTTGATGAACTGTGATCAAATACATTGTCAGCTAAGATGGAATGAATTTGAACCAGAAGCATGTTTCCTTGAGCCATGGAGGAGGAAATGGTAATAAGAGATAGCAAGGTTTGTTATGTGCTGTGGTTCACTGTGTTCACATTCAATCATGTCCCTGCTCTGTGACTCGATTTACCCTTGTGTAGACAGAGAATTCATATTTTGTGAAAAAACAGCTGTGAAGTTTTGTGACACAGAATTACACTTGGCTTTCAAATACACAGAAACTTCTGTTTGTTTCACATCTGGAACTGAAATTAGAGTTCAGCCCTTGAGGTCCACGTAAATAATTTGAGACTCTCAGTTTGAAAAGGGCTAGGAAGGTGTGCATTAATATTTAAACTTGTTTTGCATGGCATTTTCTGGGACGTGTTTTCTAATCACTGACATTATCCAAACATGCCACATTTCCTCTTTAGCAAGGTTTTACTGTGGGATTATCTTGATTGATGTGGATAACAGCATTGCTGTGAAGAGAGGTTTTTTATGCATGCACTCCAGTTTCTGTTAACAACTGTAAAGATTAGGGGTTTATACAACAGGTATTAACAGACTTTTCCTGTTATTAACAATTTAGGTCAGTATTTTGCTTTTTATTTTATGCATGAAGGTTTTATGATTATGTATTCCAAGCGATTCTGCTTTCTTGTTTGACTTATTGCTGAGCAAGCTTACTTAAGTCTTCACTCACTTTTTAATATTTGAGGAATTCAAAAAGTCTGCAGGCTTAAGGAGGGTCAATACATCGTATCATACATTTAGGATGAATGTAAAACATATTTCGATTTTATTTTGTGTTACCAAAAACCATAAGTAAAGTCATCAACTTTATTAACATCACTGGTAAAATGATGATATATGCCCCATCTTGGACATAACCCTCACCTGGGTCACAACGAGACTGTCACAGCTGAATAAACAAGGCTCTCTTCAAGGCTGTGAGTGGTACGGAGTGTGAGAAGGAAAGGAAGTGCCACTTAAATATATAAAATTACACATAATTCAAAGATTTAAAAAATCTTCTACCTTGAGTCCCAGCATTCCTCCCTTGCCCATCTCCTCTCAAAAACCTCAGTTAAGGCTTTAATTTCTACTTTTGTCAAAGAGCTCAGAAACCTTTTACATACTTTTCTTAAGGAAAATCTATGCCACATATATTCCCTACTATCTACAGATCTGAAAGTTAAATAGATATTTTTCTTCATGACAGAAACATCAGGGGGTTAAAACGAAAAAAATTAGAGGAATAGCATTGGGCTGAAATACATGCATTCACTGCACTTCGAAGCCTGTAGCTTCCAAAAAATTTGGCGTTTGCATAATAAAAGGAATGAATGTTCAAATGAGAAATTTTACATATAAATAGGTTTCTTACAAATCACATATGTATATAGCTTAAAAAGCATTCCAGAATCTTGACGGTTGTAAAATGTTTAGTTGTTGACCTCACTTTATTCTTCCTAAGGAGAAACAGATGTATGTAATTGAAATTATATGTGGATTTAAAGTTGTGCCTAATTTATGGATTTTGATACATCTCTTTACTATCATACAACAGAAGAGGATTTCTTTTCCCTTTCCTTTTTTTTTTTAGTTTTTTTCATTTTGATGTATCTGTATATTTTTTGAGTCCTGTCAATGCTATAGGAGAGGGTGTTAATTTTGGCACAATCTTTGCTCTGTGATGTGTATATATTGTGTATTTGGCCCAAACACAGGCTGATGACATCATCTACTATCTGGCCAATTAACAAACCCAAAAATATAAATTATGCTACCCTCTACTATTTTCGACTACTTCAAACCCAGTGAAGATCTCTGTCTCTCTCTACCCACTGCCAGCCAGTGGGGGCAGTGGGAGTTCTGCTGTGAACCAGGTCCAGGCCAAGCCACCTGGTGACTTTGGCAAAAATAAGTAACATGAATAGTAGGGAAATAGAAGCTCTTGTAAGAAAATAGTAAGCATTCCAGGTGCAATTTTTTTTTTTGCTAGGGTGCAAGGAAAAGAACTAGCAATAGTTCCACGAGGTAAGATCAGTGGCATTTTAAATGTTTTTCATTTTATCAAATAAAAGGTACAGCATCAGAAGCTAATGCTGTTTGATGGCATCACACCATGACATCAAGGAGAGCAGGATCTGGCTGACCTAAGCTGCTGTAACTGTCTTGCATCTCATTTCAAATAACGAGGGTGGGAGGGTTCCCCTAATACTTTTGCAATTATTTCAGAAATATGTTTCCTTTACATAAAAACAGGGGAATGTTCTCTACTGATGCAGAACCATTCCAACATACTCAGTTATAAGCAAAGTATATAACTTGCTTTTGTTTGGCAATTAATTAAAAATACAGTCTTCTTTCACAATTTAAAGAACAATTAAATAATATATAATCAGCACAGTTCCTTTTAGACTCCGATGATAAAATTTCTTTTAAAGCCATGTGATGAAAACACCTTTCCTCAGGATTAAATCTCCCCTGTTACATTAACATTGACCTAAGCTCTGTGGGACAAGTAATTTCAACAGCAAAGCCCTGCTTGGCAATATTACACAATATTTTCTGGAACCCTTCCCTGCAGCCTACTGAGCTAACACCATGGCAAGCCTCAGGATCTACTGTATAAGACGAGGTTAAACCTTCAAAAACCTTAATTAGTCTACTGAGCATTTGCAAATAGGTACATACACAGAGAGAAAAGAAAAAAAAAGCCTACCAAGTATGGTAGGGAATATAGTTAGCAGAATAAAGTACATTTCTCAAAAATTTGAGACAGAATTGGAAGTAATAACAAATAATTGAACATTTAAGGTAATTTTTAGGCAACGCTATTCACAGTGGGGAATCACTGAGATTTTGCATGACTCAGATAGACAGTATACTTAAAAAATTTTTATATTTACAAAAAACCAACCAGCTTTCTTCCACTGTCCTGCTCAAAGAATGAGAAAAATTTAGCCCATGTGTCCATAAACATACAATTTTGGGGTACAGTCACAAGCTGCTTGGAGTTCTGTTCTGAAATGAATCCCTAAGCTCCTTGTCCCCCGAACCTTCTGGAAGGAAATAAAAGGAGTTGGAACCAACAGAGCCAAGCCAACTCAAAGAGGAAGCCCTCACAAGCTGTTTGGAGCTGTTTTTCACACACTGAAAGCAGACAGAGCCATCTCAGGACACCATGCAAAAATCCAGTGCCCAGCACCACAGGCTCACACAACAAAGCACTACTTCTTCATGAGGAGCTGAACATTCTCAGTGATGCTTTTCCCTACACCACTGTCTTTCAAGGCCATTGGGGATGCAACTTCTGGAAAAATGCAAGCACATAAATCATTCAAGGTCTTATAACAAGATTTCTTCAGCAAATGTAAGCAAGTGGCTTGTGGATTCAGGTAAGAGGCTGCCCACCTGAAGAGGATGGGAAAATTATGCTAGAACAGAAGCACGAGGTTTAAATTAACTGTCACACAAAGGAAAACTGTCCAAACTGAGTGAAATGTCAGTGTTAAACTGCACAGTTCAGAAGATACTTAAAAATACCATCCCAGGCACTAGGAGTGCCTGAAAAATTGTGAGAGGGGATCTCAAAAGGAGACTGAAATCATGACAGCTTGTCCACTGACTTCAAATCATTATGCCAGACCAGGCAGGTAACATTTTGCACTAACTCATCTCAACAAAGGAATGGATAAAAAGAATAACGATTGTGTACAACCAGTTATATCATTGTCTTTAGTTATGAAGTTTAGCTTCAAGAGTATTTTCTGGAGTTCATTCTCACAATTTTTTATGAGAGTATTATTTTAAGAGACATAGTGTGTCTGCTTACTGCATTTAAAAGGGAAAATATCTTCTGGATGCATAAGTGCAGTAGAAAATTCTGCAAAAATTAAAATATCACCATGCTAAAAGTATAATAACGCAAGTAATGTCATTCTCATGACCAAAAATATTTCACCATACATTTCAAATATATTAAACTCTCAGACTGGAAGCTATATGTCTTTTTCTTTCCAAACTCAAGGAAATGGAAAATCAAGGCAATTCCACAAAATGTTTTACATTTTTGATCAAACAGCAATGCTACTCACATACATTGCCTAAGAACAGAGATCTATAGGCCTTCCCATTTAAAAAGCATCACATTTATAGAACCACACTCCCTGCTGCAAATAGCAGCAAGAATCTAAAATTATGAGATACAGAATAATTGATCACGTATGATGAGAATCATATGACAGCAAAAGTAAATATGTTTCATTTGTAACAGAGGTGGCTGGATCATATGCTGTGATATTTTCCCAAGCTCTGATCATTTTCTCTAGGTTGCCTTGATGCTTGAGGAGATTTCTATCAGTGTTACAGAAGGAAATGACAAGTGTCCACTGATTCTGACTATGACCCTTCTCTTTCTTGCCAGGTTTTGAAGTCCTTTCTGCAAGGATCCTACCTACCTTCTACTCCCCACAGAAATAAGGTGAAATGTGACAGGAAAGGTGCCTACACTTTCACCCATGTGAAGTGAGGCTCTCACTTCAGCCTGGAAAGAACTCTCCTGCTTGACTGCACTCTCATGTATTTGTAGACTAGATTTTGGAAGAAAAGGTGAAATCTATCTCCTAGGCTTGGATTAATTATTTTTAAGGTAAACACTTCTTCCTCCAAAAATAACTGTGGAGCAGTCACACTGAGTAACTCCCGCCAAATAATAAAAAAGAAACAAAAGTCCCAATGATTAGTTCATACAATCACTGAAATTTTGGGTTTGAAAAGACCTCTAAGATCGAGTGCAACTGTTAGCCCAGCACTGCCAAGCACTGCCACTAAACCATGTCCCCAAGTGCCACATCTACATGTCTTCTAAAAATCTCCAGAGATGGTGACTCAACCACTTCTTCTGGCAGCTTGTTCCGATGTCTGACAAGCCTTTCAGTGAAGACATTTTTCTTATTATCCAATCTAAACCTCTCCAGTGCAGCATGAGGCTGTTTCATCTCATCGTATCACTTGTCACCTGGGAGAAGAGACCAACCTACACCTCACCACAATCTCCTTTCAGGTAGTTGTAGACAGTGATCTGCTAATGTCAACGTGGCTACTTCTTATTTTCCCACAATATTTTAACAACTTTTAGTTTCACAATACTTTGCACAAAAAGGAGCTTTCTGGCTTTGCAGCCCAACAATGAGAAAATGCTGTCAGAGGCTCAGATTCAAAGCTAATCTCTCTGAACCAAATCAAGCATTTAGGAAAATACCTTAGTCACAACGTAATGACGAACTGTGGGCTGGTGCACCCTCAGTCTATCATTTTTTTCTATTGAGCACTTCGGTTCATTAATACAGTAACCTGGGAATCCCCAGGTTCTCAGCAGCAGGCTGTAAAGCACTTTTTTGTGCTGCTGACCAAAAGAGATGCTTCAGCATTTAATACCTAGTGGAGATGTTCCAATAGAAAAGTACAACATTCTATAATAGCATATAACTCCACTGTTAGTACATTTTCTTCTAAGTTAGATGAGGGGGGAAAAAAGTGCATCTCCTTAATATCAGTGGAGATTTGAACTGTTCCTGATCCAATACACATAAGAAAACTGCAGCACCTGTTGTGTGATAGTATCTATATTGTCCTGAAAATCTAGCTTTTGCTTTTATCTAAAATGTCTGGGAATGCATTTTTTGCTTGAAAAAAGCATCTTGCTTTCATTAGCTGGAAAAAAAACAAGTGGGGAGGAGTAAATAGAGATCTGTTTCTTGTCTACTGGAACCATTTTAATTTAATTATTTTTAAGTCGATCACTGAACTGACAAATCGGTTTATTGTGTAGCCCAAGTGCAAATCGCCTGCCCTGGCGTCAAAGCAAGTTGCACATATGTAGGCAAAATTTGGCCTTTGCTTCCTGAGCACACCCCTCTGAGCTGCAGAATACCAGCTGGAGGCTCCACAGGCTCCATGTCAGCTAACGCCAATGGGTAAACTAATAGGGAGAAGCTTCACCGAGCTTAAGAGATTACAGTTTCTCTGTAAAATATAATTAAAAGAGTAGGAATCTTAATTTCTTTAATTCCTAAAATGGAATAAATCAGAGAAAAATATCTTCTGTTTTTATCTTGAGAAAAGCATTCATGAGCTTCACAAAGCATTGTATCACTACACATGTATTCCAACAACAAAGCAAATGTATCCATGAACAAACACCTACTTTGCACTATATTAATTCAAACTCATATCTATTATATATGGCTTTTTATAATTTCATCTGACTTTCTAATTCAGTAATTGTACAGCAACTTGCAAGAGCAAGCTATGCAACAAAGAAGTAGAATTGTGGAATTTTCTGCAACCTAAAGCAAAACATAAATACCTGGAGCAGATTTACTACTCTGCCATTTACTGTGACGAGCCTGCACCTACAAAAACTTATTGCTAGGTACATTCCTGATTGTAACTAGGAAGAATTTTCTGCTTGCTATTTAAATCCTGTGTCAGTAACTGGCCGAAATTGGCATTCCTGTTTCTGCAGAACACATGGATGGTTTCTGGATTAACCTTCTCTGAACACATCACGTTTAATAAGAGGAAGCAAGAGAAGCAGCAAAGCAGTTCCTACCCACAGGGATACCACAAGGAGGTGGTATATACTGTGGCAGAGCAGTTTGGATATCTGGAAGGCTTTTGGAAAACCACTGATGCGTTTTCTTGGAAAGCACCACTTGAAATCGCCCCTAAAGCAACACAACACATGCAAAACAAAAACCTACCCGTGGCTGTGCAGATAGCTTACCTCGCAGCGGATGTGGGCCTATGCAGACAAGTTAACTTTGCATCTGACACATGGTGCCGCAGAGGTGGCTGCTCCCAGCTTTTCACCTCCCCGCAGGAAGAGTGGGAGGGCAGCCTCCGCCTCCACTCTGGCCTGGAGCACTTGATTTAGGGACCCAGTGGCCTAATTTAATTGCTACAACTGACTTGTAAAGCTGTTGCACAGTGTGCCTTAAGGAATTAAAAAGACAGGAAGAACAAATATGTTTGTCTACCCTGAAAGCATCTCTAGAATTCACCTAAAATCTGAGAAATTCTGCATCAAACCAAAATATTCTGTTTCAACTCCTGTTTATTTTAGGAGGATGTACAGGTGCAATTTAGGGTTCCAGCAACAAATAATCACCACATTTGAAGACACATTGTGTCAATGATGAATTAAGCTCATTAATAATACATACCTTGTTTTTATCTGAATTTGTTCTCCCAAATGTGAAATTGACCCATTGCATTCACAGTGTACTTTAATACCACCCATTCTCGCATTTGAACTGAAAAACAAATTATGTAGAAACAAACAAAATAAATCAGAATATCACCACTTCTCTTTGGAACCATCTGTGTACTTCACAGTTCCTCACCTGGTTTTAAATCTGACATTTTATTAGCATTTAATCTGGCATTAGAAAAGGTATTATTTTCTAATTGCAGAAGAATTTTTAAATATCACGAAGAAAACTCTTCTCAGCAAGATATCAAAAAGGATCCAACCACCGAGTCTGAAATCTGCATCTAGGTGTAGGTTTGATTTCTCGGAAACTGGGGAGGTATTAACATGACTCGGGAGGGGGGAGGGGTGGCCGGGGGTGTATTCAGCAGCTCTGTCATCGACAATCATGGCTCATTATCGATGGAAGATCATGGCCCATTATCACCTCGCACTTTTAACACAAAGTCATTTGTCCCGTGTTTGGCTAATAAAAAAGCTCTGGGAGACTCCCATCTCTGCGAACAAAGAAACTCTCCCCAGGAAGAGCAACCACAAACCTGGCACTGCTACTATGACCACTCTGCTCTCTGTGGTTTTCCCTTGGGCCCTTTTCGCATGTGGCAACCTCCAGAGCACCAGCACCCCCGCTCTCACTCTCACCCCAGCTTCCTCCTGCACCATCTTCCAACTCTCCCTCTTCCCCTACTCACCATGCCCTTTCCCTTTGATCCCCCCTTGCCTCTGGATGACTAAAAATAATCCTCCCCAAAAAATTCCATTGAAACATTTTCAAAACTCTGTAAACTCTGAAAAAGACCTCTTCCATGGTGAAAAGAAAGGGAAAAGTAACTACAAAAATCAAAGCCCACATGTTCTGATATAATAACTGCATTCACTCTATTTATCATTCTTTTTCGTTCCATCCCCTTCTTCATACTCTTTTTACCCTGTTTAGTTGGATACGATTACCCTGTCTTCATACAGCATGTGGGCAGTTCTATATATCCGTAAAACACAATTTTCGATATCAATAACTGTATTGATCAAAAGTATTAGCAAGGATATTATATAAAACACATCTTTTGACTTTTACCTCCATCCCAGTGTTAACTGCCATCCTGTACATATCCTAATACTAAAAAAACTCTTGAAAGATTCAAGAAGATGCAAGACTGAATGAATAACCCCACAAAAGTTATAAATAAATTTATGTAATGCAATTGCAGGGTTTAATTTTATGGTAAATTTAAATTCTATCATAAAGAATGTTAAATTCTACACTTCTTTTTTTGCCTCATGCTTTTATTAGTAAAAAAAATCTGTTTTTCATAACAAGTAATTATGAACAGATCATATTCATTGAAAACATTCTATCTGTGATGGAAAAAAATATTGTTCACAAAAAAAAACTCCTCATCATATTTAGTAAAAAACACAAAGCAATCAAGGTCCTCACATGACATTCCTATACTTAGGTTAGAACTTCTTCATTAACTTACAGCAATCCCCTATGCTGCTGTAGCAGCAAAACCCAAATAACTAAATAATCACAGCTGGAGAATCCTTTGGCATACACATGTAAAAATGAAAGAACAGACCAAAAAAATTCCTTTCTTCCAGTCTGGCTGATACCAGCCAGTCTTGGAGCTGGAGCAGACATTGGAGCTGAGTGGCTGGAGCACCTGGCCTCCCACCAGGCAGCGTGGAACCCATGGATGGTGCTCCAGCGTTCAGTGCAGCTAATGCTAGAGCTCCAGCAATCAAGTAAAGTCAGCAGGAAACCCATCAGATGGGCAGTTCACGGCAAAACCCCACAAGGCTGCAAGAATGGAAAGGCAGCAGGGGGGGGAAACAAACAAGAGATGCTAAAACTGCAAACAACCAGAAAAAACAGTGGTAACAGAGAAGAGCAGTTTAACAAACAAACATAAAACTGAACCACATAACACTTTATTGGCAAGACAAAGCACGGAGAGCTTCAGGCACCCTGAAAGGCAAGTAGGAGATAGCGATTGATTTCAAACACTTGGTTCCAAAATAAAATTAATCCAGCAAATAGAAATTATCCTTTGGATAATGTTTTCCTTTATCACCTATTTTATATTTGTCCTAGTACTATCTGATAGAGATTGAAAATTCTGAAACTCATTCTAAGAAGAGAACATGACAGAATAACAACCCAGATGGTGAGCAGAACTAGCCTGTTCAGCAAAGAACCATTTGAGTTAATTAATAAGAAGCATCCAGAATAGAAGTGTGACTTCACAAAAACCTCTGTCTTAAGTAAGAAGTGACCAATACTACTTCTTTCAAAATAAAGAAGAGGTTGTCCTTTTTTTTAAAATTAAGATACAAGATGAGGTACCTCTTATTTGACCCTACAAAACAGCTCATAAACAGTCAGAACACTCTTCCACTCTTCCAGGCTGCTTGAATTATTTCCTATGGTCAGAGAATTCAACCTCATATTCCTATCTGTCTTTAAAGGGGTGGGTTACCATACCCATCAGGGCATTCCTCATTCTCCTCATAGAAACTATGAAGTTATAAAGGACAATGCTAAACTGGAGAATTCTGCAGCATAGAAGCCACCGTAGCTGGGAAGAGAACTCCAAATCCCTCTGTCAAAATCTGACATTAGAGCTGAATCTGTCCTTAGAGTGGAAACTGGAGCCCTCAGGTGAATACAAACCACTAAGCTTCATGTTCACATGTATTTTCTCTCTGGCTCACTGAATCATAAATTATTTTCTGCCTAAAATAACCAAGGTCAGGGAAACTCCTTGTGAGAAGACATTCTGAACCAGTTCAGACCTCAAGTATTGTGGGCGAATTCTTTAACTGTAAAGCAAATACACACACAGAGATTTGGTATCAGCAGCCCTTCAGCTCCCTGCTGTGAATGCAATAAACTATCTCTTGGGTTGGGGGAGGGGGACAGGTCTGTTTGTTTGGTTTTTTAAATTGACCCCTATTCTTGAGCCAAGTCAAGTAGAGCACGAGGAGAGGGCAGGGTGCTCTGTTTCTTCCTGTTCCCATTCCATCTCCTCCGTGAAGTACAGCAGAGATAACTATTTCATTCTGTACACACATAAACATCCCCGCCCACCCTCTTCTGCAAGCAATGCAGAAACACAGGGATATCCAAAATAAAGTGGAGCTGGTGCTAATGCTGACCTTTAACTTGAGAGCTGGCATTTGCTCCCTCCCTCTCTGGACAGATAAGTCTTTATGATGGCAGAGTCTGAACAGGTATCTGGGATCTGAAAGACGCGCTTCCCACACGGCAGAATTTGCCAAGTACCTCCTCACCTTTCATATAAAACTTGGAATGTTTACATCAAAGTTGGAGGTTCTACCATTATTAGCAAGATAGGAAGACTCAATAAGGAGGTCTCTAATCAGTTAAAATATGAAACCTGATCAAATCGTTGCAAGTTCAGTGAGTACATTAATCAGAATTTAGTGTCTTTCCTCAAATCTTTTCTGGCACATGTAGGAGAATAGGAATTTTTAAGAACAGAGAGTGAATATCACTTCTGCATATTCCAAGACAAGCAGTGCTCTGTGGGAATTCAAAGAGTGCTGCCATGCAGCCTGAGTGATGGTTCTTTGAGGAAGAATGACTAAAAAAATTCCCAGATTCTCTAATTAGCCATGTTATAGTGACTGTTAAGCCTGATTCTTTCTGCATTTCTGCATATGCTTATGGAATACAGACATTCCACACTCTGCTTAAAAAAATTACCTGTTAGTACTGGTTACTCACTAACAAACAGCCAAGAGATGTGATTAAAAAGAATTTCATTGTGTCATCAACTCTCTTTAAAAGGAAAAGGAGGGGTGGGCAGAGGAAGAGAGAGAGAGAGAGATGCTGTAAGTTCAGAAGCAAAACACTGTTATTATTCTGAAGCAGGAATGACATCCTTGCATTAACACAGCATGAAATCATGGTAGCAATTTTCATGCTGTATTATTTTGTTTTTGTCAGGTCACCGATTTTCAATTTCATCAATACTATATAAAACTAAGGAAGATAATATAATAAAAAGCATCCACTCGGAGTCCAATACCGAAGCAAGAACATGTTGCTTTTTCTTATTTAAACCAACCAATCCACACACAGAAAATATGTGTTATTTTTGTCCCCGAATAACATAAATACACCAAATTCAGAGGTTACAAAAAAGACAATATACCAAAGTAAACCTGATACAGTACTAACTGTATGTTACTACAATTTACAAGTTGATCTTTACCTTTGTCTAACATGCAAAACAGACAGAGTATAAAGCCAAAAAGCTACAGTGGGCTTTGTTTACACTGATCTGAACCCATGTTCTTGAGCTTTTTCCAAGCAGTATTCATTTAAAGTGAAATTACCACTTAAATCGTCCCAGATTTAGCTCACTGATTCTCATCACTCAGCTGTCCTTCTGTGTTTTGACTGTATCATTACAACTGATCTCAGTTCTCCTAAACCACAAGTTATGGCAAGATATAGAAATAAGAGAGGGACACATGCTATTTTCAAAGCAAGTCTTCTAAGCCTTCGCCCATGGGGATGTCACTCCAGGAAGTAAAGGTCACAGAACTGCATTTGAGTAGCAGAGAAGTCCCTAAAGATCCATGTCTCCATTTGGAAACATTTATGAGGTACTTTGCTTAGAGAAGGGAAGAAGGGAGAACAAAATCCAAGGAGCTATCACATACAAAACATCCAGTGGGCTTGGAGTTTGGCAGCTTGACCATGAAATATGTTAGTATCTGCTTCTCTAATTCACAGCTGTTCCACCAGGTTCTAAATCCCTGAGCACCTTATCTGAGCCTCTGCATACAGCCTCAGCCTGAGAAACTTTCCTATGAAGGAGGCACCAAACTTTCAGGTTTCCTCTCAGGCATACACCTGTGCAAGATCAGAGATGATTTTCCAAAGAGAAATGTGCAACTTCTTTCTTCAGAGGGGACTGGAAGCCCCTAAATGCTTTCCACAGTGGCGGAAAAGGGCAGCAGGGAGATGGACACAACCAGTCCTACTCCCTTTATTGTCCACTTGTATCCATTGCAGGCACGCCCCTCACTGACACCGAGTCCATGAAGAAAGCTACCTGCTGCTCTCATTCCCCTGCAGTACTCTTCTGAGTGCACTGACGAAATCCAAGTAGTTTGGCTGAAAGGGACATAATGCTCAGTCTGGATGGGCAAGGAACATGAGGTGCTGCACAGCACACCCATCCCGTAGTTAACACAGGCTCCTGTGAGGGCAACAGTACCTCTACCTTCTTTGTAAGAGTTGAAACATGAACAATTGCTGTGATATCCTCCATTGTCCTACAAATAATGGCAGCCATATGTTTCCCTATTAAAACGCTGTGGGAGTAAATTAGACATTCCATGATTTTTTTATAAAACTGGATCCTTCCCATCGCTATTTGAAAATAATTAGTCCTTCTTCAACACTGAATGATTAAAATGTAACTAACACCACACTTCTTTCACATGATCAATGTTGGTACAATGAATAGCACATGAATTAATAATGTCTAGGCACTTTTTCTAATTGTTTCCTAATGTTCTGTTATTATATATTCATTTGATATTCACTGCAATGCTAGTGATCACCATTTTTTAATTGGTTCCATAAAAATCACACAATTTGCCTTTGCTTGCTGCAAAAGAATTAAAAGAATGAAGTGCAGTTACCTGATTTCTGTCAGGTGAAGTCCCAGGTGACTGGAAAAGAGGAAGCACTGTACCCATCTTTAAAAAGGGTAGAATAGAGGATGCTAGGAGCTACCGACCTGTCAGCCTCACCCCTGGGCCTGGGAAGATCATGGAACAGATCCTCCTAGAACCTCTGATAAGGCACATGGAGGACAGGGAGGTGATTCAGGACATCCAGCATGGCTTCACCAAGGCCAAGTCCTGCCTGACCAACCCAGAGGCCTTCTGTGACGGGGTGACTCCATCAGTGGACAAGGGAAAGGCTATAGACGTCACTTATCTGGACTTCTGTAAAGCCTTCAACATGGTCCCCCACAACATCATCCTTCTCTCTAAACTGGAGAGAGATGGATTTGATGAATGGTTAGATGGGTAAGAAAGTGGTTGGACGGTCACATGCAGAGGGTCGTGATCAACAGCTCAGAGTCCCAGAGGACATCAGTGACAAGTGGTGTTCATCAGGGGTCTGTATTGGGACCAGTGTCATTTAATACCTTCATTAATGACACGAAGGGATCGAGTGCACCCTCAGCACATTTGCGGGTGACACCAAGCTGAGGGGTGTGGTTTACACACCTGAAGGACGGGATATCTTCCAGAAGAACCCGGACAAGCTCAGGAATTGGCCCATCTGGAACTCCCACTGGGAATCTCATGAGGTTTAACACGACCAAGTGCTGGTGCTGCATCTGGGTCACAGCAACCCCTGGTATCAATCCATGCTAGAGGATGAACAGATGGAGAGCAGCCCTGCCTAGAAGGACTTGGGGGTGCCAGTGGAGGAGAGGCTGGACATGTCCTGGCCCTGTGCACTCACAGCCCAGAAACCAAACGTGTCCTGGGCTGCATCCAAAGCACCCTGGGCAGCAGGACCCAAATCTGTTACTGTCACTGAGAGTGCCTGAGGGTAAACATCTCTGTTTGACCCTCTCTCCTGCCAGACAGTACCTGGTATTGTCACCAAGAGAGATGAAATGAGCAGATACTATTTTTAATAAAAATGGACAGCTATACTACCTGGCATCATCATGACCTGTCCCCACAGAATCCTATGTGCCCTGAGACTGCAATTATTTTTATTCTAAGTAAATAAATAAATAAATAAATAAATTCTATAAATTCCAATGCATCTTTTTGCAAGTGTGTAAGTCCCTAGAACGTGACATTTTTCTAGCTCCTATGGTGTCCAAATTTTCCAGGTGGCATCAGCCTTCTTATTATGAGCTGCCTTTCTTTGTCTGTTTTCAGGCTGTGAAGTATGAAGAGAAAATCAGGTTAGACTGTTCATGGAATTACAAATTTGTCTTTAAACAAAACGAAACATTCTAATAACACTTGTTACTCAGCCACACGCTTAGGAGGAAAAAATGAAAAGCATTGTGTAGAAACACATTCTTTAAAAGCAGGGCACCTGAATGTGATAAAAGTAACAAAAGTGATATCAAGAGGAGTGTGTACAGTACTTGTGTTGTTTGTTATTAGGCTTTGCTTGGCTTGATCATAACTCCCAGCACAAAATCTACTAAGACAGATCACTCAAGACAATACCACAGACTATTTTCTTTAATACAAATAAAACATCCACTTTTTGTGGAAAAGCTCAAATAAATACAAAACATGAAACGGGATTACTCCAGGCTTTGTTTTGTGCTGTTGTCCATATCTTCAAAATACCTTATCAAACAAAATAAAAAAAAGTGCTTACATCAATATTTTATTGAAATTCTTTCAGAGAAGACTTATATACATTATATTTTCGAGATGAGATGCAGACTATTTTACTTGCAGCAGAGAGCAATATATTGGATAATAGCTGACATTTGACTCCCAGGGTTTTTCTTTTATGAATCAAAATTCATTTATGGATAGTAAAGTAGAAGAGTGTGGCTAAGAAATCGATAAAAATGTTCTGTATTCTAGTTATGGAACATAGAGATAACCTTAAATCAACATCAAAGATGCTGGCCTGTGTAAACATTGACAAAGCCAAAGGAATTATTTTAAATAATAGACTTCAACAAGCAGGTATCAACAAGCTCTGTTAGTGGAGATTGCTGCAATCATTTATGATGGTTCTAATTTATTCAGTGTATGGAATTGATCAGTGGCATGCAGATGATGGCCTAATTTAGAAAAAAAATTTCAAACTATATGACAATGGTCATCTTTCCTCTAACAGCTCTAAAATAAAAAAAAAACCCTCTCTTTTAAATACATAACATTTATTTACTGGCTCATTACAGCTCCACGCCAGTTGCCAAAGACAGTTTTGTTTTTATTTTCCTTATTGGCAATGAACACAATGAAATTACATTACTGAACACACATAGCCCATGCATTGATAAATCACCAAAGTCCATAAAAAGAGTAGAACAAAGATCTCATATTTCCTGACTGTCCAAAAGATGGCTGCTATTGGAAAGTACTGTTTGTGTTCAAAGAACAAAACACCACAACAGCAGAGAGGGATGAGGATATGAGCTGTCTGCTCTGTACATGCACAAATAAGCCCATCTCCCCAGCTTGGAAAGAGAACTGACACAACTGACCCAAGCAATGGGGTAAAACAGGAGAAGGGGATGAAATAGTTTTTACAAACAGGCCCAACTGAAACAAAGAATCAATATAAACAGAAATTCAGGTAAAGAACAAGACACATTCCAAGCTATATTTATATAAAATACTGATTCTAGGAACACATATTCTTCAATTTTGGGTTTTAAACATTTTGTTTCTGAAAAACAGGAGCCTAAGCTAACTCTTTAGACATTAAATAAAATCAATAGGCAAAAACATATTTGCATTCTCTTTTACTTCGGGGATTTGATTTTTATTAAACTTTTGCCTGTTTGCATACCAATATGTAATTTTTCCATGATTCAACAGGCTGCTTGAAATAGTGCTGTTCTTGAGATCTCTCAGGTAGCGCTTTAGAACACCTACTTAATTTTCAGTTTATTCAAAACCAATTCCATTCTATTACCCTAAATGATCATGTGTTCTGTGAAGAAAACCATCAGGAATGCCTATAAGTATACAGTTCATGACTGCAGCATATATCTTATTTATTGAGTCTTCCAATAGTTGTTAGCACATATTGCTAACAAGGCTGCAGAACCTACACTTCTGAGAACATAAAATTTTAGTAAAAAAGGCATATCTACCTCTCACATATATAAAAAAGAACTTAAATACGCAACTTTAATGTACCCCAAAGACAAAAGCAAGAATCAAAGATAAAAAAAGAATCAAAAATGTCTTTTATGTTTTAAGCAATACACCTGATTCTTCTACATTTAACAATATTAGCAATACTGTATATTCAAAATGTCAGGAAATCTTTGCCAGCAGGATCAACACAATGAGAATGAGGAATAAAACATGTCCAGGCAAAAGAAAGTGCTTTCTCTCCCCTTAGTTTGATTTTTTACTAAGAAATCAAAATATGCTTATTACTTTCTATCGGGAAATGCATATCAATTTCACCTTTATTTTATGAATATTTACTTAGCTGAATACCTAGTCCTGCTAATCCATATTTTATGAATATGCGTACACACACACAAAAGCTACGTGGAAATTGTTTTCCTTATAACATAAAAGAACTTTTTCTCTTGATGAGCATTTATTATTTTGATCAGAGAGAAGAGATAAGCCCTGTCACCAGCCCAAAATATATATCTGAATCTTGAGAAGTTTTTAAGACTATTTCCAAACCATGGATTACTTTTTTATTTTCATATTGTACCTTTTGAGGCAGAAAAGGAGAGACTTTTTCCTTTTATCTTTTATTTCATCCTTTATTATACCCTTACCTATGTTATCTTTAGTGAATAGTAATACATTTCATAAAGATAACTTAATTATTTTCAGGACAATAAGTAGCAAAAAGCCTCAGCGACTGAGGATAAAAATGCTTACCTTTTCACCACCCCATCATGTGATATTTTTATATCAGCTATTTTCCTTTGCAGGGGTGCAGGGAGAAGCATCAGAAGCATTTTCTGCTCACACAGGAGAGAATAACTCAATATATGTGTTTCAGAAACCATTTCTCAGGATCTTTCAATTCTATTTATTTCAAATACCACTGCCTCAAGAGTAATAAATATACAACTGCCTGGGGACAAAACAAAGTGTTTAATCTTGATGCAAGAGGTTGCACAGTTGTTAAACAAGAGAACCTCAGAATTTGTTTCTATTAGACACAAGAATAGAAGAATTTTATTCAGGATACTTTCTGCCAACCAAAAGAATTAAAAAATGTAGGTAGATTTTAGCAATAAAGACATTAAATATATGTATCATGCATGAGGATTTTTGTATGCTGACCTTAAAGCTGCCTCTTTAACTCAGCAGGAGGCAGATCAGACAGGGAAAATCAGCATATTTTGTAATAGAGCTGTGTGTAGACACTAATGTTTACATCTTTGTTGACTCTGGTTCAGGAAAGCATGAACATTAGTACTTCCTTTACAAAAGTCTCATTACTAACCCATTGCAGTGTACTACTGCTATGAGCAACTACATATGCTCTTGCTTTGTTCAGCTCAAAAACACATGCTGGCATTTAAATTGTTGCTTAGGCCTGCCTTATTTGTACTTATGTATTCAGGATTACTCTAAAGTGAGTAATGTTTTTCAGTGGTATTACAGTGATTTAACCAAAACATATCTTCGTCCTTCATCTGAAGTGAGATTTTTGGTCTAAAAAAGGAGGCAACAGTCTCATAAGACAAGAGAAACACCCACACTTTCACTTGAAAGGTGTCTTTAGAAGTGTCAGTTTTGCCTAGTCATCTCAGCATACAACCTCCGCCTCAATGAACTACTTATAAATTAACCACAGATGGCTAAGGCATTAAAGAAGGTTAAAATGCAACATTATTGTTTAGTTTGAATGAAGAGTTTCCACTGTATAGAAATATCAATTTATCTAATTGTATTTTGATACACCTGAACAGGCTGTAGAATTTTTCTCCAAGAGAAGCAGGTTTCAACCATGCTTTTTCCAATTCACTGCACTAACTGAAGGTAACCCACAATTTAGTATGGCAAGACAGTAGTGTCCAAGTCTGCCAGAAATGATGGTCAGTAAGATCCTGCACAACATCACTGCTCAATCAGTCATCCATGCGCCACCAAATTGGAAATCCAGGTATTTTCCAAGAAGACAAAGACGAAAGCAACTAATTAATCAGGAAAAATCTGTATTTATGAAGCCCAAGAAATTTATTTCAAAGTAACAAAGTGGATCACAAGAAGATAACTTTAAATTTGGAGCTCTCTTTTTGAAAAAAAATACTTTTTTTCCCTAGCAGAGATGCCTAATTCCAGATTTTAGGAAAACAAAGCTAAAAAGGAAAAATGGATTAATTGACGACACTCTTAAAATAAGGATTATCTTCAAGCCAATCTGATGCTTTCATCTCAGCCATAAAACATGGTACAAGGCCTGAGATGAGACAACAGGGCGGCTAAATTAATTGAAAGACAAATTAATGAATGGCATCAGTGATGCAAGCTTACAGAATTGATGTAAGCTTACAGAACAGCAAGTAATTGAGACCTGAAAGCTACAAGTTCAGCAGGCAAAGATGAGAATAAAGCTTACAAGTCTTTCTCCTTAAAGAAGACGATATAATTCATGACACCTAAATACTGAAATAAAGGTTCAGTACTCCCCACCTCTCACAGAGGGAGATTCTGTCTGAATGTTACTATGCACTGACTTACAAGTAAGAAAAGCAAAGCTGCTTCTCCTTCACATGAACTACAGTCCAAGCACCAAGTTGGGAGTTCCTTGGTGGGAAGACTCTGGTTTTGTTCTAGATTTGCCTAAGTTGTAATTATTTGTATCTTGTCCTGAGCACAAAAATTATTTTATTTTTGTGTTAGCTAAAACAGATTAAAAAAATTAGTATTTGAAAGTGCAATTTTGGGGAACTATTAAAACAAAATAAAAAGTTTTCTTTTTGTTAGAAAAAAAATTTTAAAAAATACAAAATTACATCCATGTATAGAAGAGAAAAAAATCATTAAGTTGGTCTTTTCTTGGACAAAAAAACCAAGATTAAAAAAAGAGTCCAGGGTAGATGATAAATAACCTTTAGACTAAGGGCAAATTGTAGACTGTGAAAGTAGCATGATTCAGTTTAAAAAAAGCATGAAGCACAAGGTATTCTGCCTACAGGTGATATTACTACTACCACCACAGTACCAGCTTCTGGTGCTAGTCCAGAAGAAAATGCGAAGAGAGATCTGTAGCAATAACTTTGAGGGTATGTGCAGACCCTCAGAGAAAATACAACTGCACTACACTGCACAACTGGTAGAACATCATTCTGAATTGGTACGAACACAAATCCAGAATTATCCTCAGTTTTTCCAGGCATGGCAATCTCAGCATCATCTTCTTTTTGCAAAGATAATTTAAAATGCCTACCAAGCACTCAATTGCTAGAATAAATGTTGATATTGTGCTAAATCTTAATCAGCAGAGAGATAAATTTTATTGCATGTCCTACATTTTCAATGTAAGTAAAGCAAAAGGACATCTGGATAGAGGGATGCACATGGACTTTAATTCCCCAAAACTGTGCTGCAGCAGGACTGGCACTGCTCCAAAGTAGAGACTTCTCACAGCTGCATTCCTATGAGAGGGAAACACAAAGTACTATGTGGAAAATTCAACCACAGTTTTAGGTTTTGCAAAAGTTTGGGTTTTTTTTTTTTGCAAAAGCACAGTTTTTTTAGTGCTTTTGCTCTGTTATGTTAGTTTGGTAACTGACATGGGGCTTAGTCTCAAACTAACCAGACTCCTACCTTGCTTGCCTGTTGCCTCATCTGAAATCCTCAGCAAACTGTGCAATTAAGCAGAGAACCCAGTGCTGGAAATGACACCTCTAGCCTGGCGTTAATGGGCTGTCTCTTGCCAGGTTCAGTGCCACCTTTGCCTCAGCCTTCCTCACCCCCTTCCTACACAACTGTACTTCGTCTCTATACTCTTCCTACATCACCTGTGCCAGCTTCAACTCTCTATTCATTTTCTTCTTTCCCTTCAGTTTGACCAGTCTGTCCCTACTCAGCCATGCAAATGTCTCACATTCCTTGACCAGTTCCTTGCTTCTGGCAATCGCTAGCTCTTGCACTCCATGGAGGACTTCCTTAGAGCTCTGCCAGCTCTGTTCCACTCCATTGTCCCCGAGGGCAGTCTCCCAGGGGATCTCACTGACTATCTCCCTGTAGAGCTGGAACTCTGCATTCTTAAAGTTCAGAAGCCTAACTTTAGACCTCACCTGACCCATATCCCTCAGGACTGCCAGCACCACTGATGCCTGATCACTGTAGCCCAGGCTGCCTCCAATCCTTGTGTTCCCAATTAGCTCACTTGCACTGGTGACCAGAAGACCCAGGATCGCCTCCCTTCTGGTAGGGCTGTCTATTACCTGGCTCAAGAAGCTATCCTCCATGCATTCCAGGAGTCTCCTGGATTTCCTACAGCTCGCCATGCTACTTCCAGCAGATGTCAGGGTGGTTGAAGTCTCTCAGCGGGACAAGAGTCTGCAATCACAATACTTCTTGCAGCTGGAGCAAGAGGGCTTGGTCAAATGCTCCCCTTGGTCAGGAGCCTGTAGTAGACACTGACCACAAGGTTCCCTTTGTTGCCGGGGTCTCCAGTTCTTACCACAGGCTTTCGACCTGCTCATCGGAGACAACTCACCACACTCAATCTTGGTGCCCTCTTGATGTAGAGGGTAAGTCCTCTGCCTCTCCTTCCTCCCCTGTCTCTTCTGAATAGCCTGTAGCCATTGATAGTCAGACTGCAGTCGTGGAATTCATCCCACCAGGTTTCAGTAATAGCAACGAGGTTGTAGCTTTCCAGCAGCACTGTGCCTTTCACCTTTTCTTGTTTGTTGCCCATGCTGGGTGCATTGGCATAACAGCACCTCAGCTGGGTTGTCAGCCATGTCAGCTTCCTACAGGAACAGCCCTTAATTCCTCTGAGATAATTCTCTGGTGTCTCCCTGCTGGCTTTTATTACCTCAGGAGTCTCTCTGGCTCATCCCCATAAGACTGCAAGTGTGATCCAGTGTGGCCAGAACATTTCAGAGTCAGCAAAAGAGAATCCTCACTAGCACCCTGTCAGCTAACCCTTGCCTCTCTGTTCTGGGTAACGCAAAAAAAATGTTTATTGTATTCCATATCTGTGCTACATCATATGCCCAAGACTGTTACTGTCCCTTTAGGACCTGGAGGCCAGAAAGGGAATCATGGAAGCAGGGAGTGCTGGGTCCCTTTAAAAGATGGGACACACAGGCACAGGTTCTTTAGTTCTTACGGGGAAGCCGAGACATTGCAAGACAGAGGCCGCCTTTTGTTTCTCTCCAAGCTCCTTGCCTGGATTAGGTCTCCAAGAAACCGCATTTTGCAATCCTAAACTGCTTTAGCGCAAATTTCACAAATACCTGTTTGCAGTGGCAGCTGCCACTGACAGACCTGTGGGGTCGGGGGCTGCTGTTTTTGGTGCCCAGCAGGCCTGCTTCTTTCCCTCCCGCAATGCACCGATGACTTGGAACTGCAGTGCTGATACCATCTGGGTCCAGCCGGATGGAAAAGATGCAGAGAAATTGGCACCGCAGGTTCACTGCTACCCCAGTTCCCAAGTTCCAGCTGCCATTGTTGACAGAGCTGCCACTGTCAGGACAAACCCAGTTGGGTGGTGTGAAGTAAACGGCTTGAGGGGCATTTGACTGTTTTTGGACTCCAGGTTTGTTTTCATTTTGTCCTTGTTCCCTGTTGGTTGCTGTTTGGGGGAAGAGGGAGCTTTTTGTAATCATGGAGGTTCTGTTGCTGTGTTGGGGATGTTTTGCTCTTTATTTTCTTTCTCCACACATCAGGTGAAGGGGGCTTATCCGCCATCTTGCCTTTGTCCCTTGGACCACATGGTTGTCTATGGAAGACGCCATCTTGGGGGAGGGGCTTCTCTGCCATTTTGTTTTCTTTGTTCCTGGGGAGTCCACAGGATTCAGCACCTTTGTATCCAGTGGTTATTTCTGTCATTTTTGTGGTTACTGGTTTGGTTTTTTTCCTAGTAAACTTTTTTTTTACTCATATCTTCTCATGTACATCTCTCCTTATTGTTTAAGGGTAGTGGTTAAAACTAAGAGGGGAGGTAACTCACACTGGAGCGTCTGCTCCATAAATTGTCTTAAACAAAGACACTCTCATCATACAGCTTGCCAGAGACAACCCTGATATTGTCCTGCTTCCTCCTCATGTCTAGTTTAAAGCTGTGCCAATGAGACCCACTAGTTCCTGAGCAGTCTCCTCCCTCTACTGAGTAAAAGTGAGTCCCATCTGATACGTTTAGACCATAGACCATTCCACAGTCAAAAATCCTATTTTTGTCTTTTTTCCTTTGTTAACTTTACATATTCTCTGTGTTGTCTGAAGCAGTTTGACAAGACAGGACTCACCAGGCCCCTGTGAATGCCTCCTGCTTTCAAAACATTCCCCCAGCATGGAGCAGAGTACTACAAGCTTTGAATATGTCGACTCACTTAACCCTGCCTGGCTGTGCACGACTCTGTTACCACTTGGATATGTTTGGAAAAGCAGCATGCCAAAATCTCTGATTGCTTGGGTTGTATCTGGGCACCCAGGCACATCTCAATGACACAGCTGAAGTTCAAGGTGTTCTGTACTGAGGCCAGGCAGAGGCATCGTTCTCCTGCCCTGTCAGGGACCTGCTGTGCTCTCCCCTGCTTTTCTGTCTCTCTTCTCTTACACTTTTCTCTACAGTGACTGACATGTGGCACTGAGTCAACTTACCTACAAATAGTGCCTTCCTGCACATTTCATGTGACCAATCAGAGCAAAAAAAAAGACTAATGAGGCACTGGAATGGATAATAAAAACAGAATTATTTGTCCTGCTTCAGATCTAAGGCAGTTACTGATCTGGAGACATTAAGACATTTCCCTATAGAAGGACTCTATAAATATCTCGGCGGGTGATTTCTAGCTGCCTTTGAAGTGTCAGGCACTTGACATTACCAGAGATTCCTCTGCATTAGGCAGACAGATGTGATATAACATATTAATCCCAAGAGGTAGATTGCTATATCCCCTCTTGGCACTCCCCTAAAACTCAACAGAAAGGAGTGAACTTAAAGCAAACTGCTTTGAAGATATTTGTTGTCACTTCATCCATTTAGAGAGGAATGGTGTCAAAGCCAAATGCTGTATTGCTGGAATCTGCAGGACAGCCTACAGCCATGCTAAGTGCTGTTTCTTCCATTTGCTCTGCAACTGCAAGGCCCCTCTCAGTACAAATAGTGCAGGTCTAATGCCACATTAGACCTTTGCATTTTTTCATGAGAGAAAATTTAACGTCATTCTCGGGATCAAGGCGCTGCTGGGTTAAGACACTGTGACAACCAAGGGTTGACTCGAGCCAGAAGAGTTTTCACTACAAATAAAGGATCTGTGGTCTTTTTGCCATAGAGAGTACAAGGTCTCCAAAAAGGAGCCGGGGGAAGAAACAAGGCAGATGGCTACATGCTAGTGACCCAAGCCTTCCTTGCTACGGTCACCCTACAATTCCCCTGAAGATCTGCTCTATCATAACTTCCTAATGCAGCAGGCTAGGAAGGGGAAGAGATCCCTTCCACCCCCAACCACATTTACACCCAAAAGCACAAGCAAAAAACACATAATCCCAATAGAAATCGCCTGGAGCATGATGCACATGATTCAGGGGTTTACTGACTATGATTATTTGTGAAAGAGACATATTAGGGTTTTGTGCTACAAATGCGAACAAAATTCTGACAGGCTCTATAGATTTGCAATTGCTATATGAAAATACATCTGTGTTTATGAAGCACAAATAATAGAAGCCTTTGTCTCTTTTTTCCTTGAGATAGGAAAAGGCACTTAAGCCTCTATCTCCAAAGGTGTTTCTGTCTTCTGTAAGTCACTAACTCCCACTGAACTTGGTACTTAACTGCCATAGAGAATCTGACATTTAGGTTTTATCTAGACAGTTTCTGAAAATACCTTAAACTCCCTGGAAAGTAAAGGAACAAACATTAGTGGCATCTCTTAAAAATGGAGAATATTTGAGGAAGTTATGAATAATCAGAAACAGCCAAGCCTCAAGCAAGTTTGGGAGATTGATGCCAGTTAAAGAAAGCAAGAACAGTTTAAGTAACACAGTGAAATGATCGAGCTACAGTAGAAAATGAAAATAAAAACCAATGAGCTCACATTATTTAAAATTTACCTTGGTTGTATATATTTTGATTATGGCTATCCACACCAAATTCATCCCCGATCTGGATTTTACCTGTTTATTTAAATGGAGATGGTTTAAAAGCATGTATAATTTTATTACCTTTATAGAAACAAACAAAAAAAAATTCCGAAAAACCAAAAATAAGTAGAGTATGAAATTATCACTTTTCATTATCACAATTTTCACTTTGGAAAATTTCCAAAGGCTTCTACAGATGTTTTTAGATGCCTTTATACTCTTATTTCATTTTATGAGTCACCTGTGGTACGTGATCAGCTCTACTTTGTTTTGTATTTATAAAAAAAGAGTAAAGTGCCAGCTTTGTGTCACGGTGTTGGATGCATCTATATCTGTTCACTTGCATGCAATTCAGTTCAGCACCTATGACCCTGCATCCTTCAGTTTTCACAGCAATAAAATACAGTTCAATCCCAACCAGCCAACTTTACAAGACATTCAGAATGCCTACAAAACAGGTGTTCCTCTCTCTGTCCTCTCTTCCTCCTCAACCTTAATTAAAAATAGTTATTTGTTATATATACAAAATGTTGTGCAATGTGTGCCTGAGTGATGGGAAGAAAGGAGAAAAGAAGCTCTAGCAACCACGTGAAATGCATGTGCCAGTTAATTGGACATTTCCCACCATCTACATTAAAATAATTTGGAAGTTGTTAGGAAGCTGAGTTTTTCATTATTAAAAAAAAAAACAACAACCAAAACCCAAAAAACCCCCAACAATCAAACAAGCAAAACAAATTTGTTCTGCCAGACAAAATATACCCCAGTTCTTCCTTTTACAAGTGATCACTACCACAAGAGAAGTCTCCCACTGCATACTCTGTCACCAGATTCCAGCTTTGTCCATGGCTGCAATTTTGGGAATATTATGGCTGAAATTGGCACCAATTCTATGTATAAAATTTTAATATTGTTATGCAGAAACAAGTAAAAGAAAAATTTGACTGCTTCCTTTCTTATCAGGTGTTCAAAACTGAGCAAGAACAATGTTACTCAGTCCCTCAGGAAAGAAAAAAAAACAACCGAAAAACCCAACAAAAGCCCACTAGTTTCCTTAGGTTGAAACTTATTTCCCATCAGATTTGTCAAACGTATCCCTCACGTTAGATGAGACAAGAAATCCTTGTGAATGGATCAGTAAGCTCATTCAAACTATTCAAATAACTTCTACAAATGTCAAGTTTTAGAAAACAAGAGCCTGTGCAGAATATGCCTTTAGAATTTCACTTTACAAAATATGCTTCAGAACATGATCCTCTGATACTGTTTTTATTAAAACCACAGCACTAGCAATCACTGCCAAGAAACGATGCTGATCTGAAAGCTCTAGCTGTATAAAGCAACACCTTCAGAGAGGAGGAATATTTATTATTAAAAAGTGCTACAAAACCCTGTGATGTAAAAAAGAAAGCTATGCACCTTCTTATAGAGAACTACCATAATCCTGCTGAGGAACATTTGTGTGCGTAGTTGAACCACCCATATAAGGCTGGCGAAATATTTGATTAAATTCTCAGAGTAAGCTCTGTATCCCTACACAAAACTATGGTAAACTGTTCTTAATGTTAACCAGGTGTCCAGAAGCAGATGAATACCCTTCTGAGGAGTCCTTTTAGTACAACAGTTTAAAGTAAATAGTTATTTTGAAGAACAATATAAAGAGAGGGTTTGGTTTGGTTGGGTTTTTTTTCCCTAAAGTAAAGCTCAGTGCTACTTAGAAGCTGCATTAAATTAAGCAAATTGGGGCTAAGGGGTGTTGCAGTTTTATTGAGAAATAGACTCTCATTACGCTGATGGGAATGCACTTTCAAAAGACATATGTAATTTTATCATGAGCTACAGAAATCAAAGTTTTGTTTTGTTTTTTTCCCTTGGTTTTGTTTTTTGCTTCATGTGTGGTTTGTGTGGAGGTTTTCTGTGTGGGTAGGGCTTTGGTTTTTTTTTTCAGACAGACCCAAAATTCTCATTTGGCCTTTCAAATCGATATTCAAGGTGTTAGACTCACAGAAGAAACACAGCATTCAATATCCAGGGTTATGTAGAATGAAATAAAACAGGCAAACTATTTTTCAAGCACAAAAGCAAAAGGATTCTGGCTTTAATCCCAGCCATAGGTGCTCAGAGTGCAGAAACCTCATGTATTTGAAGCACTGAGGAACATGTTGCCCGACAACCATCCGATAACTCACCAACTGCACTCTTCCAGCGGTCCCTCCCTGAGTCCCTAAGAATCAGCTTCTGCAACAGGGGAAGCAACTCAAGCACAGTCCAGGGAGTTTCCCAATTTGCTCCTACCAGTCACAGTGACAACAGCTCCTTGTGCACCACCTCACCTTTTCTCTAATCACTCCGTAGTGTAATTGTGCCACAGAGGTGTCTGCAAGAACCTCCCTATGCTTGCTTCCAACTTCTTAATTATGAAAGACCTCCTAATTGGTTTTCCTCATTTAGTCTAATTCAAAAAGAAAAGTCTCTAGCAATACTGTTCCATGTGCTTTATTTAAATTTCACTTTAATATCTAAAAGAATCTTTTCACGTCTTTAAGCATCCAGCCAGAATAAATATGGCTTCCAATTCTAAGCAGGAGAGCTTTTTTCTTGCTCACTAGCTTGCTTATGACTATACAATTTAATTAACATTTCTGTAGTACTTTTTCTGCCGGATAGCGACTTCTTTCTTCAACTTTGCTTTTCAAAAACACTATATAATAAATCACAAGGGAAAAATCTTTATTTTTAATTTTTCCATTTATGTATTTAATGAACATTATTGAATTTTTGCCAAGTATTTATTGGAAACTTAGAATAAATATCTGTGAACTACTAATTCATTTCTGTCTGTGAGGATGAAGTGTTCTGCTGACACCAGAATTTTAATAATAATTAGCTCTTTTATTAGAAATCTGCTCTTCATTTTCAGTAACATTAGAAAAGGCTGAGTTTTAAACTAAGCTAGAAATCAAAAGCTGGTTTTTTTTTTATTGAAGCTTTTCCATCCTTTGAATATAATAAATTTTGAGGAAACCTTCAAAATCACAGACTGCAGAGTGCCATGCCATGCTTACTCCTAATTAGTGCTCTGCACTGCATTTGGAGTTTTCAGCAATGAGGACCAGCCTGGCCTCCTGAACTGCCTTAGTTATGCCTGCAGTTCTCTCTCTGAAACACACATTGTGCTGATGAATCTGCTGCATTTTTATGCACAGCTCCTTAGATCTTTTTGATGCCTTGCTACTGGGAGGCCTCACTTTCCAGCTGACCCGTGATCGGTGCACCAGTGGTCCCATTTCCCCACTTCATCAAAGTTTCAATTCTCTCTTGGTACCCTTTGTTCTCAGTTATTAACCTACCTCTCTGACAGAATTGTTCATGTTCCATTTGAGGATACACATATTTCAGCTTTAACGACCTAAATATAAGAAAAAGTGGAATACTGGCACAAACACCAGAACTCTTACTATACTCACCCCCAAATTTCTCTGTTATATGCCCATTAAACAGTTATTGCCAGCAACTTTGCAGGGGCATCTTGAGTGACAAAATGGGATCTACTTTATCACAGACCTCTGAGGCGTGGTATTGATTGTTTAATTATGAAACACAACTAGACTTCTTTAGAAAAAAGTGACTTTGTAAAGAAGCTCTGTTATTCTCAGAGTATTTCATTAGTAGAGTGAAATAGAATTCAGTATTTAGCAGCATTATTTCTTTCTTGCTGATATTTTGACAGGATCAGGTCCATTAAAATTGAGCTTTTAGTGCACAATCCTTTATGTCTGTGTGTAAACTACCATAGTTATCTGAAGTTTTCACACTTATAATGTATCTAAAGCATCAATTATAAATCAAAGCATTCTACATTCAGTAGGTTTCAAATTATGAGTGCTCTTGATCATATTTCATCTTACAGCTCCTTTGACAAACTATATGACAAAAGATTTTTTTTTTAAAGCCTAATCTTTACTAAATAATTGGCTGTGTAATTGTTATGTTTTTGCATTTATGAAAAGGAACTGTGTATTTTCATTCTGAATTCTTTCTAGGGTAAGGAAACTACAAAACCAAAACAAAAATTGAAAGCACACTTTACTGTAAAGGGGTTCTTCCCACAATATCCACAGACTCATCATAGGCAAAAGCTAAATACATCAACATAAGAATAAAATTATGATTTGGTTACTTGGCATACTTGTAGTCCTGTATCAGATGCGCTTTAAATGGAAATTACAGCTTGGCGAGTACTTGTTCAGTATCAGCCCTGGCTAGTGTTTTAAGAAGTAGTATCAGTTTCTTTTTTGGCCATCTGAAATTCTTGATTCAAGATGTGAATATTGACTGTGGCTAGGCTGTAGGCCAAATTTATGAGTTGAAAATAAATCTTGATATTAAAGAATATAAATGTCAGTGTTTGGTGGAAGTCTGTGCACGTACACATACCTTTTTGCATTAAATTGGGGTAGATATTTTCCTGCCTCAGAACTGTTCTGCACCTCCTTGCAGTTCTTCACATCATCCCAGGCTATGGATTGACACCCAGTGTGAAATGCTATCCTCCCTTCTGCAGCCAGGAAGAATAAGAATTGTGGCATATTGCTGTCACAATGCACTTCTGGTTTCATTAGCAGCAACAGCATAATGAGCAAGCTGACTTGTAAGAAACATGCTCATCACATGTAGAGCACAGACTGTACTGTTCTTGTCACGGCTGTTCTTCCCCGTTATCAACCAACCAGAATTAACTCCAGATTTCTTCATCTCTGCTCTAAGGTAAATAGTAACTATTGCCCAAGAAACTTCATCTTCTTTTCTGGTCTGCTTTTCTACAATTAGTTCTTCTCTTTTTTTTTTTTTTTGGGGGAGGTTTTTTGGTTTTTTGTGGGTTTTTTTGGTTGTTTTTTTTTGTGGCAGGGTGATGCTTTGACCGATGTATTTCCTGTTTCTTGCAGTCTGAGAGAGCAAGCCAATTTTTACGCCATTATCAGCTGTGGAAATCTGAGACGTGATTCACTGTTTACTGAAGTAAGTGGACAGTCTACCACTGATCTCAGATGAAAAACCTGACCTTTTACATACAAGTCTTTACTCCCAAAGGAAAGTCAAGAATGGCTAGAAAAACACAACCCAAAGTTATAAAGACCTAGTTTGGGCCATTTTTTTAATTTGTGTCTTCTTTTTTCCTTTCTGTGTTGTCCTGATACCTTTCTAGATTTGTGGGCAATTCTTTAATCTGAAGACAAAACCTTCTAGTATTTCTGCAGGAGCCAGACACACACAAATCACATCTACTTTTTACTAGAGTTTTCCTGAAGGATGGCCATCAAGAACGGTATGGCAGACCATAATGCTTTTATTTTAACAATACTTTTTTGGTTTTATTTCTCCAAATTAATTGATACCTACCTACCAACGGACATTTGATATTCTGGTTTCTCTTTGTTGTTCACTGGAAAATTCCATAAACATGGCTTTGTAATTACATAAAGTAGCAGGCCTTTGCCTGTGTAAAATTGATAACTTCTAGTGGCACATCTTAATTGTAGCACTTCCTAAAAGCTAAGTACTTGACTTTACACCCTTTTTAATGAAATGATAAAAGTGTATGTGTCTATGGGATTGTGTATAGGGTACTGTTAAAGTGCAAACTGCTGTACCATGTAGAAAAAACCCAGATAATTTGCACATCAGATTTAAGTGTAGTTCAGCATTCTCCAGGTTACCAGGTTATTTTTATCACATTTTGTCAATTTAGGAATGCTTATTTCTTCAATACATCAAGCCCAAGATTCTGAACACCTTTCAAAACAAGATTGAAAACAAAATTTGGAACAAAATTTGCTGTTCTGATGACATCATGTACAGGCAGACAAACTGGTCATCTCCCTGAGTGGGGTTTCAAGCAACCTTTGCAAATGTGTGCACTTTGATGCACAAGTGTTTGCCTATATTCACCAAGAACCTGAAATGACTTCAAAGTGAATTCATTTCAGGACTGATAACCTCTGAAGTCCCACTATAATTAACTGATCATCAGACCTGTCCAAAGCATTACATTACTTAGACCTACACAATCTGCTAACAACTACTCTTTCAAACAATTTACAGTATTTTAGATAGCTAAGATTCACTTTAAGAGTTAAGGAAAGTTGTGCTTTAAGTGGCAATATTTAAACACAGAGAAAAAAAATTAAACATCCCTCTAGAAAAATACTGAATTTAGGTGAAATGCCACAAATTGACTATTAATAGTCATTACTTTCCCCCACATGACATTTTTTAGATTAGGATACCATTGTTTCTGACAATGAAACAATGCATAACAAGTGCAGTTAGGACATTTTTACAGAAGTTTTTGCAAGTAAGAACTATTTACTGAACCATTAAAGTTGTGGGAAGTGGGTGTTTTATTTGTAATTTTGTACAAGACCCTGGGGATACATTAGACTAATGATTCAATAATCATTAAGAGCTTAGAAGTATGGAGCCTTTAAAAAACCAGATTCTTATTGAAACATCACAGTTTTAAACAGAATAACACTGTATTGTGAATTCTCTTTTCTGACAGAATACTCTGCCAGTACTTTGTGAACTTCAGGAGATACTGGGAGCAACACTTTCAAAAGTCATGCTATTTTTAATTTCCTTAAACACTTCTCATGTACCCCTTAAATGGCATTTGAATGTTACTTCCATGTTACTTCAGACAGATGCACTAAACTAGAATAAAAAAAAGTTATCCATTCTGATGTTTCAGCTATAGCCAGGCTGATTCCTCACCATATTTTTTGTAGACCTGCTGGGAATGTGTCCAGTGATTCCTGAACCTCTTGAACTCCACTTCAGTCCAATTTTCAATGTTTTTTTCCCTCCAAAATTCCTCCTTGATCTAAGACCCTCAGAAGCTGCAGCACTCAGAAAACCTCTGTTCTGAGTAGGTTCTCTCTTTGGTGGCCTGGAGTACCAGCCTGGAAATGAAATCATACTAGTACCAACAAGGGAGTTTTCTTTGATGTCTCAAATCAACATGTTTGAACACTTAAGGGAAAAAAATTAACCACAGATAACTTTCATAGATTTGGAAAAGCAAAAGAACAAAACACCAAACAAGAAAGAATGTTTCCTTTCTCCCCACACAAGTTTTTGCTGCTGTCACCTCTCATAGAAAGCTACTTGTGTTATGCTTTCAGTGCACTCTAGTGACAAGGGCACCAAGGCAATCTATTTTTTCAGCAAAATTAAGACACAAATAAGGAGTTAACTACTGTTTATTAAGGAATTGTACTGATCATAACTTTCAACCTTAGGGTTGTGGTTTATAAATATAATTTTTCTTATATTTATGCAAGAAAGAGTGCTGCTCTTCATCCATAATGGAAATACGTACCCAAGTTTAGTGACCTTTTAAATCTCAGATGATGCCAGCACAGGACACAGACACACACTTAGTACGAGGAGCTGTGTCTAACTATGATGCTTTCTTTAATTCCACATATGAAACTGATGTGAAATTAAACTGAATTAAATGAACTGGTGGTGAAAGAGTTCAGATTTTTAATTTATCAGCTGATCAGTGAAATTAAAAGTGAGATCAAACATGCTGAAACGTTGACTATCACTATAATGAAAGTGTTTAATTCAGACAAATGGCCATTTGCACTGTTTGAAACTAAAATACTGATCATATTTCATTTGCAGGACGAGAGAGAGATATCAGGATTATTGATAGCAATAATGTTACTATGAAAGACTGGAGAAAACAACTGAAGTATGTGTGTGGGAGGGGGCAGGGCAAGTTCTGCAGCAGTGGGACACAAACTGCTCCACACCCCACCTCCTTGGAGTCTCGAGTCCAGCCCAAATCTCTTGTCAGTCACTGGCACACTGGAAGCAGTGCCCCACAGCCCACCCCTGGAGCCCCAGTCTAGCCCCAGAGCAGCTGGATGACCACATAGTGGGAGGGGGTGGCCACAGGAGGCCAGAGCAGATAAAAACCATTGCCCTGAGGCACATGTGGTCACATGTCTCTTGTCCTTGGATTTTATGGCAGCTGAGATTGTGCTAGGATCCAAGAGGCAGTAGCTATATCCTACTTTTCTCTCTCTTCTCTCTTTCTCTTCGTTTCTATTCCTAACGTTTTCTTCTTGAAATATGGGTAATCTAAGATTGGATGGGTAGAGTTTGCTAAACTGATGCTCAGTGAAATGCTTAATGTTGATTGAATGTTTTGTTTTAAATCTTCCAAATTTCCGATCTTCCAAAGTTTGCTGGTAAAGTTTGGTTTTTAACCTCCTGAGAAAGCTGTTGCATTTCTCCTGTGTGCCCATTTCAGGGAAAAGTACTACCTCAAGCCTCTTTTAAATAAACTCACTTAGCAAGAACTGGGGCTCTGCAGTTGGTAATGGACAAAGTTAAATGATGCCAAACAAGACATCCCAAACAGACATTTTGATTTTCCACGGTTTTGAGATATCTTCTAAGTCCTTCTGCTCTCACATCTAGAGAGATGATGTCCTTGTACCTTCCCAGAAGTTATGGCACATGAACTCAAGGGATTGAGACCCATCAGCATGGCAACTCAGAGGAAACCAGCATAAGCCAGCAATGGAATAATCTCTTCCCCCATCCCCAAATATATGGTGTATATACCTGCACATTGCAAGCAGCATATTGTAGCATGTATGTACTACAAGCCAATGTGATACATCTCCTGTAATCTTTTCCTGTTTTTCACAATTGTATTAAGTTGGGGGAAATAATTGGTACTATGTGGAGCAGCCTAAACCAGTTGAGAAGTAGAAGTTGTGTTTTATTTCTGTATGTGAATTACTAGCTGTTTACATTCAGTAATCTCTGCACACAGAGTTGAAATGCCCGCAACTGCATCTCATGTTCCTCTGTGCAGTATGCTGCAGGCAAGGATCACACTATCAGTCGCCTTATCAGTGCTGTATCACAGACCAATGAATGGGGACACTGCTCTGTGGCTGCCAAAATCCAGAAAGAAGCAAAATCAAACTATAAAACATTACCTATATGAAAATGTTTAGCATGTGCATGTATACAGAAAACTCCAGTTCTCTCTGAAGATTTTTGTTTGCATGTTAGTGGTCAACAGATAGCATAAAGTTTCAGATGTTGTCACTCCACTGTCTAAATACAACTCGATAATAGTTGTGAAATGCAGGGTTATCCTCTGAATGTAGATCTAACTTCAGCACAGTCATTGAAACTGAAAATATTTATGCACAAATGTTAACCAAGTAGTAAAATACCACATGCACTGTTTCGCAGCTTTGAAACCAGGCCTTTACACATTTGAAGGTGATCTATGTAATTAGCTCTCAAATATTTTAACACAGACAGGATAAAGATTATGGGACCAGAGTGAGGAGAGAAGGGTTAATTATTTGCTTTTCCTAAGAAGCCCAGGGTTAATTGCTCCACAAATCTGAAATATAAATGTGACCATTCACAGTAATTTTTTAACTGGAGATTTAGACTGAGTTTCTGTAATATTGTATCCACACAAGTGAAAGCAAAATCCAGCTTCATAACTTACCTCAGGATAAAGCCTGCAAAATCTTCAAATTATTTTTGCATTATACAGCTGGAGCAATATATGAATTTTGATACCTTTCATTAGAATTTAGCAAACAAAAAACTACTATCTGGATACCGAACAAAGAATTCTGCTTTTTTCTTAATCCCAAGGATTCAGGAGGAGAAAAAACCCCAAACCCTTCACACTTTCCTTACTCTTGTTGCCTTCAAACGTGACCAAAGTTGCTGAACAATTCACAGATGGAAAACAGTGGAAGACAACTCTCTTCCAGTCATTTGGGTGTATAGAAGGCTCAAATTAAAATGCCAAGATTTCAACATTAGAAGATTAGAAATTAATGAAATAGGAAGGCTTGAGCTGTTAGAAAAATAGATATAAAACTAAGCAGCCACTAAGACACCAGATTTATATTTTATCACTAGCATAGTTCCACATTAAAACAGCCTGTGGGGTGGAATCATTTCCCATGGATCATGAATCAGCTGCTTTTCAACAGTGTGCAGTGTTCAACTTGGTACTACAACCAAGACTAATGGTACGGTACCCAATAATTGAAGCAGATCTACATTGCCTTTTAGAATTGGACTGATTTCTATTCCATTTGCTTCGGGAACTAACCAGATCATCACAAAAAACTGATTAAAAAAATTTATCGGAGTGACATTATAGACTTCCTGCTTAGTACGCTGAAGTACTGAAGGTCTGATCCTGCAGTGCTTATTCCCATGAGCAATACTTAATGAAATGCCCATTCCTGCTCACCTAAAAAGAATAATTCATGAGCAAAGATTTCTCATTTAAGTATTTACAAGAAGAGGTCTTCTCTTTGACCTTTCAATTACATTATCATATATACTTAGAAGTCATGGTATTAACAGCCATATTTTATGGTTTTGTATTTACATATTCTAAGTGTTTTAAAAGTTACGAATTGATATGGTGGTAATCATTTTCCTCACTTATTTCACTTACACTTGAAAAGTAATTTCTGAGAACTTTCACTCCTAGCATTAACTTCAGTTTCTATGGAATACATGCTGACCTTAGCAGTACTACTAGTGTTAAGGATTAAATAATGACTAGAAGGTGGTTTCTGTTAAAGTCAAATGAATAAAAGTAGGATGAGACTCCAAATCAAACCATAATCCTGACTGCCTCATATAGGTAAAATGAGATTTTTTTGTAATGACTATTATTTATGTCACTTCTATACTCTTAAATATTTCAATTATCTGCACTGATAGAAAAGAGCAAACCTTCGTTGATCTAAAACATTATTCTGTAACATACAAGAATTATTTAGGATTTGACAGGCATACACTGGATATTAGGTTTTTCAGGGAACATGGAATAACCAAATGAACATCCAGGATTCAACATGCTGTGTTTACCATGTTTACTTAGGGAGAAAGAGAAGTATCACTTAAAAGGCAATGGCTTGGACATTATGTCCTTCGGTATTAAAAATAACTGTAGAAAGCAATTTTTATTCAAAGGGAGTGAGCAAAATCTGTGTACAGGTAATGCGTGGCTCCAGACAATAAGATGATAGGATCATTGTTGTACCTTTCCATGGAGCTGATGTCCACCCCGTCAGAATTATCACGTATGCCAGGGGCAATATGAGTGGCCCGTAATACCATCCATAAAGCCCTCTTCTTACTTCATGCTGCTTCTGATTAAAGGAATGAATTGTCTTTCTTGCCTATTTTGCCTACCTGTTTGCAATTCCATTTCACTCTTCTACTAGTTTGAAGCCTTACAAACTGTATCATTCTACAAATCCAGTCACACTATCAGCTCCAATTTCAATCCACAGCAGCGAATTATTAAACTGGGAAAAGAAAGAGCCAGAGATCTGTTTCTGCACCTAAGACCTGCACAGCCTTGTTTGCTAATTTAATTTGATAACAAAGTTGGTAATTCCATTTCTCCCCAAATATTTGAATGTTACATTTTGCTAGGTACATATCTGCTCATTTGATCTAACGGCTGTCCTTTCAAAAATGTCACAGAAAGCCATTAGCACGGCTTCACCAGTGTTAAATGGTTGGACATAAATGCTGATTGCTGAGAACAATATCCTTTGCCCACAGTGCAGTGATGTAAAGGTTGGGTAATTTTATTACCTTTAATAGCATTTGCAGCTATGCAAGCTAAGCCAATGATATGGGTAATCAAATCTCTGACTTACAGGATGACCACCTGTGGCTATTGGGGAAGGAATCCCCACTATCTCAGACCCAGGCACAATGCCACATAACCAATGGTTTGTCATTTCAGAGAGGGCAAAGGGATGGGAAGAAGGATAAGAAAATTGCTCTTGGCAAAATTTGGATGGAAAACAAATTTAGTTTTCATCAGAACTGATCTGAACCATTGCTCATTCACAGAGAATCTTAAACGTGAAGTATGGGGAACTTCTGAAGTCTCCTTGTTGCCCCCTGCACCCTCCAGATTGCACATCTTCTGCTTTGGCAGGTCTCAAATCTGTCTGTAAGAGGCAGATGCACACTGCTGCCAAGACAGATAAACCTTAGCCCATGACTGTTGCGAGTACTTCAGGCTGCCCTGCTCTGGAACTGCAAATGTTTGGAAGTACAAAATTTTCAATTGCAAGAGGCAGTCCCAGTGCCACTGCTGGCTGCCATCTTCCACAAACGAGGGTGGAAGAGCTTCAAGGCAAGTGGTCTGTTCACTTATTAAGATCGCCTCATTTCCTTAATTGTAGACTAATTGTGCAGGCTGACCACAATTTAACTGGGTGTAAAGAGAGAATAGTGACTTCCAAACTAGTAAAGCAAAGCTGGGGTTGTAGATATTTTCCTACTTATGCAGCATTTCCTTCATTATTCCTTAGCCTACTGTGGTTTTTTGGTCTCACCTTTGCAGACTGAAGCTTTCCCTGAACATGCCATGGTGCAGAAAATACGTGTTGCGCTTCTGGAATACTTGAAATAAGCTGGCAAGTTGCAATTTCAGAGTGGTTTTAAACCTCTCTTTTGAAACTGTGCAAATACACTGCAAATTATATATTTAATATATTAAAAGAGAGAACACAAAATATTTAGTCCTGAACTGCTGCATATTTGAGTTAAGATTTATTCCATGGCAGCTACCATGGCTACTAAATCCTGAACTTTGGATCCAGAGATCTGCTAAACCAGATTAACAACAAAATATTGTTCAAAGAGGTAGACGATAAATCAGAAATATCCTCTATGTGAAATTAGGAAACATGAAAGTAACTTTTTCTTATGATGCACTCACTTTCAAGAATACTGCATTGAAGAGAGCATTTAGCTTGTCATGTTATTCTATTATTTTATTTTACACTTCATTCGTTTCTATTACATAGTCTTGCACTTTATCATTAGGGTGTTCTGTTGTTGCAAACAGGCACATTGAATTCTGATCCAGTTATTCCAGAAGAAATTTTTTCTCAGCCTTTAAACTGAAACAAATGGATGAGCGTGACACTCAACAGTTTTAATAATGTGTTGACTCTTGGGTATTCATGGCCTTTAGATGCCTAAAAATAATAATGTTTTTGTATGAAAAATGAATATTGATTAATGAACTGAATTTTTTTTCAAACAGCAGTCAAGCCAGTAGCTATACTTGTCATGAAACTTGTTATAAATCACATAATGTATATACCAAACAAATTGAATTTTTCCGCTGCAAAATGCCTCCCTATTATAGGCATATATCCTCTGTTCTCCTTAACAATGGAGAAAAAATACATAAATACTAAAAAAACAACCATCCTCCCTGACATATGCTTAACAAATTTATTCATGAATAATTATCAGAAAAAATTCAGCAATATTGTAACCATCTGTGAAAGTAACAAGCCTCTGTGTAAACCAATATCCTATACAAATAAGAATTCCTTTACCGGCAAGTGCTAGTACTCGAAAATGGTACACTTTTTTCTGGAGCTGAAGATATACTCAATATTAATTATTTACAATTTCTTTTTCCAGCAAAGTACAGACTGAACTGTCATTACTGTAATATACCAACCTCTGCTAAGCCACAAAGACCCTAAGAATCTTCGAATTTGACTAGACAACCAACTTCAGATGGAAAAAGTATATACTAATTAATTATTCAGGTGAAGAAAGAAGCAATGAAAGGAAAATAACTTCAATATGCTCAATGCCAAGGAAAAACATGAATGGTGGAATATTTAACACAAAAATATTAGTAAATATTATCACACTCCTGTAGAGATTTTAAACACGCTGTGAACACTTTAATATATTAAAACTTAAACTCATACTCCCTTATTTTTACATTCATCAAACCAAAGCATTCCTCTTGAGTTAGAAACAGGAGATTCCCAGAGCATCCAAGTGCAGGGCCAGATAGCACAATGCTTCCACTAATCCACCTGCTGCCTGTTGAATCACCTGAGGAGCTCACTCAAAGCCTTCTTTCCCCGTCAGCCCCAGCCTGAACATTTTGAAGAGTTTACTTTTTCCACTTGGAGTTACGGCTCTTAAAATGAAAGGAACTAGAGAATCACACGTGTTTTTATTTGGTTGTTTGGAGCGTTTTTAAAGCATTACCCTTTTAACATTCCATTTTATGTATTTCATTAACCATAACGCTAAGGTCTATTGCCCTCATTCCCACGATACTCAAAACCAATAAAAGTGACAAAATCTGGATGTATCCTGCTTCTTTCATCTCTCACCACAAAATTTACCTTGTTTCACCATACTTACAGGATCCAGTAGTAGTGGATATAATAAATGTCCTGCACATAAATACTGAGGTTGCGGAGGTGTACTTAGGGGCTTCTAAGAAACCTCTAATATCTTTTTATACTGAAGCATCCTCAAGGAAGAAAACTTATCTGCTCACTGCATTTCACAAAAATTTCCCTTAATCGCACAAATCATGATTTTCTACATTTTCTCTCAAAGCTCTTTGTGGAACTCCTTTGATTCAGGGTACTCTAAGTTGCCTATTACTTGAACAATAACTTCCTTCAATAACATGTAAAATACAGGCAATTCCATCAATCTGAGGTATTTTTCCTAATCTTTTAGATGGAACAAAACTATGTTACTTTAGATGAAAAACCAAACACATCAGTCTGAGCAGCAGCAATCCAATGTTGCAGCAATGCAGTTAGTTTATTTCTGCACTTCTCAATCTTTGAGTATTTCAACAAAAAGTAACTTGTTTTTGCACTCACCAGATTCACCACAGACGGGTTACTTATAATAGAAGTCATTTTCATGCAGCACATAAGACAAGATATTCCTTAAATCTAGAAGTAAGGCAAACCAGCTCTTCCTAATGATCTGTTTGTGAATGAAATTGACTGTTTTTCTAGTATGTCTGGTAGCAGTCAGGAGAACAATTTATGGATCCAAAAAAGACAGTTTTGGTTTAACATGTCTCTGTTTTATAGAAACACACTTAAAGTTTATTCTCAGGGAGCCAAAACAATTGACAACAAAATGAAAAGTGTATATAAATCTTCATAATGCAATTATCCAGATTAATTTACATATATTAACAACACAAATTATGATTTTATTAGAAAACTGTAATTGGAATCAACCACCAAAATCCTTTAAAAACTTGCCTTGCTGTTCTTCAATCTCTATTTTCTCTCTGCTTGTAAATATTTAATGGCTTTCATTTTTGCAAATGAATAGAATTGCATTTGGCTCATAAGAAAATAGTTTTGTAACCCTATTTCAGAGTGTGCAATCTCAGCACTTGCCACAAGTGTAAATCTTCTCCAGCATATTAATGTATTCAAGAGAAAATAATCTTCATTTCAGAATGAACAGAATTTTTAAAAACCCACTCATTTGGTAATTGAAACTTTTGGAGAAGTTGCATCTTTCAGATAAAGAAATCCTGAAGAGCTAGACATTTTCCAGCATAAAAGAGTGGAATATCAGAGGTTTCTAAGAAAAAAACCAAACCAGAAATTACAATGCTACTTTGTATGTTGAGTGAGTTTTAAAATAACGTTTTGGCACATTTTAACTACCAAGTTTAGAAAGTCTCATAGCACAAAATCCTCAGCATTCTCACACAAATCAAGCAAATGAGTGATTCTTACCTAGGATTACTACTGGATCACTCTAAATGTAACCATACTATATGAAATAGAACGTTTTCTCCAGGTGCCCAACTGAAAAGTCATCAACACTTTTCCTAAATTCCAGTTAATTTTATCATAGGTCTCTATTATAACTATAAAACATGGGACTTTTTCCTCCTTCTTTGATGTTAAAACTCAAAAACATGTTCTAAGAAACTTTTAGAAGCTCTACACAGACAGAAAATTTCTAATCACCCACAAACTCACTGAAAGAAAACTCTTTTCCTGTTATTTTTTAGAATAGATAGAATTATAAACATTTCACCGATCTGGTCAAGTTTATGACCTTCCTATTTTTAATTTCAAAAACTGGGACTCCCATTTTCATTATTGTCAGCTTCAGTCATGAGGCAGATGCTCACACTTAAGAACCAGAAACAGTGGGAAAAGCCTAATGCAGGATGTCTTCTCTGCTAGCATGAGGAAACAAAGAGTACAACCCCTGAAGGTCTTGGTGGAATCAAAGATGGAGGAGAAAAATAAACAAAACACAAAACAAAACAAAACAAAATGTGGCCAACTCAAGGTTTACAGGAAAGAATGTCACCAGCCAGCACAGCCTGGGATGAGACTCCAATGCTTGCAGTTTGTAAATATGCCTAGCACGAAAGGGGTAAGGAAGCTGTGCAAGAAGAGCAGATGGGGAAAGTCTATCAATACGAACATAATGCAGAGCAGAGAGGTCGTGTGTTCTAGGAGCAAAGAAACAGAAGCTTGAAGAGAACTGTTGTATAAATAGCCTTTAAAGAAAGCAAGGATGACCTCACCAAAACACTTCCTAAATGATGTGGTTCCAAGATAAAGCACAGTCTCTTTATGATAAAATGTATCAGCAGACTGAAAAAGCTTCTAAAATTAACAAGCAACACTGAATAATCCTCACCCATGCTGTCATTAATAACTGAAAAGTTTAGCCAGTAAAAAAATGCATTGCTAAAATTTAATAAATTTAGTAAAATTAAATTCCATAATTAAAATTATAAATGTAATTGAAAAATGGTAATATACCAAAAACTAAACCTTGTTTTAGCATAGATAACAAAGCATTTCCTTTCTTATTTTAGAACTGTCATTCTTGTGCAACTTAGTTTGCCGTACAGGAGAACATGGAACTGAAGTCCAAGGCAAGTATTATTTTCATGTTTTTACCTTTCCTTTTTCTCAAGGAATAAATTTTTCTCCTGGCTTATTTATATTTGCCAACTGACACACAGCAGCAACACACAGAGGGTTTGGTTCTCCTTCCTCCTTTCAGCAAGTTCTCTCAGTACAGAGGTGAACCTCCCCTTGTTTCACATATTTGTAGGGACTTTGACAGATTGGATGCAAGTCAGAATATCCTGGGATAATAGCTGACTGTACCCAAGAATCAGAGTATTAAAATAAAAACGTAAAACAAGATTCTCATGTGAATCAGCAAGGTATCCCGTGCCATAGCTGTGAAGAAGCTTTAAAGACAAACAAGATTAAGTAGCAAAATACGGCTTGCATTCAAAATGTTTGAGATAGTGGTGGTTGAACCTCTGGTTTTGTTCACTTTTACAATCGATCAGTGAATACTATGGAGGAGCAAGGCTTGGTTCTGTAGCATATTGTTTCCTAAACTTTGTGAAAAATCTCATTTGCTGCATGAAGTAGCAGATGCTCATTTCTGCACTGCTAAAAGATACAGCCTTTGCATTTACCCTGTGTCTTTCTGTAGGGTAGAGTCCCTGTATGGAGAGAGAACACAAAGACGTTAAACTCAGTTCCTACGTTATAGGAGCTGAATTATAGATGGAATCACCTCACTGTCTCCAAGCTACTTGGTAGGCAGTTCAAAAGAGAAAGAAATTTATCCTTAGAGACCAAATACTCCTCTCATGGACTCTTCAGTCTATCTCTGTGAACACCTTACAATTTTATTTTAATTGCTAAATCAGCGGGAAATTATAGTCTTTAAGAACAGAATGCAGGAAAGTTTTGCTAGTAATAATCTGTGACTAAATATAATCTTAAAAGGTGAATGAATACATGCTTAAAGAGTTTTGTTTAAATCCACTGCCTAAACAGTTCTAATTCTGTAACTTGCATAATTTCGTTTATTTGATTACAAATATATTTTTTTATGTTAACTGCACTATGATCATTGTTCAACATATACAGGAGAAAAAAACAGTTAGCAAACATATATGTATTTATTCGACAAAGTATATTTAGTATTTTTTTATATAATAAAAGCATTCAGCAGAATAGTTTAGAATCTAGAGGTAAATGTAGTTCATAAATTACTGAACATACTAATATTTTAAAATATATTTCCAGTGAATATTCACTTCAATTAATCTGAAGATTCCTCATAGCAAAAACAAGTCAGCTTGTTTTAAAATACAGAATACAAGTATGTCCACTGTTTTAAACTCTACCTTTCAGCAGCATGTGATTAAATCTTTTATTTTTTTTAATTTCTTCTTATCTTGTAATGCAACCATATTCTGTTAAATACTATAGCTTAGGGCAGTATTCCATTACACATTTATTGGCCTATGACCATACAAACAAAAGTAGCTTGCAGGGTAGGAAGAAAGATGGATACAATCCGCAGTTAATTCTACCTCTTCACCTCTTCTAGTCATTCAGCCTGACTCCTACTGTAAGTAACAAAAAAGCAACATCTGCTGCATGATTCATTTTGTAAGCTTCGGCCTAAAATAAATCCAGGATTTAGCATAAATTAAGAAATATATAATATTACTATTTTTTTCTTATGTCATTACTAAAAGAAGAGAACAAATGTTTACTCTCGACTGAAGAGAAAGCAATGTACAAGTAAGAAGTTCTTGAAAGAACACAAGATCACACTAACAATAAGAACAATGAGAAGAAACAACTAATAATTGTTCTAATAAGAACAAACAACTCTAGATTAAAACCAAAGGTCGACTTCAAATGTGAGAAGTATTTTATTTAAAGCAGAACAATCCTGAACGTGGATATAATTTGGTCAGGTATAGTAATCTTCCTTCTCCTTGTCTTCTTCCTGGGCATAAGTATGAGTGCAGATAATATGCCTGTGTGTGAAAATGACAAGCAACATAGGGAAAGGCAGCGAGATTCCATGTTACTTTCTAGTATTTATCCACTGATTTGACACATCAGAATATGGACCACAGAAGGACATGGCATCACTTCTACCAAGGACACACTAGGTTGTGTTCACTTCCCTGAGAGCTACTGTGTACCTCCCGAGATGGGCCGACACACAACAGCAGAATCTGAAAGCAGGAAATATTGGGATGTACCATTTGGCAGATGCTTCACAGAGTGCGTGTGAATTACTTCTGGGCAGATCTCTCTCTGGAAATCAGGGATATTGGATGTATTCCTGGCTCTAAGAACCTCTTACCAGTCAAGATAAAGGGCAAGCTAGCGATGAAGAGGGACATGGGGACAACTGCACACATTGGCATCTGCTCTTAATGACCAGAATGACATCAGGGGACACAAATATCCCCTTTTGGATATTGTGTTGAGGTTTTCAGCTATATATCATAGCTATAGACCATTGTGTGACAAGTGGGAAATTGATTTTTCACCAGCCTCAGTGGAGGGGTGCACAAACCTTGTCCTTTTGCTGTGTGAGGGAGCATTCAGCAGGGCCAAGTGTTAACAAGTTCCTGCCTTCAGAGGTGAACACAACTTTCATACAGCACAGCAGGAAGCTCCAGAAACACCCTAACAGTGACACTGAACTGCAAGGGCCACCAGCTACTTCTCTGATCAACTCCTGGCTTCTAAAAATTCTTCAGACAGAAAAAAACATTCTTTATAAGGAGGTAAAGGTTTATATACTACTGCAGTACTAGTAACTCACACCCTCCTAAGAAATCAAAACCTGCTTTCTATGACTTCTGCTCTCTAGCTTAACCTGTAGAGCTCCACATTTTTTTCCTAAGGAAGAAGTTGTGGGAGGACAAAGTAAAACAATTTTACATCAGCTTTATACTTGCTGGTCTGTTGGGTGCTGCTGCAAGCACAAAATATTAAAAACAAACAAAAACCAGACAAACAAAAAAACCTGAAAACAAACCTAAACAAGCTTAAACAGTACTGCTTACTATATACTAATATAGTTTGCTTCAGATGGTCTTAGTTACTCCACCTCAACCGAATAAAAAAGAATACTAAACAGAATAATTGGTGAATACAAACAAATACTTAAATCCATTTTCCTGATGAATGAGAGGTTATGTCATATATTATCATTGAATTAATGAGATTGGCTATCCTGAGGATGACCCTTACATTATTTTAATGTAGACATTTCTAATATAAATAAAATGTCTTTTTCTGAAAGTACTATTCAGTGACCATTTATAAAAAAAATTACATTTGAAAAATGCAAAACAAACATCAAGGAAAAAAATTGTTTTGTGTTTGAAATTTGTTTAAAAACATATTTGAAATGTGTTTCAAAAATATCATTCTACAAAAGCAGATCTTAGTTAGAAAAGGCATGTATTTTAAGTATTTTACTTGCTTTTCATCAGTAGATAATAATGACTTAAATAACTTTTTTCCTGTATACCTTCCATCGATTAAAAAATATTCTGTAGTTATCTAGTTCAGAGAATAAGGCAACATAGGCATCTTAATATGATTATCAGAAAGTAGATTAAAGAAATTAAAGATTACAGCAAAGTAACATCCCTGTTGAAGCCGTAGAACAGTAGAGTCAATATATGAAAGGTTACATGTCTTTAGTACCATTAGGCAAAACAAAAGAAAATATATTACACTCTGTTTGTTCAGTTTTTCCATCATTATGGTATTTTCTTTGATTCTACTTTTTCCTTTTGAAGTATTACCTCAACATTTAGCCTGCAAACTAATTGTATGTTAGCATAAACCTGTACTTAACTTTTATTCTCTAGGCCTCTATGCAAAAGCCTGAGTTAGCACATAAGATCAGAAAAATAGACTTTGTAAACATTGTGACAGCAAATGGCAGAATTCAGAAGAATATTGCATAATTTTTGTGAAAGTGAAGTGAAAAACTTTAATTTACTTACGTCGAGGTTACTAATATAAACATGTTTTTAAAATCAGTAAGTAATGGCTAAACACATGTGAGTTGTATACACAGAGAGAATGGCCTACAAAAAAGTAATAAAATGGTTTAGAATTCCTGTGTTTACAGTCCCTTAACAAATTTTAGAACCAAAAAGAAAAACTTTCTTTTATGCCAGTGCAAATCCAGGTTACAGCAGTAGTCTTGATATACCTGATGTCACTACATGTAGTTTTCTGTTGGTTTAACACTGAGAACATCTTTTCCTTCTAATAGTTACCTTTGGCTATCCCAAGCCTACTAATAGTGTAATGCCATCCCCAACAATAGAGTCATCAGATGAACTCACAGGATTGTTACAGATGATTGGGAAGAGCTGCATGGAAGACTACAGGAAAAATCATTTCTTAAGTATAGCTGGGTGGAATGATAGTAGACATATAGTCACAGATGCAAACAGGTCTCTGACAAGCAGAGAACACTGGATTTTTAAGAGAGTTTCTTATTTTGAAGCTCACTGACGAGCCATGCTACTGAAGACAGAAGTGGCAGAGAGGTAATTTTTAAAAATCTTTCCCAGCTATCAGCTTTACCAGAACTTAAAACTTTACTAAATTTAAGGGTTGGATGCAATCAATTTGATTATTGTTCAGGTATTCTGCATCATCGTTAAGGACAAGGAAAAAAAACAGCACTGAGAGATTTTTCTTTCAATATATGTTGAGACAGGTTTAAAGTGAGAGAATTAGAGAAATAGTTATTTAGAATACAGGGACAAAGCCAAAAATGGCATTGGGCACTGATCCACCATTTAGGTGACAGAGCACTCCCATGGGTCTGGAAACTTTTGATCAGCTGGTACTTACACCTAACACTGCAGTGCCTTCCAAAAGCTGATGCACTTACACACTGATCCCAGTGACTTGCTCTGTCATAACCAGCATAGTTCAAGCTCAGTGTGAATCAATTTCATCTGGATCAGAGACGCTAAGAGCTGCCAGGTCTAAGCATTCAAACTCAGTAAACAAGGTCCCTACCTCTGCCAGGCAATTTGCAGAGCTTTAATTTCAGCTTTTGCTCCATTTTGTTACAGGGTTTCACAGCATATGCAGTTACCAAAGTAATTCAGGCACTTACAGAGCGAAATACCAGCAGAGAGCCAAAACTACTAGATCCATGCCTACTGCTGAAGGCCAGGCCTTATTCTCTCCAAAGTGGACTTGAACAACTGCCTTCCATCAGCTGTAACTCTGAAAGTTACCCTGATTAAGTAAGAAAATTGTTACACTTTTTTCTTCAGGACAACTGAATCTTAAAATAGAGTTACAATATATGAATGGAGAAACCCTTCTACATCATCAGAACAAAGGTTAACTTACCCTGTTACCCGACTTCCAACAACAAGTTACTCACAGGTGTTTAGGAAAAGAGCGTAAGTGTGACAGGCAATATGTGCCAGGAGAAAGACCCCTCCCTCCAATACCATACAAGCATCTGACAATCACTTTTAGGGAAGATGTTTTATAGTCGCTAATGGATACTGGATTTTCCAAATTTTTTCTTATTCTCTTGGACTCCCTACCTCTAGAAAGCATAAGTTTAAATGACTAACCTCTCCTCAAGGGGGAAGAGGGATATTATTTTTCCACTTTAGAACTGCCGCTTGAATAATGGCATTGGGCACCTTTTAGAACCAGCATTGTCAGAAACAGTGAGCAATCACTCCCCATTCACCTCTTCTATACTCTCATGATTTCTTAAATCTCCATCATATTTCACCTCACCAGTTTTTTGTCATTTGAAGAGTCAGTTTCATCTTTCTTTTAAGAACTTCCCCTCTTCCATACTTCTGTTCTTTCCCACTCTGGGCCTTATCTGGTTTTTGAATATAATTCCAAGCTTTCTTTCCTAAGTGCTGGGAACTAAATTAGAGCTCAGCATTGCATATATGTCAGTGCAGCTGTTTTAACTTGTCCTTAAGTGCGTTCATTACTATGCATTTATGTATAGTGTAGTTCTGCATGACTTTTAGTCGCATCACGTAAGCGTTCTTCACAAAGTCAAATAAAAGCAGTATTTGCAGTTACCACCTTTTATTCCCTTGAAATAAGGGCTGATTTAGTGCAAGGTCATGCTACACAACCGTTCGCTCAGTCACTTAATTTCTTAGTTTCCCAAGGACTCTAAGGTAATACCAAGCTAACCTTAGATTTGCTACAGTTCATTTTCTTGTTTTATTCTCAAACTCTTACTATTGGTACTGCAGTTTGAGACTGTTCCAAGGGTTTCTCAGTGAAGAAGGCAAAACCTTGCTTTAGTGTGTTTCTAAAATCCTCTGGAGCAAGCAGTGCAGCAAACACTAGCTTTACCTGTTTGCTACTGCCACACGTTCTGTCAGCTGCTTCTTTTGCCTCATTTCTCTACTCCTCTTAGTAGAGAGTGTTAGCCAGTCCCACCAGTATGCTTCACCATCTCACAGTTTTATAGAGGCTTAGGATCTACCACACATCAGCTGAAATCCAGTTTCACCACTGGTCCCTTCTCATGCTGCTGCAGAGCTCAAAAGAAAATTACATATACCTGATTAGGAAAGGAAATTACTTCACTAAACTTGTATTCTCCTCCTTTCAAAATCAAGGACAAAATTCTTCATCATCAGGTTTCTTGACACAAAAAACCCACAGAAGTAAGGCTGGCTGCAACTGAGTTTGTACAGCTTCCTGTGGTCTTGATGCTGATTTCATAGAAGTACATCCAACATCAGTAGTGTGGAGGATCAAGTCCTTCATTTTCATTCGTATATATTCTATTCTCACAAAGCAAAGGGCTTTTTCTCTTCTTCAGCAAAGGGCTGAATCTTCTAGTCTGGGAACAAAAAAGCTACATTTTAAAATTTTCACCTAAATAATATGAAGTGGCAGAAACTACAGTTAAGAAGAAAGTCTGGCTGGTTTTATTTTTACAAAACTGGAAATAAGTTAGATGCATATTATCTGAGGTTCAAGATTACCCTTCCCACTCTGTAGGGCAGTAACAACCATGTTTAAAGTGAAAACATGTGAGGACCTGCAAACGCTCAGTCTTGTCTATTCTAGCTGGCATGTGTAATACTCAAATGGAGTTCTCAAATTTGTACAGCAACAACTATTCCCTTTGAAATCACCAGAAACATAGCATGAGTTCAAGTGAAACTAATGGGACCACTTTTGGAGCAGGATACTTGACAACTGAAACAGTGCTGTCACAATCTGGCTTCTGCAAAATACTTTCAAAAGAGAGCTAAGTTACTGCCACATAACAACACCTGCTGCTGTGATACCGTAAAATAAATTTTTTAGATGTTATATTTAGCTGAATGTACTTTTTTTGTTTGTTTGTTTAATTAAATACCCATCTCTTCTTATATTGGTTGCAGGGCATCTGTTCATTTGCGTGAATCTGACTCATGTGTTCAGTCCTTTATTTGCCTATCGATTCTATTTATTCATTTGTACCTATACTACTGTTACAGCAAAGATTTTCTGATCTGTTCTATGCTTTTCCTCCTTCTGCCAGGGACCATTCATCTTAACAGAGTTAAGGTTATGAAATATGAATTAATAATTCTTCCAAGTCAATAAAAACCTGTGCCAGTATACAAAATTTGTGTAATTACTACAGTGTGTTGGGCAAATAAAAACCTACAAAAGTGATTAAAAAGAGTTTCTGATGTTTAAATATTTAAATCATCTCCAGTTGATGCAAGGACACAGTTCTGATGACCTCACTGGAATTACCAAAATGTCTGTGTCTTATAACCACTAGCATTTAAAAACCCAAGTCAAACGTAACTGAACTTCCAGACACCTTACTCTAAAGAAATACAAAAAATTCCAAAGAAAGGCTGCTCGTCTGTCGAAGGCAGGTGCAGGGAAGTGCTGCCATCTGTCTTATGATTCTCTTTGTAATATCGCTAAGTCTACCTTACACTTCTGTGTGCGATTCTGTCTGCCCATTCCTCAAAGCACTGAGCTGCCCAAAGATGAAGTGCAGGTATTTAGCAGCTGTTCTTTATAACACTAAATCTACCTTCTTTTTTTTTTTTCCTATCCCCCAGACTCCAGTGTAGCGGACTAGGGCAGAAAAGTTTATTTTTGCTGTTCAACTATTCAACTGCCGGTATCAATGAAGGTTTAATTTTAAGCAAGGAATGTACACCATTTTCTTCTATACTCACAATATTTTTAAACCTCATACTTGTACAGTATTTAATAAATATTAACTAGATGAGTTAAGCAAAAGGCTCTTTTTCTTTTAAAAACAAAACATTTTTTTTCCTAGTTTTCTCCCAGCTAGTGGACAAAATTATCTATTTCACAATTTCTGGTGATAAATTAATTCTTAATTAATTTCCACTAGTAATTGTAGAAGTTAATGTCAAAATACCGCTTGAGAAATCACATGTGATGTCAAAGAATTTGTATCATTTAATTTATCTGTTTGTCATCTTGCAAACAAGAGGACAGTAAGGGCGGCAAATAACATCTGAACATTAGTTGTAGAGATGTGTTTTCAAAACATTACCACAACATATGTACTTCTATTCCAAGACGAAATAGTCTCAGGTTGTTATAGAACCTCCAGCTGGGAACATAATATCAGGGCTGGGCTTGAGACTTTGAAAGCAAATGGTCCAGCAGATTTAAAAAGAAAAAATAAAGCGACCCCAACACAGAAGAGTGCATTCAGTAGCACTGCAAAACAATTCCCAAGAACATAAGAAAGCTGTGAGCAATGCCCAGGATCTTACTTATGTATTTAATAATTAGCTAATTAGTCTTACTTATGTATTTATCTGCTTTGCTTAATCTAATTTTTCTTTCTTTTTCTACCCTTATTTCTATTTTTACTTATTTCATCTTCTCGTTTTTAACTGGAAATCTCTGTTCCCTCGTTGCTGACTTTGCTTCAAAGCAGGGTCTGCAGTTTAGTTTCACATAAGCTTGTCATGAAAAAGCTATCAAAACCATTCATGCAGTCTGCCCTCTTCTCAGGGACAAAAGAGAACATCAAAGTGCTTTGTACGTATTGTAAATGTGTGACCCTCCTTCCCAGACTGCCAAGATGCAAATATATAGCTGCATTCAATTTTGATGAAATTCTCACAGCACAGTAATGCAGCTTAAGCTTTGTGTTTCAGGAAAGAAAGCAGCAGAAATTGAATACAGATGCAATAAACTCTGAAAATAATATTGTTCTTGCAACACAAACCTTTTTACAGCACTGAAGGAAAACATACATTTTAACTGTTTTGCATTAACCAGAATTTTTTTATACCTTTCATTTCCTGTTTTCATTATTCAAATAGAAAGCATTCAGAATTTTAAACAAAAATCACTCGACCTTTTCAGTAAGGGGAAGTACAATGAGACTTGACTTGTATTCACAATACTCCTAAATCATATTACCTGACCCTGATGCCTCCTATTTTCAGCTTTGTTACTTATGATTTCTTTATGATCTTTCAAGATAATTAAAGAGGCTGCATCATTCTTTAAATAAATAGTCCATAAGCTGAAGATAAAACTGCAAACCAAGTTACCTACCTCTTTTCCTAAAGGCTTAATCCTTGTATTTTAGCTTTCAGCGAAGGAGGGCCATTTCCTACAGTGCCACACTGGAGAAAAAAGGGGAGAGAAAAAATAAATAATTTTAGTCACTGAGAAACAAAAAATATGAGTTTCAATATATCAAGATTTTGTTTCATCTGGGAGTGTGAAAGAATATGTAATTTTAAGTGATGCAATTTAAAGTATCTAAAACATGTTCCATTTAATCATTTACATCTTGCAGCACTATTTTATTAAATAGTGAAACACTTATAGCTTCTGGCTCTAATCAAAATGTTTTCTCTAAATTATCTTCCTTATTTCAAATGAAAACTTAAAATATGAAAACAGACAATCCAGTAAGTATTTGAAAGGAAATTATCCATGAATATTCACCCATAAATGGCAGAGTGACAGAACACACAAAATCTACTCTGAAGATAATCTTCTCCAGACCATCAAAGCATTACCAGATCTAGTTCATGTGGCTACAATGACTTGTAACTGTCTTGAAAATGCTTTGATTATGAATAAAGGACTGGAAGAAATTCTCAAGATAAGTAATTTTAGAATGTTACAATAGTTATAGACCATTATTGTCCTCCCATTTTCAAAAGCAACACACTAATGGAACTGTTCAGCTGACTCTTTAAACACAGAAAAACAGCAAATCAGATAGAGGCTCAAGTTAAAACTGAACCACTAGATTAAAACTGGTCCTGCACATGGGACAACATTCCTGTCTCCTAAACAAAGACACATCTGCCTGCTTGTGCTCTGCCACCAACTGTCAGTTGTCACTTTTCCATAGGTGGAAAGAGTCCTTTCTTACCCTCTCATCACTCTGCACTTGAAAACTCTTTTCTGGTCTGCCTTTTCCCTTTAAGTTGAAAAGTTAAACAAATCTTTAGCTAGAAAAGTGGCTCCCAGGATTTTTAATCTCAGGGGAAGGACTTTCATTTATTTTAGTCAAAGAGCAGGATACACCAGCATCAGCAGGGCTGTGGTTACCTGGCTGCTTTCCTAAACTGGTCTTCCATGTAACTCATCTGCACAATGTTTACAGAGGCCTTCACACAGTTTATATACAGGGACACCTAACTGGCAAAGCCTGCACAGGTACCAGCATGAGACAGGTGTCCATCGGCAGTCATGCCATGGTAGAGATCCTGCTCCTGCAAGGATGCTGCCTCCCAGGCACCTATCACTCATTGTTACAGCTTTCCTGGGACCCAGCACCAGAAACAGAGCAAGGAAGTCTGTGCAAAGAAGGGAAAGAGAGAGGACTAGGAATCTGCTGTCACAGCATTACTGGTGTCCTCTCTCTGTCCTAACAGCAGCTGCAAGGACACCAAACTCCTGCATTCAGACATCTACATTCCATCTGGTGCCCAAGATGGAAGTTAGTGATTCCTGCGCCAAGCCTCAAAATGATGACTTATAGCATCTCCATAACTGAGTGTTCTTTGCTTTATTTGGAAATGGATTTGTACTGAGATGCCTAAATAATTACATACCATTTATCACGTGCATCAACAGTTTACTGCCTTTGGCTGTCCAACTGATTTCAGATAAAGTCAGTTTGGATTTGTGTAAGCACAGGGACTAAATATTTACTAGAGGTAATGGCATTCTTCAAAAGAAATTATTACATTGCTAATGCAGGCAATGCAATAAAAATGACTCCTCTTTAATATTTTATTCATAGTATTTATTTTGGGTCTTTGTGTTTTTCTTTTTTAAAAAAGAAACTGGTGAAAAATGCTAATTTTAATGTAATATTTTTAAGTCTTATTTAAAATGCTGGAGGCATTTTATTTGACATTTCTAAACAGCACCATTTTCATATCCTTCTGGAAAGGAAATGGAAGTCATTGCCATCATTCTTGTGACATTTTTTACATTTTCAGTAGCAGGTTTTTTTGTTTGTTTGGAGTTGTGGGGGTTTGTTGCTTGTTCAGTGCTGGTTTTTTTGGAAATAGGGTTAGTGATGGATCTGTGGTGGGTTAGCCCTAGCTGTCAGTCAGCCACCCTCACTGCCATTCTCAGCAGGACAGGGGGAGAGTGTAAGATGAAAAAAATCTCCAGCGTGTAGGTAAGGGCAGGGAGCTCCCTCACCAGTTAGCAAAAAAACCCCAAAACTAAAACCACCTTCCTGCCTTCTTCCCAGGCTCAATTTCAGCCCCAAGTCTTCTGCCTCCTGCTCCTCCTGAGGAGCTGAGCACTGCCCTGAGGGCCCCTCAGACTCCCTGGAAGTGATGGAACTGGCCACACCTCACAAAGCAGTGCTGTGGCTCAGCTGGGGACCCAAATGCTGCTAACAGAAATATCCATTAAAAATCCTGTCTAATCCTCCAGTAACAGACAAGGATAAGCAAACTTCTGACAATATACAGGATTAAAAACAAGTCTTTCAGCCTCCTCCCCTAAGTTTTCGGCTTAATTTCTTCCCTGACGACAATGACAGAAAAAATGAACTGTCTCAAACGCGAGGGAATTAGTCAACAATATATTTTTGGCTTTGAAATATTAGAGTGACAACCCCTTAGTAGGCACCTTTTCAGATCAAGAGAATGTAAAGGCAAACCTCATTAGAGATACTGAAGGAAAGGGGCTTGCATCTAAGCACACAATTCAAATGAATTAATAAGATATAAATCACTAAGGGTCATGTTCACTTCATTAAAAAAATCACAGAAGTCGGAAGGTCTGCACTTCAAAATGGGTATAGTCAAAAAAAACCAAACTAAAACGAAACAATTTGAATTTGACATTTTTTTACAAAAACATAGAGGTCCAGTGCTCATGAAGTAGTAAGAGTTCTGAAATTAGCTATACATAAAGATAATTCCTTATAATATGCATTTTATGAGTATTTGGTTTCAAAATTACATCATTTTTCTACTTTTTATTCCCTGCTAAATACAAATCAATGACACATGTGCAATAACAGTAAAACTGGTCTTCTGTCAGACTTTGTGGCCTCACACAGGGTATTTATGGAAACAACTTGTACAAAGCACGGACTTAGCTTAATCTTCAGATTCTGGGTTAAATTATGTTTTGAAAACAGTAAGAAAGGAGAAAAAAACCCCTAATGAATAGATCACATTTGATACACTGTGCCAGTTTGGCCAAAATCTAGTACTATAGCCCCTGAGAGAAAACCAGGTTACAACCACCCTTCCCCCCACAGGGTTCGGGAAAAAAAGGAAATTTTTCCTCAAAGGAAAGTGAAAGAGATAAAAACTATTTCTTTTAACAAACACACAGGAAAAGGATAATGATGCTAAATAATGAATTAAAACCTCCGCTATAGAGAGAAACCTGGGAAGATTTCAGAGTCCTTCTGTAGGTGTGGTCTCTCTCCTCCTTGGAGCTGGTCGGTGAGGGCGTGGGCCCACCCCCGGGCCTCGGGGAGAAAATTCTCCTGATGTGTTCTGATGTTGTTGAAACAGTTCAGAAGAGAAGAAGGGAAAAAAAACCAAAGTCCCAGGAAACAAAATTCAGCTCTCCGTCTCACGCCAAGANGAGTCACCCCAAGACATACACTCAAGCAAAGTTATCTTTAATTTTCTAATACACTTCTACGAAGTTCATCTAAACACTAAAATGCTCAGTTTTGCAAGTGTGTGTCTTAAATACTGCAAGAATTCTTGCGAGCTAAACAGTGTTATTCTATTACCATGATTTACACACATTATTACCTTTTCACTTTACTATAAAGGAAAGGAAAATACTGCAGACTACAATATACTTATCCATCTTCTTTTTAAATGGTTGAGAATATTCTGGGCTGTTTCAATGCGCACTCTGGAAACTCATTCCAGCAATAAGATAATGCTTATTCTGTATTAAAGTAAAATGCAAAACCCATCATTACTTGAGGAGATGATCTCTAAATGTATAAATCCTGACTGGCAGCCAGTTAGTTATCACTTTTACCACTTGCCTACACATTTGTTTTTGTTAATGTTTTTGAACTCTCCTCTCCTAAAGACCTAGTAGAACTTTATGAAATACAGTGACACAGAACTCTGACACAGTCCTTGTTACAAAACATGCCTCAGATGGCAATTACTCAAAAGATGCCATGAGCTCAACAAAACCTTCAATAAATACAAGAGAACTGAACATCTGCAGCTATTGTTTCAGCTGTAAATCTTGTGAATGCTTTTTACTGTAGCAACAAACTGCTAATAAATCCAACTTTCATTGCCAGAAACATATAAAGGACAGGATACACTTCATGATGTTTTCTCAGTGTCCTCCCCAAGCCCATGCACTCAGGCATATTGTTTCCAGATATATTTTATAGCTAGCAGTGATACACTGTCCCCTCTACCCTCTCCCGTGACTGATGAGACAGAGAACATTGACTGAATGCCATTACCTTGCACTACCTCCCTCTTGCTCAACAGAAATGGGAGGCTTTATGCTTGCAATTCACATTAGGTTTAGCAGCAATCATCAGCATTAATTGCACATGTATCATTTGGCAAACAGACTTCTTAAAAAAAACCAGACCCATGAAGCAATAGAAGCACTGTTCCTGCTGCTGTGCAAAAGCGACAGTTTCCTGGCCTTTTAACACTTATATTCAATATGTGGGACTGACAGGCCAGCCACAGAGACGGATACTCAATAAAGTCTCAGATTTTCAAAGTACTTTAAATACTAATTCAATAAAGTAAAACAAAAGATAGACACTTCTCAATAACATTAATTTCCATTTAAAAAACAGAAATTATTCCTACAGTAAGATTTACAGAAACATTCACATCACACATAGCTTTAATCCTTACTAACTACAAAGGTCATTTGCTTGTTTTTCCTTTCACCTCCTATTACCACACTTTGTTCTGAATGAGGAAGTGATAGAGCCAAAGAGAAAAAGAGAGAAACTCGTATTGCTTGACATCAACCGAAAAGCCGAACTAAATGAAAGATCACAACTCTTATGCCTGAGGTCTAAAAATCTCTGCTGGTGTTAAGCTGGTTTAGATTCAGACTGAGGGAGGTTGAAGGTACATGGCTTGTCAGCAAGCTGTGTTCCATGCAGCAGTGGTTCACTACTGACAGCAGCACACCACAGCTGTGACGGGCGAAAGCATTCGGGCAAAGCTACCGGACAGGTGTTTGCTCTTCACGTGTTCTACTGTACTCCTGATGTCCTTACTCAGCTTTCTCTTTGATTCTTCATTTCTTGAAGATTTGAAACCGAGTATCTGTAGCCTTCAGAAATGTAAAGTTGGTGGACTAATGTGTAAATTATTGAAGGTTTCTTTGTCTCTGCATCCTCATTTATTGACCAAAACAGAAAAGGAAAGAGAGGAGAACTGTTCCACTAACTTGTTGCCACCTACCTCAAAGGTAAAGATGACATTATAACCAGTTCTCTGATACAGTTCAGCACAGGCTGTTGAGTCAGGGAAGGCTGCAAATTCAAAGTTTATCTGAGAGATGTATAATTTGTTTTCTGGGATCTCAGCATTTTGCTGGTGTTCATCCTTAGCATGTTCTATGTAGCTCTGCTGTACTGGTGTATTCACAGCTGGACATCTGCCTTCTAGAAGCAGAGCCATCTAAAACTAAAGGAAAACAACAGCTTAGTAGACTCTCACTACTAAAGACAGAGAAAAATACTTCAGTACTAAAGACATAGGAAAAGATTTCAGTACAGAGAAGAGCGAAGACGACCTGAAGAAAGAGAAGATGACTATCGCATATAAAATTCTTTTAAAACATAATTTGTTTTTTCAAAGTTTTACACATTATGTTCTATAGAAATACTTGTCGTCATGAAGGGTATCAGATGTCAGAGGTCAACAAGTTTTGCAAACATGAAGGATTGGCCATGGTCACTAATATAATAATAAACAAATAATGCTGCTATGTCAGGAAGTGACTTGGTTCATAAAACTATTTTCTCAGTTAAGAGTTACATTCCAGAAAATACACTTTTATGGAAACAATATTTCAATTGGGCATTTATTCCGTTAAGTTCAAAAATAGCCAAAAGCACTTTCTATTGCTGGGAGATACATTAATATCAATACCTGACATGGGTTTCCAGACTACTTTTTAGAAGCTTTTCTTTGATTAAAGACATACAGGTGGAATGTTCTGAAGAAACTGTAAAGAGCTGCATTATAGCAACAGATACGACTTCACAAGGGAGTTGATTACTTTCTACTTGTTGACTGAGTAAGTGACTGTAAGAAGATATCCACTTTTAGGGAGTGCTGCCACATGATGTTTTGTTAGTTGGCATTTACTAAACAGACCAAAACAGGTGTATACTTGGTTCAGGGCAGTTTAAGGGAAAGCTGCTTATTCTTTTACAAACTAATCCCTCTTCCCTTGTGTTCAGTCACATAATAGTCTGCAGTTCACAAGTACCAAATACTAGCTAGCGTTGTAAAGATGGAATCAATAGTATAATCCTATTAAATTCCACAATGCAGGCTACTTTTCAGATATATAGTGGAATCCTCTTAAATCGATTTTTTTTTTAATAAAAGGTAGGGTTATGTGAGGCTCTAGCTAGAAACCTAAAATATATTGTCTACATAATGCTCTTAAGATAGCAGTTCAGTCTGTTTTCCTCTGTACAATTTCTGTATATTGGCTGGATTGCAACTGTGATGTTTTACTAGATTAACTTTCAAAACAAAACCAACATTTCCTTAGTTATTGCAGCCATAGAACCATGAAATAATTGATGAGTTTTCTCACATAAATCTTCAATGAGAAGTGACACATCCCCGTGTGTATAAGCTATTGTTGTGATTTCACCCCAGCCTGACACAGCCACTCGCTCGCTCCCCCAGCAGCTGGATCCTGGGAAGAGAATGGGAAGGGTAAAAGCCAGACAACCTGTGGGTTGAGATAAAGTTAGTTTAATAGGGAAAGCAAAAGCCACTCACACAAGCAAAGCAAAACAAGGCATTAATTCACCACTTCCCGTGGGCAGGCAGGTGTTCAGCCATCTCCAGGAGAGCAGGGCCCCAGCACATGCAACGACAACTTGGGGAGACAAACACCGTCGCTCCAAATGTCCCCCCCTTCCTCCTTCTTCCTCCCACTTTATATACTGAGCGTGATGTCCTGTGGTCTGGAATACCTTTTTGGTCAGTTGGGGTCACCTGTCCTGGCTGTGTCTTCTCCCAGCTTCCCAGGCACCCCCAACTTCCTCACCAGCGTGGCAGTACGGAAGGCAGGAAAGGCCTTGGCTCTGTGTAAGCCCTGCTCAGCAGCAACAAAAACATCTCTCTATTATCAATCTTGTGTTCAGCACAAATCCAAAACACAGCCCCAGTCCAGCCACTGGGAAGAAAATTAACTCTGTGCCAGCCAAATCGAGCACATTCCTCCCCTATCCCATGCTACTTACATCATGCCCAGATCCCACACTATTCAATACAACTTCATTGCCCACCACCCCCCTTTCCCTTCTTTGCTGTAATACACAAATATCATTCCCTTCATTTATGGAGCACCCCTACAAAATGTCCACAAAATGCCTTTTGAATTAATATAGTCCATGACTTTGGGCTGCATCTGTTGTGGTGGTCACTCAGGACAGGAAAGGTGGTGTGTTGCCTGGAGTTCCTGGGCATCAAAGCCAGCTCAGGTCAGGTCACTACTGCGCTGCAACTGCTTCTTGCAAGGCTTCTCCTCCACTGGTTTGGGTGGTTTCTGTTACAGTAATTCCTGTAACACACAACTCGAATCATGGCTTGCAACAGTTTAAAGGTACATCCATTACAATCTTCACCCCTGGTCTTTTTGGGCCATGTTAATCCGGTTTAACGTTGCAGTGATGAACTCCTCCTCTTTTCCCCAGCCTGGCTGGAACAAAGGGTTCCTGCTGTAGTCCACCATTAGTATAGTCTACATCATAGTCCTCCATGGGCTGCAGGGGGACAGCTGCTTCACCATGATCTTTACCACAGGCTGGAAGGGAATCTTTGCTTCCCCTGCTCCAGTGCGGTGTCCTAGTCACAGGAGACCGTCCTCCCTGAATTTCTCCAACATAGGTCCTTCCCACAGGCTGCAGTTCTTCATGAACAGCTCCAGCGTGGGTCCCCTGTGAAGTCACAAGTCCTGTCAGCAAACCTGCTCCATCACAAGCATCTCATGGGATCACATCCTCCTTCAGGCATCCACCTGCTCTGGCATGGAGTCTCCATGGGCTTCAGGTGGATCTCCTCCATTGTCTACTCATTCACAAGTCACAATCCCTTCAACTCAAGTTCAGACCAAAGTTCCAGCCTGTCCAGTACAGCAACACAGAAAACTGTAGCCATACCCTGGCCACCTGCCAGCCCAGGAACATCGCCATGGCTGTTATCAAAACATCCCCAGTAAGGTGATAAGAAGCACAGCACCACAGCAAGAAGTGAAAGCCACCAACAAGCACTAGACTCTAATAGACAATCATGAAAACAAGACCCATGGCAAGCACAGGAGCCGGCTCATTACTGGCTAAACAGCACCAACAGACATAAATTCAGTCTGGTACATCACGTCAGGTCTGTCATTATCTCTCTTTGCTCCACACACTGGGTACCAAATACAGCTGTTGGGGTTTAGGAATGGTATTCCCCAATTCAGTGTCCCCACTGAGATTCTCCCCATGCCACTGTCCCCCTCCCCTGCGACAGGATGGAGAGAACTGAAAGCACAAAAGCAAAGAACACAGGTTGAGATAAGAACGATTTACTGGAAATAGCAATTGGATAAGAAAAATAGTCACAGCAACATTCTGAGTGACAGAGGGTAAAAGAAACAATTTACACATAAAAAACCCTTGATAACAGGCAATACAAATGACTCCCTTCATCACTTTTTCTTTACCAGAAGGAACCCCTTCTTCCTAGAAAATAGTCCCTTTCCCCTGCCAATAATGTAAGGGGTACAGAATAACCTCTGGGTCCTAGCCATGGCCCCTTGCAGCTACCGCAAAACAATTAATCCTGTCCTGGCCAGAACCAGGACAGCTATTGACACCTATTGCCAAAATTGCTTCACTAACACGATTAGATTGTTACCTTTATTGAAAATTAGTGTTAGCATTTGCTTAAGCATCTTTCTGGATAATATCTCTTTTACATTTTACTTGATCCCAAACTTTGTATGCTCATATTTGAAAACTGGAGGATCTCTAAATCTCTTTTGAAAAACTGTCGTGTTTGAACCAATAGGAAGATTTAATGCATTTCCCTGCAGGAATATAGCAGGGGTGTAAATAGCGCTAGCTACCTGATTCTTGAACCAACCGAAACAGATGTTACCTGGTGCCTAGTATCCAGTCCACACTCAGGCCACTGCAGCGTGTGTTATGGTGATAGTTGCTGATGAGCAGATAGAGAATTCCAGTTGTATCACTGGAAGATGGTTTATCCAGAAAGTCATGCCATAGTCCATACGTATTCCAGGAGAACCTGATATTTTTCTCTTGTCTTTCAGAACAAAGAAAGTACACATAGGAATTTAAGTAATTCTTTTTTTATTTCCACAGAAAAGATCTGTAAATGTTCTACTTCCTACCTTTCTCTGTACCATGAACGCTTCCCAGTTGCCCAGCCATTGCAGATCCTGATGCTATCAGCGGATGTAACAAAAAATTAGGGCCTTTACAGTACCTCAACTACCTTGAGAATCATAAAATTCTGTAACTAAACTTTGCAAGTCAGAAAATCTTAGCAGCTGTATGATCAGAATGATAAACTGATATTGCCAAAGAGATGACAGATTTTTCATTTCTCCAAGCAATAAATGTACATATTCAATGTTTTCTAGACTAATTTGATGCATTTTGCAGATTAATTTTTACTGCTAACATCATACAATATCAGAATTCCTGTATTCACAAATCATCAGCAGCGTCCCTCACATGTACAGTACTATCTAGACATCTTCTCTGAAGTGGAATCCTGGAAACAGACAGGAGCTGAGGGCCAGGCAATGTCTCTGCTTGACCTTCTGGTGCAACAGGGCCATGAAGGAGCTGGGGAGAGCACCCAGAACCCTGCCTTTGACCCATCCATCTTCCACATTTTAAATGAATCTCTCAATAGGTCACAACATGCTACAAAGGTTTGGAATTGACAGGAGGAAAAAAAAAAGGCGCAAGTGTAGCAACCTCATTAGGATTCTGCTCTCAAAGGCTCCACACAGCTTTGTCTTTTGAAGAGTAAAAGCCGCTTAACAAGTCAGCAATAGCTCGGTTCCCCCCAGAACAGCTATGGTAACAGTTTTCGTTGCACAAACACGTTCCTTGAACTACTTTCCCAAGTCCCCGCTAATGCAAACCTGTGGAGTGAAATAAATGCAAGACAGCTCTTTTGTCTGCCTGGGTTTTTTAAACACTCCACATCACAAGTATATCACTCTTGCTTCCTGTCTTTTGCCTTCTGTTAGAAATTGTTCATCAAAATACGCATTTCTGAGATTAGGGAGAAATAGTTCATGCAACTAAATCCACAGAATCAGCTACATAACTGCAGTCAAAGTTAACCAAAGATTTCAGAGATTTTTGTTCAAGAGAAGCCAGTTGGCAGTGCACTTTGAGATGTACTTGTTCAAGCACTTGAGCAAACTTTTTATGGTTAACAGGAATGCCTTAGGGTGGTTACACAATTATGCTAATCAGGGGCCATAACAAAACAAATTTACCCACCCCAAAAAACCAGTTGTATCTCTTCTGATTTTTAGAGACTGGCAGGCAGAAGGGTTGATTTTCCCGTTCACTCCCATTTTCTCTCAAAATCTGGACACGAACCTCTCCCAGCACCTAGCTGTCCTTGCTGGAGCACCTGCAGGGAAGGGCACTCAAGTGCCACGTCTGTCAGAGGACTGGGCAGCGTGTTGCCTCAGCACTCCAGACACTTTGTGGCTACTGCACCAAGCCTGAAAAAATTAATATCAAAACAGCATTACCAGAGAAATAAAATGGCTTAAGCACTGTCATATAGATATTCAATACTAAAACTAGATGGACTGCTACCCTTTTGCCTTGCCTAGCCTGAAGGAAAAAGTACAACTCTGTATAAGGAAGGTGCAAGGGGCAGGCTACCTCAGGCTCTTGCTCAGCAGCAGGTCTAACAGGTTATGTAATCCTCTAAGGGAATCTGATCCCTTCTGTACAACTTTCAGCTACCGCGCTTCAGTGTTCTATTACAAAAATCACTAAGACATTAAACATTTGCTTTAAAACCTTTTTGCTATACTATATCCTCCTGAAACATGAACCCTGGCCATAAGGGGCACGAAGCATGAACTTATTAACAAAATGTGTAAAAAACAAATGCATTTTTGATGAATAAATCACAATAGAAGCATTAATCTCAAGAGTAAATGAATGAAAGCCACAAAGAAAAAGGTCAGTTTTTAATTTGAGATTTCTACTGATAAAACCTGTATGCTAGTTGTATTAGGATATTGATTGTCCCAATCCTTATACATACCCAAGTTTCTACAGTGTGGAATCAGAGATGAAAATAAAGTACTTACGAATTGATACATATTTGCTTCATACACAATTCTAAACACGAGGCAAATCTAGCCTTTTTCGAAGGGCTGATAATACCAGTACTGTTTCCCTTCTCGCTGCTCCATCCCTTTGCCCTTTTGAGAAATTTGAATTGAAGAAGCAGAAACCATACTATCCTCCCAGAAGCACACCACTGACACAGCTGGCATAGCTTGCATATGTAAAATCACGCTTTTTATTTATAAAGCATAGGAAGTCCTAAGCATTTTAGAAAGTCTCAAAATGACAAAAGTCAAATAAATATACATGCTTAGGGTAGCATATGCAGTGCAGTGTTCATTTTAAAAGACGCTCAGGGACTCAACACTTCAAGAAATCCATGAATTTCTAAAACACATCATCCTTGCCCTTTGAACAGACACAGAGAGATGAGCTCATAGCAGAAAGTCTTTCAACACCCCTGGAAGGAAGAGGACCATTTAGAAGCAGTGGCTGGAAAGCCTCCGGCACAGGACACAGCAGTAGCAGCAATTTCCCTGAACAGCACAGAGCTCTTTTGAAAGGAACTACAGGATTAACAAGTCTGATTTCTCATTATTTTGAATACTATCTACTTGAATTTAGTAAATGTAGATAGAGGCCTATACACCCCAGGGGTGAGAACAAATTACAGCATAAAAACCTTCACTCAGAATGGCTTGAAGGTCAACATAATTAGTGAAAAGCATTTCTATTCCTTTCTTCCCTTCCCTTTACTTTATAAGCAGAATAAATAAAAAAAAACCCTAACCTGAAACAACGTGTTTTCTATCAGACACTGACAAATTGACAGGGAAGGGAGAACAGTCACATTTCTAAGATCACTTAGTGTTATTTTTACATGTACAAGAGAAACATCAGTGATCTAAAAGTATTGTACAGAAAATGACTGATTTAACTGATGCTACTGAGGCAAAGAAGATAAAACACCTTACATATTCAGTGATTCATTCTAGTTACAAATCATAGAGAGATGGTGATAAGAACTAGGTGTGGCAATCAAAGGGAGTTCTCAAGCAGGACACACTCACCTATGTGAATAAAAAGAACAGGAAGTCCCAGTGTTCCCCAACAGCCTGATGGGACAAGAGCTTTGCAGTGCTTTGGTCCTTCTTGGCATCTGGTCAGTGCAGGAGAGCGAAAGGTGAACGGTAGTGGTACAGGTCAGCAGCACATCTGCAGAGTAATAAATGAGAGTAAGATGTGTCTACACCTCTAACTAGTTAACTTCAATGAGTTAACTAGTTAGACAAAATATTGTGTAACCAAGTATGACTATGGAAAGTATTTTCAGTGGAACAGTTCTGATATTTAAAAAGAGGGGAAAAAAGTGTTCTTGCAAAGACCCATTTTGCAAGTGCTACAGTTTTACCTTGCCCTTTGAGAGTAGATGGAGAAGGGGAGAAAAAAATTTATGATTCAGAAATAATTTTGAATCATTTTTCCCTGGAACTGCAGTTAGAGGACAGTATTCAGCCTGCTGTATTAAGAGTTAACGTCACAATATAACTCCTACACACAAATATTTCTAGTTTGTTACCTAGATTCTCTAATTCAAACGTTTATGGTTCCTTTAATCCAAATGAGTTGAATATCATCACCATAACAATCTAGTGAAGAATCTGATCTGCAAACCACCATGGATCTAGAAATACACACTAAAGTGTATGTGTGTATATATATATGAATATATATATATACATGCACACATATGCAGTACACCCAACCCAGTACATTTTTCTATTTGATGATTCATTAACACAAACTTAATCACAAACATATTTTGCTTTCAATTATACATACTTATATTTAATTTTTAAATATTTAAACCCAAATTTTTTTTCAACACTTATACCATCTAACACATTTTTTCCCTTCACTCATATGGGAGAAAAATGCTTATATCCATAAAAATTGGTATGTCTTTAGTAATCAGAACATCTTCAGCTAATTGGCATATATGGAGTCTATTATTCAGATTTTAGTAAGTCTAAGTTAATGAGCTTGAGAGAGGAGCTTTGGTTTTGTAGGGACCAGGTTCACATTCTACTGAACAGAAAGCGGTTTGCCTGAGTAAAGGATTTCAGAATTCAGCCTTTGAGTAGCCCAGTGGAAGAGCTATGAAAAACTATTGTGTCAAAATTTTGTTTGGACAAAACCCTAAAGCTTCTTTTTGTGTAACTCATGTAATTCTTGAACTTCTGGCATTTATCAACACACTGCTTACATACCCTACAAAAACAAAATCTTATGTCATGCATCATTAGATGATTTCATACTGCCCCTCCAGTCTGGCTCACTGATGTTAAAAACTGTCTTGGAAAAGCTCTTTGTACAATCTGGTAGTCTCAGTATCACACGTGTAGTGCAGTGAGTCAAAGATAACTTATGCTGTAGTCCAAATAATTTTTAAGCTATACCTTTTTTGGTTTTGTTTCTTTTCTCCATTTGTTTTCTGTACTTAATTTATAATTATTTTGCACAGAGTCACAGACCGTAACCTCAGCATAGGAGGGGTTCTGTGCTCTCTCCGCCTATTCAACCAAAAAGGGCAAGCAGGCTCTACCAAACTTCACATAAGTCCAAAAGTCAGTGTATTTGTCAGGTTTCTTCTTGAAGCCATCAGAATCCTACTCCAAAACCAGTTCACGCTTAGGGGGTAATATGCTTGATAAGCTACCTCCTGCTCGTCATAAGGAAAGACACCATAAATGTGAAAGGCAACCCACTGCAGGAAGGCAGCCAGCGTTTTCTGTCTAAACAATTTGATTTAAAAAGAAATTAATGAATTTCGCCATCTCAGAAGTATGGCCATGACTGTTGCCTTTTGTGGAGGTTTCTGTAGAGAGCTGCCATTCCCTCTGGGGGTGGGAGGAAAGATCTCCGGAGGAAAAGCAGGACAACAGCTGACTCCCATTGACTCCCCTTCAACACAGTGGCCTGTTCCTACTGATAGGAAAATCTTTTATAACACAAGTCACACCCCAAGAGTTTATGTTCTGCAGCAGATAGTGTAGCAAGGAAATTAAAGCTGAATAGGCTGAGAAAAGAAGAAGTTATTTTTGAACCACACAAAACCACATCATTTTTTCATTTTGCTGTATTTCTGCAGCAGGCTTTACATCATGTCTAGTGTAACTCACAGCTTGGCTTTCCCTACTTCAACTGTCCTACTTTATAAAATGTTCAAATTCAGGAAGACAAAGTATTTTAAGGGCTTGGCTAGCATGCAGGTATGCTCAGAAATTCACAGAAACAATGAAACTATATTACTAATTTCCTTAATGCAACTTTACTAACACAGAATGAATTATTTCCTCTCTTTCCTAGATTTAGTGTGCAACATTTCTAGGCTTGAATTGTTGTGGGGTTTTGTTTGTTTTTCCCCTTTGTAAGAGAACACGAAAGTGACAGCGTCTCTCATGGCATACATGGTCAAGTATAAATCGCTCTCCCGAATCCCTACCCACTCTTCATTACTACCAGAGGACAGATTTTTGACCCTGCTCCAGAGGATCTTTGTCTTCAGTAATGGAACTAGTTAATAAGCACATCTTTCATTGGGCAGTGTATTATGGGTGAATAAAGCTCACTGCCTTTGAGTTTTTAAATTACATATTCAGGTGACTACATTTAGATGTCTTTGATTTTTTTCTTCTATCTTTCATTCTTGTTTCAGCTCAGAATTAAAACTGAATCCGTACACATTTCCTAAACACTTTAATGAGGGTGCTTAGCCAGTGAATTATCAAAAGGTTACAGAAACTGTTCTTGGATCAATTTTATCCCTCACACTCACATTTTTGTTCAGAGGCCAAGGTCTCTCTAGTACAAGTATTTGTCACTGGTCCACAACCTTCATCACACACATTTGTGGTAAGAGGGTCCACTCTTCTTCCATCCATGCAAAGAAAAATTCAAAGTAAGATACCCAACTGCCTACTGAGAGACCGAAAGAACCTTACACATCCTTATTAGGATTCTCTGTACTTCAAGAATTGACAATAACCCCATAAGTACTGGCTGTTCCCTAGTCCTTCATTAGGAAGCTCTGTAGCCAGAAGATACAATTTTTTTTACACTGACTCAGAGATTCTATTTTTTTGAGCTAATCTGAGACAATTTAAGATTAATTAACCCAAAGAAGAATTATTTCTTTGACAGCAGTTTGAAGAAGCTCTCCAAACACTGAAACATAAATTTACTACTAGTCAACTCTGACAATTTAAAACAATTTTGTTTTGTTACTCAGTTTAAATTATTCCACAGGGTACAATTTATCAACCTTAAAATTCTTTAAAGCAAAATCAATATTATCACTGCAGCCCAGCAATGTATTTTGTCTTCTGTGGTAGCCTCTTCAAAGAAGCAGCAGTCATTAGGTTAAGACTGGAGGAGGAGACAGTCCTTCCTGGAACACATTTTACATTTAATCTGGAGAGATGCACAGAACTGTTGATGTATTCAAACTGAATTACTGTGCTGACAACTAAGGTATTCATATAGTTTATAGTTTGTTATTCTTCTTTTCATTTTTAAGCTTCTTTTTTTCTAAAGTCTTCTGTTTTCTTTAGCTCCTGTCATCTTTCTAGGCCCCTCCAGTTACACATTTGAGATTTGGCAAGTGTGTAGAAAAGTCTAAACCCCTTAGCAAATGGCTTCCATGGCATTAATGCATTAGGCACACTAATTTCTCTCTATTGGTTTACTTCTGCGCTGACAGAAAGAAAACCGTTCTTTGCTCTTTACAGAGGTTACTCTATGTTGTCACACTAAGTATGGCAACTTACACTGGTACTTTTCTGCCAGCTCCAACATATTAACAGAGCGTGCTGGTTAGCTGCGATTTTTCACTGGCAGCTCAGAGGGCTGTGGTGTAGCTGTCATGTGTCAAATAGAATACAGCACAGCTGGATTTGAAATTGTCCCGTAGGTATAGTTCTCCTGCTATACATGCCATCCATTTTTCTTTACAGAACACATTGTTCAGCAAATGATGGACATCGATCCTTATTTGAGAAGTGCAGCATCATTAAAGAAAACTATGGTCTCACGGTGGAGGATATTAGGAGGAGGAAATAAGAGCAGACCACATGTCCTTGGAACAAATATGTTATTGGGTAGATGTTTATTCCCAAGCCCAAACAAAACAGAAGAAATGTTTTCAGACTTCATCAAGAAAACTGGAATCAACTTCCACTAAAAACAGGCAAGATATTCAAACATCTTGAGCAGTAGCACTAATAATTCATGAATATGCAGCTTTCAGCAGCATCCCATGCCTGTGAAGATACAGCATTCTCACAAACTGCTCATATGTGGCTTCTAATGTTTATACAAACATTTTAGACAAATAATTGTATGGCGTCAACTAGTTATCATGATTCCCCTGACACTGTAGTTTTAAAGGTCAAGTATAGTGTTTCTAAGCAGTTCAAGTTTTGAAGCACACTAAGAAGAAATTAAAATTTAGGGAAGAAGCAGGGGTGCGTGATCTTCCTTTGAACTCAGCCATGTGGAATTCAGTGATTAGAACCAAGTTAATATACTGAAGAATAAATTAAACTTAAGTTTATGTGCAAGTAGTTCAAATGATGTACATCTCCATCTTAAAGTAATTTTCAAACAGTTTACATATTTGCAGACTTCTTTACATTAAAGGAAATGTATAGTAAAAATAGAATGTCAAGCAAAAGCATTGCTACTTTGCCAATCCCCAGCACGCCTCCATGCTATCAAATTACTTTTTCCTGCAAATTCTTCTTCATCGCTATTCTTTTCCAACATGTACTTCTAGCTAAGATAGAAGAGTGCATTGTTTAAGGACTAGAGGATCAAGGACGTACTTCAAGTTGACTAGCAGTTGCTAAAATAGGAACAGTTAGAACAGAAAATAATCTTTTTTTCAAGTGTTTCCAGTAAAGCACCTGCATTCCAAAACACGTGGTTCATATATAGATAATTGCTTGATTGCTTGCTTTCATGTCCTTGCCAGGAAATACTGGAAATTTATCTTTGACATGATAGAAAAGTACAGCTTTGTTGATATTAGCAGTTTTTCTATTTAGTCTTGTTAGAAGACATTCTTAACCTACTAGAAAAAAAAAGCCTCATCAAAATTCACTAATTAAATTACAAGCAAGGTAAGAGTACATTGCATGTCTTTATTCTACAACATTTCCAAGTTGCTACTCAGTGTCAAACATCTACTTATTTTTAAATGAGATCTTAGGCAAAATTGCCTTCCCCTTGTTGTTTTGTTGGGAAAGTTATGCTGTCCCTTAGAGACTGACTCTCCTCCTTCCAAAACTGGCATCCACAAGTTTACCTACCACAACTACATCTCGTCTCGGCCAAGAGTTAGTACCAATCCCACTCTGTTAATATCATCTATTTACAACATCCCTGCATGTTCATCAATGTGCTCGTGGATACAGGCATTGACTAAAGTGCTAAGTGGGAGTAGGCAGGCCAGAAGATGCACTTCACTGATCTGACTGCTGATCGTGGCCTCTGGGCTGCTACGCCAGTGTTTGCATCTCCAAAGTAGCACACTAATCTTTCATTTGTCAGGCCTTTGAAGCATCTCTCACTTCCATAAAATCAGTAAGCCTCGGAGGAAGAAGGAACTCAAGGAAGCCTTCAAGTGAGTTTCTGAAGCAGTTTAGAATTTACCATTAGGAACTTTTCTCTAGGAGATGGACCCCAGAGCACTCTGGTCAGGGAAACAGTTCAGGAGGTCAGAGGAATGCAGGTACAGAGAGTAATTTTTCCAATTTTACTTCTGTGTAGAAATGCTTCACTTATTTCTCCAATAAAGTCTAAAAGCATTAGTACCCATACTATCTATTTCGAATGCTGTGAATAGTTTCATTTGTATTTTCACCTAATCCATTTTGAATGAAAGGTAATTTGCAGGTGAAAATCTAATTGCTCACCAAAGGATAAGGTATCTGCCTATCAGGGATTAAATAACATGCATGCATATCCCACATGCAGCATTTCAGCAGATAAATGGATAATAAGATGTGGTTCAACAAAAGTAGTGCTTAGCTCTGAGAATTAACATTACAAGGCTTTGAAGAGAAGGAATCATCTTCCAACAATAAATGAAATCCAGGGTGTCTCATTCCCTATTGACAGGGAAAAGACTTTGAGGTGTTTTGGTTGGGTTATTTCCAAAGGAGCTGATATCAGCTTCCTTTAAGGAAAAGACTACTGGGCTCATCTAGTTCTACTTACAGCAGTTTCTACCTTCATAATGCTGGCTGCAACTTGCCCAGTCAAACCTCTGACAAGAAAATGGAAATTGGCTTCAAGCAAATGGACAACACAGAGCTAATCCTTGGATCAATCTCACACTGCCCAAGTATTAGGGTGTATCAAGGGGCAGCCACAAACTTCCAGCATCACCCACTGCAACATATGAAGTCAGGCCACTGACATCCCATTGATTCATCCCCTGAATAAGGTTCAAGAAGCCAGTTGAAAAAAAAAAATCAATGTAGAAAACTGAGGGTTACTTCCAGTCTCCACTAAAATAGATAAAGACTCTTACACAAAATCCTTACTTGATCTACCTATAGGCACTGTCATAATTATTTATGTTTAATGGAATTGATTAAAAGTTCAATAGTAGAAAATTACTCTTGTCCTTAGAAATAAGGACCACTTGAAAAGAGTAGGAGAATTTGGAAGTTTAATAGATGCGTTTTGTCATGACAGCACTTCAGTAAACAAGCTGTAACTTTAAAATGAAAGGCTTTCATTTTAAAAAAGGTACCAATTTTCAAGTAGCAAGATGATTAATTAACAGAACAGACTGAAAGCTACCAAGGAGTTATCCATATTCAGTAACCAAGGCATATACTATGATTGAGTCAAACATGTTACTCTGATCAACCCACACACATTCTGCATCTGTACAGAAATTCAGAATGTTAGAGATTATTCACTGTGGACTTAATTGATGAATTTACGCCTTACTGGATTTAAGGTAATATTTTACTAAAGATTATTTAAGTGGCTTCACTGCAGATACAGAAGACAAGGTTTGTTTCTCTGGCTGTCTCAGAAGTGCAGGTCACCACCCTGCTTGCTGAGGGACAAGGCTCTCTTAACAGTTATAGCTAAAACAGCAGGAATGATATATATATATGTGCTACCACTTCACAGTTCACAGACTGTTCCTGTCACCATTAGTCGGTATTTTTACAGTCAGTGAAGCTACTGGTATAGCAGAATTCATAATTATCTAGCTTATAGTATTAGAAACATGCCCTTGTATTCACTAGAAAATGCTTTAGACAAAAAGAAAGGGGAGAATAACCTTGTTCTAGGACAGCAGAAAGATTAATTTCCTCCATTTATAGGATGTTTTTCCAAGATCCAGCCATGATTGAGAGATGATTGAGAAATTTTTAAAATAAGAAGGAGAGTGTTGTGTGTCAACATCAGACATTTAAAACAACATATCAACAGCACATGCTCTATTTTTTTTTTTGACCATGTTGATGGTCCTCAGAAAAAAGGGCACAATCATCATGCACCAACTTCAGCTGGACTAGATTAGATGCCATCTGATAGAAGACTCAACTAGTCTGCCTTGCTCTTCTGCACTTTCTCTTAAGGTAATAAGATTTTTGGTACCATTTGGGTAGTAACTCCATAGTTAAACATTTTTGGTTTTTTAAAGGTAAGTTACCTGTTAACTGGCTTTTGCAGGTAAATTAAATGGACTCATTTAACATGAATATACTTTGTTAGGCTACTATGAATAGTACCACGCTAAAAATTACAGCAGGATATAGTTACATCAGAATTCAAGAAAACATTAATGACTTCTAAAGGAACTGACTGTAATTGCTGGTATGCAAACAGAATCACAGAATGTTCTGAGTTGGAAGGGACCCACAAGGATCATCAAGTCAATTCGAGTGAATGGCCCACACGGGGATCAAACCCACAACCTTTGTGTTATCAGCACCATGCTCTACCCAACTGAGCTTTTGCTCTTATCTACTACATATATTCATCTTCCAGACTTGCAAAGAAATCACAATGATAATACATGGATCGGTAATTCTTCTGGCTACACAACAGTACCTTAATCTTTTATCAGCATTTATGCTGTTGCAATTATATTCAAAACATGTTTTTGCTCATGACTAATGTCTAAGAATACTCTAATGATCAGAATATTGTATCCTAAAAATACACCAGATCTCTTCTTTCATTTTGAAGTGACAGATCTCTGTAATCCTTTCAGATAATAATTTAACTATTATGTAACAACATATTAGCAACACAGTTCAGCTTTATGAAGGAAACTATTTAGATTTTGTTTTTCTTGATTATATTTCTCTGGATCAAGACACATTTTAGAGGTTAATAAGATTTTGGTCAAGCAAGTGAACTACCTTGAGATCATCCTGAATGTTTGAATTTCTTGCTCTAAAGGAAGTCCATTAATATAATTAGCATATATACTCCTCACCTAAAATTATTTATGTGATTTTTTATGTTCTCTTTCAGAAGACTAGTAACACTATTAAGAGATTTCTTTTAAAGCTTATTTTATCATCTTCTAATACGCAAGATTTTTTTTTAGATAAACTTGACCTGAGCAAGCAGTATTTGCACCAATTGTCATGAATTAGTGCTTTTAACAGTTATAGACAGCTATGGCCTTTAGCATCAACCCCTGCTGGTTTGCAGATTTGAATGATGTCCTTCAATATTTCTCTGCTCTACTTTGTGACAGTAAGAAACTTACCAGGTTGTAAAAAGCATCATCGCTAATGTGAACAACCAATGGCAACTGCAAAATCATTTTGACATTTGGAGAGTTGTTAGCATGCTCACATTCTCTTTAGCATCTTGAACATGCTAATTATAAATTTCATTACTGAAGGCAAAAAAAACAAACCAGTAAGCTCAGTGCTTGAATTATGCTTCATCTTCTTCTTACTGCATGATCACATTAGAAGGATGAATTTTGGATAAAATAACGTACTAGCTTATGCCTCTTGAGACCACTACCCCATTTAGGAAATATGATTCTTACTAAAAATTACGTGAAACAAAGTCAGTGATATTCACATAGCAAATGGCACGACAGTTCCCCATTGCCAGACGTGACATGCATCCTTTGTCAACCGCACACGGAAACTCGTGATGCCTCAAGAGAAGAGTGGTGAGGACTCGTGCATACCCCACCCTTCCACTCACAAAGCCTCTGGGCAGAAGCACAGACCTGAGTCTGGAATTCCCAGTGTGCTATAGCTCTGCTGCCAAAGATAAACCCTCTGTCTGGAACAGTGTTTCATTTTACCATATTCTACCGGAAACTCCTTAAATGGGGCCTATTTTTCCCCTGGGTATCTGCTCTTAAGATTCTGTAACTAAGTGACACATGATGAAATCATCAGTTCATAACTTACGATGTTTCTTTTTGCAGACTTGGCGAAGGGCACATTATAACAGATGAAACTGGCAACCTTACCACATGCTACTAAAATTACCTTCAGGACAGCCATTTATGAAAAGTTCCATGCCAAAAACACCTCCTATATATGCATATGAGCCATATATTTAAATAACCTGACTTCTGTTTTACCATGTAAACATTTGATGAAAACATATCTTTTCTAGATTAAAACTATTTCAGAAAGCTATAATACAATCAAGCTTTTTAAGCAAGAGACCGACATGCACAGAAATGTGCTGTTCCCACTGAGTCATGCATGGCCAAGTGAGGCAGGGTATAGAGAAAACCGAGCAGAATTAGCTAATGTAGCTCAATAAACAAGCCTTTATGCACAGAAGCCCTTCTTTGGGTCTGAAACTTAAAGATCCTGTTAAAAATAAAGCAATCAAGCTTATCTCCAGAAACAGGAGGTTGAGGTTATACTTTCTACTCTAAGCCTGAAGAAAAGCTTGCATGGATCTGGTGCACATAACCCCCAAACTTCTCTCATTGAGAGGAGTCTTCTGGAAGAACAGTCCTTTAAAGAGCATGTAAACAAATGTCACTAGAGCTTCACTTTGGCAGGTGTCACTGTAAACCAAACAAGGTCAAACATAAACCAATAATCAGTACTCTACTAGAAACAGTATGGGCTTTTTAAGCACCATATTGACAACAATTTCATGATAAGCTATGTCTCCCCTTCAGAGGGGAGGCATAAATAAATAACCAGGGGCAAGACAACATCTTATACTGTATGAAGTACAGGTTTTGTCTGCGGTAGAGTTAATTTGCATCACAGCAGTTAGTCTGGGGCTATGCTTTGGGTGTGTGCTGAACACAGCGTTAATGATGCAGCGGTGTTTCTGTTATTGCTAAGCAGCACTTACACAGAGTCAAGGCCTTTTGCGCTTCTTATCACACCAGTAAGTAAGCTGGAGGTGTTCAAGGAGTTTTCAGGGCACACAGCTGGGAGAGCTGATCCCAAATGAGCCAAGGAATGTTCCATATAATGATCCATATGACATCACACTTGGCATATAGAGTCAGGTCACCATTAAGAGTGATGAAGCCCTGCTTTCCTGGGTTGGCTGAGCCCCTACCTGCCCCTGAGAAGTGGTGAATTTATTCCTTGTTTTGCTTTGCTTGCATGCACAGCTTTTGCTTTACCTGTTAAGCTGTTTTCATCTCAACCCCACAAGTTTTCTCAGTTTTACTCTTTCCTACTGGAGAAGAGTGGGCCAGCAGTAATTGGACTGAGTTACTGTTTGGGGTTAAACCACAACACGTCATTGAACTGTATCCCACAAATCAGCTTCTCTCCTGCTGCATTCCAACACAGAAGGACTGAATCATGAGCTGCAAGGGGAAATTTTGTGTTCCCTTTGGTTTTGAAATCCAGCTTTACTACATATCCAGTATATAGAGCTGATTGTTATTTCTTCTTATCTGCTAATTGCCACAGATTGTGATCTATTTATATCTTCAAAACTACTCCTGAAATGTACTGCAAAATAGTTGCCTGAGGATTCCGAGGCCAAAAGTGATCAATCATTTGGCACATATTGTATTTTTCTGCACAACCAAATTATATTTCTGTTTCTCATTTTAAAAAATCACTACAGCTCACAGTGAGGGAAAAAAAAAGGAACTATATGAGGAAATCTTTGTTTTTAAATCTAATATAAAAGGTAACAGTAACCAGCCTGCGGATTTTTAGTTATTTCCTCTGGATGTAGCAGGTATGCCCATTTTACATAGACAGACTCATCTTTGGAGGGGCTATACATGCCGTCCTGAAGCAATGCATTTGAAGCCTACAAAATAATAAAGCATTTTGTCATTCAAAAGTGGCTATCAATATTTAGCCGTGACTACTCCAGCTGTGTCTGGAAGGTGACAGCCCAGCAGTACCACATGCCAGTAACACAGACCCAAGAAGTGTTTGTCCCACTGAGCTGTCCTGATGAGCCTCCACGGACAGTGACTGCCCAGGGAGATCACTGAGTTTGCACCCGCACGCGGCTCCCCTACCACTGGCAGGCAGCTCTACCTCACCCCTCTCCTGTGCTCTTACAAACCAGTTACAGGTTGTTCTCTGCGAAGCATTCATCACAAGACTTCATTCTTTCTGCTACAACTCACCTTTATGGCAGGAGTCGATCAATAGCATGGGCAGGTGCCCTTTTCTCCTAACCCCTATCCTGGTCACTATGAGAATGCTGAAGACAAGGAAAGGATTTGTTACACAGATGGGATCACTTCTTGGTTGCTGCACTATGCAAGTCTGAGAGAGTTTATGGCTTATGAAATAGAAGCAAACCAGAAAAAACCCACCCCAAATTTGCCACTGTGACCATTTCTTTGGGGTTTTTTTTTCTTCATTTCTCCTTTCCAAGAACCTGCTTGTTGTTTAATGTCTCCATCACTTTTAACTGAGGCTGTCAAATTTTTCCACTCAGAGAAACGGCAAACACTTGACTTTGATTAGGAACATCAGGTTTGTAAGTGTAATAGCACTAGTATCTACTTAACTGACAATAGCTGAATCTATTCAGCTATATTGACAGGAGGAGGTCTGGTACCCTGCTTTACATACTTTCCTTTTCCCTTTTTGGCAGCTGTAAGGTTATAACAGGCATTTTTAGAGCTTTTCAATGAGAGAGAAAATGAGGCCTGTAAACAGGTCAGCAGTTCAAAATGCAAATTATCTGCATGTTTTGCTTTAGGTGATAGTCTGCCATGGTTTCTAAAGTAGTCTGGTTCTTACTCTGGAGAAAACAGGATGTGTAAAAGGCAGAAAATCACAACTCAAATGAGAATGAAGACAACTATTTTAAGGATGCAAAAGACACAGAACACTGATGCATTTTTATTACTGAAGCGTTAATTAAAACTCTACTCTCATACCACAGGCCTGAAAAATTACCTGATGACTTTACATTCTCAGAAACAGTCGTAGAAGCTTAAATGCAAACATGAAAAAAGTGGACATTGGCCTTTCAAGCAATCTTTGTCCTAACTTCATAATATAAATGCTAACACAAAATATGCCTCTCTACTAATAGTTCTTCAAAACTTAAGGGTGATTAATGGTGTCACAGTTCATGTTACTGTTTTCAAGATTCTACTGTACAGATTCTGAAAAAAAATATCTAAAATGTCTGTATTATTTATTCTGAAAGCCAAGAGACTTTGCAAGTGACGGGATGAAATCTTTGCCCAGGAGCTGGTTTTGACAGCAGAAATCAGAGTCCTCCTCACTTTTTGTTCTACATTCATTACCACTGTCAAAAATTGTTGTAGATGAAAGGCCGTATTATTCTGTTGCTCCCTCTTTGGGAGGCCAGCAAACCTTAAGATTTACTGACATGATCTATCTTTCAAATCTAGTAAATTCTCTTGTGCTTAATAAAATTGAGAGGGGATAGAGTGGGCTCTTACAGCTTTATTGTGTCCACTGCACTGTAATCTTATTCACCTCTCCTCCACAAATCAGCACTTTCTAGCATGCTTTGTCTACATAGGTAGAAAAATGCCTTGTTAAATCTATACAAGATTTGTTTATCTATGATTAACTTGGAAAGAGTTTTCTATCTATACTGGATCTGGCTGGAACAGAATTAACTTTCTCCACAAAAGCCTGTATAGTGCTGTGTTTTGAGTTTGTGGCTAAAACCTCGTCGAAGACACAACATTGCTGTGTCTGTTTCTGAACAGTGAAGTGGACACAACAAAGCTGGGGAAAAAAAAAAAAGGCATTTTTTTAAGCACCAAGGCTTTCTCTATTTTACACTCTTTTCCCTTCCTTTCCCCAACAAGTAGGCTGGGAATAAGGAAGAAGCTGAGTGAGGACACAGAGAGGACAGGTGAGTCGAGTTGGCCAGAGGGACGTTCCATCCCATCCAAAGCTATGCTCAGAGCTCACTGCCCTCTCCCAGTCCTCCCAGCTAAAAACCAGTAAGATCAAAAGCAAAAGTGTTCATGGATCAAGACCAAAACTGTTTAAGAACTGGAGGAAAATGGGAGGGTGGAGGGGAAAGACGGCCAAATCACTCAGCCAGCCTTGGAAGCCAAACTCCCTCATCTTCCTTCTTCTACCTCAGGTTTTTTTGGGTCGTTTGTTTTGATTTGCTGTTTGGTTAGGGTTTTTTCCTCCCCTTGAGTGTTCATGCATTTGCATTGCTAATAGTAACAATTAACTGACAAAAATCAAGAATGCAAAATTGTCTCCAGTCAAAACTGGGATGATTGAGAATTATGCAGGTTATTGTTTCTCTGTGGCACAGATTCTGCCTTTGCATACATGTGCTTCCTATTTACCAAGCTGCAGTTTTTACATAGTACAAGGTTTGTGAAGGACACTGCATTACATCTTACCACACTAAGGATTTTTAAAGGATAAAGTATGAGTGAAAAAAGCATTTGATTCAGAAAGAAAGAAGTTTGAATATTCTTGTCTGTGTGAAGAGATGGCAAAGTCAGTCATCATCTTGTCAGGCTCTTCATAACAACACCAAGGTCATTCAGAAGGAAACAAAGCCATTTGAATCTGATCTGAATAGTCCCAAATACAATCAGAAACCATTTTAAAATTGCATCAAGACCAATAGCAAAGCTACTAATAGCGTAGAAAAGCTGGTTCACAGCCATCTGCCTAGTGTGTAGTTTGATATATTCTCGGGGATACTTAAGGAGAAAATTCCCTAGGTACTACAGCATCAATCTGTTAAGCTCTAAACCAACTTACAGAATTTCTCAAAAATTGAATTGGAAGTCCACAATATATAAATTCATTCAATTAATTCAACCAAGCGAACTAATTCTGCCCTCCATTTAAATGAGTTTTTTTCTTTATGACCTCAAACTGCAATAATTTGTCTGAAAAAATTATTTATTCAATTTAACTTAAAAACATTATCTCCCTCCTTCTCATTTGGGCTTTCTCACGTCTGACTGCTGCCAGATGTTACAGGTAGAAGCAGACAGAACATGCCATCTGCACTACTGAATGTCTCAGACATGTCCTAACAAGCTGTTGGCTTCGTCTGAACATTAATGGCTGTTGGCAGCACAGCAGGTGCCATGGAGGACCAGTGGGAAATGTGTTGAGAAGCCCAGAATGGGCTCAGAATTTAAGTGCTAGATGAAAGTTGGGAGTTACAAAAAACTCCAGACTGTTCAGTACAGACTAAAAGACATTGAGAACACAGTTTCAGTTGTGACTTTCATTTCCAAATAATCCTGCATGGTGTTAAATTTTTAAACCAGAAAGTCTTAGCCTATTGTATTTCACAGAAGTAGGAAATCAGAAACATAATTACCAGGACATTTATAAACTGAAATGCATGTTAACAGCCTGCTTGACATGCTGCAAAAAGGTCCAACAGCATCAACTGGGAGATAACGGGAGGCAAATATGACTATATACACACTTGTACAAGGATAGACATTCCGTAGCTGGTTTTAAAATACAAAGCTACTGCAGATAAAGCGCAGTCATTACACTTCTGTGCTATGTTTAAGCAAACTGTTCAGGTACAAGTGCACAAGACTCTACCCAACATAAAACAAACAGCATAACAGCATAAAATCAAAACTTGGGGGGTTTTTAATCACAGTGTATAAACAACTTTCTTCTATGAGGTTGTATCTAAAGTCAATAAGCATGGCAAGAACAACTCACCTTATTCTTGATGCATCAATGTTATTTTTTATTATTGCTGTCCTTCAATCCCTCTGTAACTACTATCACTTGTTACTTTGGTTTGCAATAATTAACCTCCTCCCTAGGATTTGCTCTGAGTTGTTTCACCACAATACATCAGAGAAAGAGCTAAAAACATCAGTTCCTCTAAAAAATCATCAAATATATTCCATAGCTCTCAGGAGAAATACATAGCTGCAGACTTTGCTCTGAGAGTTTTCTAGTGTAAGAAGTCCAATACTTATAGCAAATCGCATCTGAACTCTGCTGACATATCACCAAAGCCTTTTCATGTCAGCATACCTCTATCTACTGTGAATGAAATGTCTTTAGAGAATGAATAAATGAATAAAACTAATCCCTCTTATTACTCCGTTACATGTCTGAGATTAACAGAGAGACCGTGACCTATGTGGAAAAATACCAACTATGTTATCTGATATGCAATGTTTTCATTTCTTTACCAGCAGCTGAACCAAGACCTGCACATTTCACACAGAAAAAACTGTTTGTTTTTAAAGATCACTGCAAATAGTTTTCTTAAAAGGCTGAAGTCGCCATAACTCACTGTTCTCTGACCTTACCAATTACCCAGCACAGCTATAAGAAAATAAGTTCACATCAGAGCCATAATTCTAAAGGTCTTTGTATGCCTACAAATCTTAATCAGAGAATGGGAAAGACATAGGTATAAAAGAAAGACTAGACGCAAATGTGGTGAACAAAGTGATGTGCCTGATCATTTTTGCTCATTAAAAATTTAATGACTCTACCATTGCCTCTCAGTCCCTAAATTAAGTTCAAGTTTCTCTCAATACAGTAGATAAATTCTAATTCAGACTACAAACTTTGTGCTGCTCTCCTGAAAAAAAAACAAATTGCCAGTGACAGAGCACCCACAGACCCCCACTGCCACCGCATCGAGCCAGGGGTCAGCAGCCAGCAACAAATGTCACCCCTGGGCACATTGCCAGCAGGGTCTCCCACGATGAACAGTTGCACATGCATGCGCACACTTCAGCTCCTACCACAAGCAACTTCAGAGCAATCACTGAGATCTGTCACTGGTGAACTAATGGTATTACCTGGTTTGCTTTGCTGAAGGGAAGGTGAAGATCACACCAAGCTCCATCTGTCCGAGTGCTTCATCAACCAACACGGCACCGAAATCCTGGAGGACTCTCTGTTAAATCAAACCCAGCGCTTCAAACAAGGCGGAAATAGGTAATAAAACTCCATCACAACAGCTAAAAGGTTTTGAAGCCTTTGCTTACTTTCCGCATTTAGTATTTATTTTATTAAACCCTGACCAATACCTTAAATTCTATTCCATACTCCCTTGAATATCAAAAGTAAATAAAGACTTCCATTAAGCAAACAAGTAGGATTAATTTCCCTGTCACAGAACATCCCAGATGTTCTCCAGCTGGAACAGAGCAAACTTGTGGTTTGGGGTTTGTTGGGGTTTTTTTGATTGGCTGGGGTTTTTTTTAAGTTTAAACTCCCTAAAGCTTCCAACTACTTTAAAATATCATGTTCAGTAACCTAAAGCTTTGGCTGCCTATATGCCTATCCCCTTCTCAACATTTAATTGAACAGCACACACATTGGGAGGACAGACTGCTAATTCTTTAAATCACAGTTAGATTTACTAATGCCAATAGCTCCATTAGAGTCAATGAAAGAATTTCTTTGAGGGAAGTTCATGGGTTTTGTTTACATTTCTTTTAGGCAGATAAGGGTGAAACAAAGGGATTCATTAACTTCAAAATAGCTCCACAGGGTGTCAGGGATATGAAGTTGATCCATTGTTTAACATTACATTTTCTGAGTCTTGCCTTTATTGTCTTCTGAATAATTAAAACTCTTGAAAGCCTGTTCTATTAAACAACAGACTTTCACATCATTAGCTGCTTAGATAAGTGAAAGGCCGAATGTAATATGAGCTACAGGTAGTTTTGAAAAAAATGTTCATTTCTTTATATTGACACTCACAAACCCTGTCAAGAGAGATCTATACAGGCTATATTACTGAAATACAGTATTAATTGTAGATCTGAGTTCAGCAGCAAAATACAACTGCTATTAATTGAAACCTGATACTGAATTAAGGGATATCAAGCTCTTAAATTTTAAGATTTTTATGTTAATAACATTTGCTGTATTTCTTTCCACACGCTCAAGTTATAGGATACTTTTAATTTAGCAGAAGTACAGTTAATATTTTCCTCTAGTTGAATCAATATTAAGGCAAGTATCAGTTATCATCTGTAGAAGAAGCTTGAGCCCAAATGAACAAAGGCAAAACAGGACCTGATTCCTACCAAGGAACAGGATCAAACAGGAACAGTATTATTCCTTCTTTCTTCCTTAGAAGATCTTACAGTCTATATATCATCATTAGTGAAGTGGAAAAAAAAAGGGTACAAAAATATCATCCCACACTTTTTTTAATCATATAAAAAAGTCATCACATAAGCATTATTCATTCAAAAACTGTCTCATTTTTAACAGCCTGGGGCTAAAGGGAGATACAGATGGAAGAAAGTTGACAGAACAATCTACAGAGAGGAACTTGTCATGCAAAGTACTGTTTCAAAGGAAATAAAGGATATGGGAAGAGCAGTCTGCACTTGATCCACTGCTAAATATAGGCTGGAAGATAGCCATTTAAATGCATTTATTCCTATTTATATTCACATATATGCCAATTACTTCTGTAAATTTGTTTCCAAATCAAGCAGCTTTGTAGGACCACAATTGCACTAAAAATGTGAGAAGGTTAAGGAAGTTTCCAGTGTGGCATTTTCCTTCCCTAATGATTTGCTTAAACAGTCCAAGTTACTGGATCTCTTTTTGCATGTTACTTATGAACATTCTTCATAATAATTATCTTTAAGGCTTTATGAACTGTTGCAACATCTTTGAATATTTAACCAGTAGCAAAGATCTGGCTGTCGAGAACACAGCTGTGTGACATCTCCACTGTCATAGCAGCAATATGTATAGTACCAAATCATGTCAACCTTCTAAGTTCTGTGTCCAAACATAGCCTAGGAAAAACCTAAACTGAAGGACCCAATGTTCAAAAGCAATATTGCTGAGCAAAATATTTCGTATGTAATATACATTTCACTATTAGAAGTGAGATATAAATCCCCTGCTGCTGTCAAAGACTATCACAAAATCACTGCCAATCCTTGCCAATGCTCATTGAAAACTCTGCTGTGCTACCAGCTCAGAGCTCAACATCTCATATCTTCTTTCATATTAAAAGTGACATTGTTGAAATAAAATTCTGACACTTGAAACCGAGCTCAGTCTACAAACCGCAAGTACATAGAGGTAGTATAATCTGCAATTATCTAGCCAGTGTCAAAATTTAGCCCTTTCTTTTAGAGACAGGGCACTGATCTGACTGGGAAGAACAATGTTTCAGGCAGTACAATTACGTATCCTAAAGACCAAAGTTAAAGAAGACCCCTGTTAATGAGGAACACTTCACAGTATAATGTACACTGGTTAAGAACAAGCATAAGCACAGAAGGAGTTCCCTTCCCAACTACTACAGATGGTTTCCTAAAAAGCTACACCCAAAAATCAAAGCTGTGATCCTTCTGGGGAGCTCCTGCTTCAGAAATCCTGATCCAAATCAGACATGAACTCATCAGCTGTCATTCTTCTTGGGTTTTGACCTCAAATTGCTGGCTGCTCTCAGAGAGCTCTTCCAAATATCATTTCACTGACTCTAATAACTAGTTAGATAGACTACAATATATGCTCTGAAATAATAGTAAAACAAACTTATGATGTTCATAGTTAGGTGCACAGGAGAAAAACTAAGCCTCTTTTCTGGCTTTTTTATTACTACTCTGCATATCATAGCAGGATTGCTGGCATTAAAGGCCTGCTGATAATACCTGAAACCTACAACAGCTTTTAATGTGCTCAACATTGTCGAATAAACCTACAGCAAAAAGATTCCTTACACAGTTTTCTTCTTTTTTTGACCCCTAAATTAGCTGTGGTGTCATTTTTTAAACACCTGTCTGTTCTTACCACATGGTATGTTATAAAAAGTCTTTCTCAGGCCAAACTGTTTCATGAGTGTATCTTTTTAAGTATGACTGACTGATTTGAATACAAACTTAAAACATAAGCATATACTTCAAAAGTCCATACTTCGACACAGACAGCATCCCCCACACACACTTTTCATGCCAGCCTCACTAGGGAACCCTTCCAGCTGTATAGAAGAAGCTGAACTGAACAGTGTGTGTTAGAGCCGAGCAAAGAGCTGCTCAGCATGGTCTGCCTGAGCTGCACCCCAGATTATGCCAGTTGGAAAAATCAGAAACTTGCTGCCATCTGAATTTTGAGATTATATCTTGCTGCTAAGCTCCCCTTGATAGACCAGGGCAGCTACAGGATACAGAGTGCCTTGCGGGCAGAATTCTCTTAAAAACATAAGATTCTTTTTACCTTTTTTTCTCTTTTTTTTTTTTNGCACAATATGGCAGCTTCAAGCATATCACCTATTTGAATATTACACCACTGAGCAGCACAAGATAAAATTCTCTTGCTCTGGCACTAAAATAAATTTGCTGAAGAAGGAAATAGCAGGAGATGAAATGCATGCTCCAGTTTCCAAGGAAAGCATGTTAATACCTAATACATGGTGGGGGGAGGAATAGTAAAAGAAATAAGGGAAAAAAAAGTATCCATTAGAAGGATCTTGTTCAAGTGGTGTCAGGGGAAGATCAGCAGGACCTATCATGATCTGCTGAGAAAATGCAGGTCACGCAAGCTGAAACTGCCAAAGAGCAGCTTTCAGTGACATATCCAATTTCGGTGTTTACAATGCATGAGCTATTAAATTCAACCAATATGGCTGTTTGTGGCAGCCTTTTTCAGAGCTATATGCTGACTAACACTTTAACACAGAAGAATATTTTGTTTACTTTTTGGTGTCTATTGCTCAAGGAAAAGCACTAGCTTGCAGTACGGACTGATCGAGATCCTAATGACAGTGAGAAAATATCCAAACACAAACTCTGTTTATATCAAGATTCCTATTCACCAGCTATCTGCCCACCAACTTTACTACTCTTTGTTGTATTTTCTTCAACACACAGGGACATGGAGGGTATAATTTAAAACTAGTAAATTAAGATTGGCAGGCATTTTTGTCTCAACCAGATGAACAGTGCCATTAATATGGAAGCAAGTTTAGGGCTAAACATTTGTCTAAATAAATATTTACTTCTAGTTTTAATATATGCTGCTAATAATACAATGCTGTAATTACTTAAATACACACCTTGTAGTGGTACAGGTTTGTCACAGGCCAAAGGGCTGGCCAAAAGCACTGCTCAAGTAAATGAGATTTTGACCATATCTGCCTGGCTCCAAGTGACCAGGTTAAGCCATTACAAGCTGGAAAAACAAAAAGAGGAATAAACATCATTGTTGGTATGTGATGTTAGCATCACATATGGCTGTTAGCATCACATTTCTGTAATATAGTTGGGGTGGGAATCCAGATGGGAAAAGAAACACTAGAACAGTCACTAAGTGCCCTTACACACAGAAGTAGCCAGAGGGATCAGCTTGAGGGCCCTGCAGTCATTAAGGCCGCCGACAATTTACACCAGCTGTATAATCTTGAAAACCACTAGCTAAAACAACAGCTCCTCCTGGGCTAACACCTCAGACTGACTTCTGCCACACTGTAGAGAGCAGGGCCCTAGGTGGAACTGCTACACAGTGGCCACAGCCACCAGCCAGGACTCACATATCAAGCTGTCAGGGTGAGTGTCCAGTTCATGTGGGTCTGTGGTGTCAGTCTGAATTGACACCACAAGAGAAATCAGCACCCATCCACTGTCCCTGTCTCACTCAGTAAATACTTTTTCATGTTTTACAACCACCAAGTGGTGTGGTTCTGGTCTCCCAGCCTCCAAAACCAATCCTTGGTAACAAGTTCTCTTCAAAAAGCCATTAAAAGTTACTTTTAAGCAACATTTTGTCCTTAACTTCTTACTAGCAAGCTGTATTTAGATGGTAGATAGGAAAGAAATGGCAAAGAAGGGCTTGGAGCAGCAACAAAATGTGGTATTTGGTCCTAGTTGTTTTGTTTCCTGGTATACCATTTGATGTGTCAGCAAGAATTGCAAGATGATGTTACAAACTCTGGATTCTAAGTTGCACATTGTCACTTCTGTCAAACCACGTTACAGACCTGCCAGCATTTCCCACACACTTGTGTCAACCATTCAGAGTTGATTCCTGTGAAAACAATGGCATAAGCACAACAGATTTCACCAAGGTCCAGGTTTCTCTCTTGGAAGAAATGTGGTGCACAAGCAGAAGCCAAGAATCTGTAGAAAAGTAATTAGTAGTTCTAGATTTGCTGGGTTTGGGTTGGTTTTTAAGCCTCATTGGTGCTATCATTTATTGTTTAACACTTTAAGTGTGGTTTCATCAGAGGGTCAAATTGGTTTAAGTTTGGGTTCTGAGGGACAGTCTGCCTATCCACTTTTTTGCATGGAATTTTTTTCAGTGATATCAGTACCTTATCTAAATCACCAGGCAATTATACAAACATTTGGGACATCTTAGGAATGCAAGTGTAGGAAAGCACAGTTTTGAGTAGGACTTCATGAGAAAGAGTCCCTTCCAGACTTTAATGACATTTCTAATATTCTCAATATCCAAAATTTTATTTCAATGTTGGACACATGTATTTAAGTCTAAATATGGACTAGAAAGGTCATTGTCATTGAGTCTGTTCAGCTGTGGTGCTGAGTACCCCAAAATGCCCATAAAAGTCACAGAGTTATCCCAGTCTCATTCAGACAGCATATTTGTCTGAAACTGGCCCTTTGTTTGACACTCTGTACAAAGAAATGCTTAACAAAACACAAATTTTAAATGGACTGTTCAGTGACTCCTGTCAGGCTAAATTAGGTTTTAACTTTTAGGAGAAGGAAAACTAACTGCCATGAGATAGGGATTGGGAAGAGCTACCAGGATCAGTACAGAACCGCCTCTCTCCACCACGCTACTCTTCAGGCTAATGGAATGCCATGCACCTCTTCCTAATCTTCGCTTCGGGAAATTCAGCAATTCTCCCACAGAATTACCCATTGTGAGACCAAGTATTTGCCCTAGGCATCTCGCACCATACTGTTCTGTACTTGTCAATACTGAAACAACTCTTTTTACATCATCTACTGACCTAAATAAAACATAATCGTGCAGGGAATGCCCCAGGTCCTTTCAGCATAGATTTGGTAGGTTTCCCACCTCTACTTCCCGTCTTCAATGAGGTCTGGTTATTAGCAGCAACATGTTTTTTCTCACTTCAGGGTATATGTTCTGTTGAACAAAGAGTTGTTGAACAACATTACTTTACCAAAACACCTGCTATGACACTGAGACTGACAGAACACCTGGAGTCCATCATTATCTAATCTAGCAGACTGATTCCTTTCCATATCTACTTATCTTACTATGGTAACTTTTAAATACTTTAGAAGGTTTTTTTTCTTCCCAATTAATGTATAAAAATTCCCAAAAACATTTTGGGTGCATTCAGATTTTACATAATCATGTGTTTACTTTCATTGTCCCTCAGCTTGAAGAAATATTCAAGCGAATTCTTTTTTTTTTTAGGATAAGACAAGAGTTATCTTTTTTTATCTCTTCAGAGTCCTAATGCAGAATAAATTTTTATGAGTTCTATTAAATACAAGCAGCAACTCTCAATCTTCCCCACGGGGACAGACTAGAATTGAACATTCAACCCATGGCCAAAAGGACAGCAAGAAAAAAGCAGCAACAGGTTATTAAAAAAGACCTAGTTCATCAGATTGGTCAATCTCCAGCCAAGCAGTCCAGCCAGGCTTGATCAAGAACTTAAACTGCAGTGGGAGGACCTCCAAAGCTGAGAGGGGCAGAATTAGGTGCTTCAATGCAAGCAAAGCTTCAGAGGGATCTGAGGCCAGTCTCTAAAAAAAGGGCTTACTTGGTAGACTGCTGGATTCCTTCTTCCCACTGGAAATGTTGCATGTTCTCTCCAATTCTGCAAGAGTAGAAAAGACTAGAAAGTCCATCCTTCCCTGTCTCAAGACATGAACAGAGACTGTTAGAAGAAGTGAGTAAAATAATTACAATCCATCCAAGAAACTGTTCTATGCCACCTGTTCTCTGCTATGCAAGCAGAGCAACACCAGCCCTTACTTGAAAGGGTATTTTGGTACATGCTGAGCCCAGTGGAGTAACATTAATACATGGTTACTGTATTTAAAGTGGCCCATTTCAGACCCATTCATTTCAGACCCATTCATAAATGCAAGGCAATTATATTGCCAGCTGTAATTTCCCTAAAGAATACGGGAGATCACCAAACCGGAATGCCTGGAGAAACTGACACTCATGAAAGTAAGACGGCCTATAACATTAACATATAGTTAATATCCTTCATACCGTACAGAAAAAACTAACATTGCTCAAATATTTCTTTTTTCGTTCTCTGAAAACAACTGTTTGAACACAGAACCTAGATAATGGCAAAACACATTAGTAGCATGCATAAATTTTTCTCTTCCACCCCAGCCTGTTAGGCATGCAAGCTACACACAATGAAAGTAACAAAAAATAAGAAGTTGGGCTGGCTCTACTATGACCTTCACTCTTTAAAACTTCCAGAAAGTGTTAGCAGCCAGCAAGCCCTGTCAAACCTGCTGACACTGAGTAAAGTAACATCAGTTTGTACAACAGCAATTTAAAATCTCTTAAAGAGTCTTGTATGACTGAGTAGAATGCTCTAGTACTTTTGGCATTTGTCTACATAGACTGAAATATTCATGCAGATGGTCTTGACAAGGAAAGAGCACACTGAACTATCTTGGAGATACTTGGACATTGATGCATTGATCGAGCAATAAATGAAGTTGACTAAAGCCAAAGTGTTAAAATAGTGCCACTTCATCTAATGGCACAGATGGAGACTCACACTATCACCACTTTAGGTGGGTGTGCAGTCACCTTAATGTAAGAACAAACAAATCATTCAGAACCTACAATGCCTCTTGATCAGCACAGCAATACTCAACACTCCCCGCTTTCTTTATGGGTACACGATAATCACATTTTGTACAGAACTGCTGGTGGTCTTGCTAGGAAGGCTGCCTGTACTTAACTTACAACTATTAGATTTAGAGCAAAGAGTTGAGAACAGCACCCACAAATGCAGAACATGGAATTCAGCCCACATTTTTATATTAAATCTGTGCATGCAATTAGCTGAATACACTAAAACCAAAAGAGCCTGGGGGCAGCAAAATATTTGCATTTTTCCGAGTAAATTTGGTATTAAAAATTGTTGTTTCATTAGACAAACATTTTCTCTGCAACTGGATTTCATGCACTTGAAAAAACTAAACCACGAAGTCTATGCTTTTTAGTGCACTTACAATTGGACTGCAAAAACAAATCAAACTTTACCCACTTCTGAAAGGTGTTACTAATTTCTCCTGTGTGCTGCACATTGGCCTGTCCTCTGATTCTGCAATGAAACAACAGGATACTTCCTCTGTCCTACTGAGAAATGCTGTTTCTGATCATACTGCTGATGAAATAGGAGAATGCAAATTCCAGTGCAACTGCATTTATGCTGTCTGCATAAACTCAGAAGACCCTAAAGCTGATTGTAATTGCAGAAGGAGAAAAAGCTGTTTTATTTCCCTGCTTTGTAATAGAAATATGTCTTAGGTACAGAGATGAGGGGGTGGAGTTTTCAGCATTATCTATTCAATTCTTAATTTACTTCAAATATACATTCACTTAGGACAGCTACAGGACATGCCTACAAATGAAAAAAATTCTTTACTGTAAGTGAAAGGTAAACTTTGTCTTTGATTCACAGCAACAATGAGAACTACCATGAAATTTCATTATAACTGAAACTGACTTGTTTTTAAGAGCTAGAATACAGATGAAAAAATGCCTTCTCAATGGAAACTCAATATCAGCTGTATAAGTCTTAGAAGGGACTCTAAAGAACCATGATTTTGAAAACTCAACTCCACACTAAATTAAATCAAAATGTCAACCCACAAACAGAAAAAAATTCTTGTTTTTCTTCCCTGACACAAGCACATATTTCTCAAAATACTTCTAACAGGCATATCCCTCCTTTAAAATATTTACCCATGTCTTTAAGCATTGGTAACAGAACAGAATTGTATTGTTTCTTGAGGCTTCTCTGATACGTATTTAGCATATTTTGGCAGAAACATGTTTTTTGTGTATACTCACTTTTCTTTAATTTTAAAAGTACACACACATTTTGTGTCTTATTTCCCCTAAAACAGTTTCAGCCAGTCTGGATCCAGCCCTGCTACTGCTGATTCAGCAGCACAGCTATTCACACCAAAGGCTAAAACAATTAGATATGAACCAGATGAAATAACAGTGCTTTCCATTTCCTAAACGATGTTGAAGTGTTTTCATATCTTTGTGTGTCTATAGCTGCAGGTGCCCTATGCCTTAGCCCTAATGTTCCCCTCTGCCACTCTGACTTGTAACCACGAACACAAGGAACAGGTTATAACCTTGATAGTCTGATTATCTCTGTCGTGTTTCTCTGTGCTACTCTATAGTTTTACCAGTGACGTCTTAATGCCAACGATGGGATGCATTTCAGCTAAACTGTCTAAACATTAGTTGTTCCAGAGAGGAAAGAGTTCCCAAGCATCAGAGTGCAAGGAAGACAAATTATCAGATACTTACCAACACCAGGCACTAGGCAATGAAGGAACATCATGCACACAGACCATACAAAATACACGTTATTTTCACAGCCATAGGTTAGTTGAATTTCTTCAGTACATGTAGATGTTCTTTCCAACTTTGAGTACAGCTGAAAAAATGGCCCCAATTTCTATTCATGCAAAATTCAGTGATGAGGCAAAACATACACCAGGTTTGCAAAAATTACAACAGAACAAAAAGAAAATAATCTCTGATGACAACAGAAGGCAAACTGAGGATATTGTGTTTGGAAGTAGAGGGAGTCTTAGCAAGGTCAGTTACTTTCCATCACAAGTGCATGGAAGGGATTTTAGTTCCCTGAAAGCCCAGGTGAGGGAGGTGGATGTACTCATGGCAAAAGAATTAAACATGAGAAGTTAAGTCTCTCTTCAGACCCAGAAATTTGATTTTCACTTGCTAATCTATTATTTTATGAGCATACCAAGTACTTTACTTCTTCAATGCCATTTGTAAAGCAAGGTCTGAGGAGACAAACACATGGAGCAGATGCAAGGCTGAGCACATACCATGGATCCTTCAGCTTTATCTTTGGAAATGATTTACTTACCCATTTCTCCCTGGAAATGATTTACTCATCCATTTCTGCCCTGGAAGCAGTGGATTTTATTTTCTAGTCAAATAGCAAGGTGTTGTGTGGTGGGTTTTTTGGTGCATGAAATACAGACTTGAAAAGGAAAGTATTAATACTGCCAAGGAACACGTCAATATCAAGTAGCATCCAAGAAAATAAAAAGCTTTAGGAAATTAATGAATTTAGCATTGTTCCTTTTCTTGTGTGCAGCTGTTACAAAGAGGTGACATGAGCGAAACAGAAACTGAGAAACAAATTATTTATAATTAAATTAAATATGAAGACATCAGTGAAGGGGCATATAAAGATAATCAGAATTATATTTTAATCATTGCATCAATTCTTTTAAGTATTTTGGAAATGGTGTGTCTACAGAAGGAAATTAGAAGCTACAGAAGGCATACCTGGGGGGGCATCCTTGCTAGAAAAACAGGGACATCATCCTAGAGCTTCTTAGGAACAACTCTTACGTGCACTTCAATTAGTAGACTAAAAGACTCTGACATAAGACCAAAGGCAACAAAATGGTGCTCAGTCTGCCGAAATAAGAAAAGTAGAAGTGAGGTTGCCAGAGTAAGCTGGCAAGTATCTTATGTTGATATATGGAGGTATCACACAAACCTGCAGAGACAACAGAAGAATTTGGAGACCCTTATTCCGACTTTTATTTCAAATGGGAAAAAACATTTCTTTGAGAAGACTCTTATCCCAAGAGAGGAATAGACCAGGAAAAAGATGAAAGCAAGTAGCTGAGCACTGGGTATAAAGGTGAAGAATGAGTATAGCCATTAGTTTTATTAAGTCTGAATTCATTAAGAAAATAAGTCATTCCTAAAAGCATTCCATAGTATGTCCAGATGTTAAGTGGCAAGAAAAATTCACTGTATCTGTCCAAGTTTGAAATAATATATACTTGTCATAATTGGCACTGTTGGTGAGGTAAATCATAGGGCAACACTATTGAATCACTTGATAATAATTATTTGGAGAAGGACTGAGGGAACAAAAGGAAATGAGGAGTGGGATAGGTGCTTTGTGAAGCCCAACCTTAAAGCAAGTAGAACTTGATTTTGGATCACTGATCACTCAGGAAAAGGAGATAAAATAAAAACATCTATAGATCAAGATATTTTAAATCTAGTGGCATGTTTTGAGAAATGATCACTAAATCTCAAGTAGGAGATATGATTTATGTGATTTGTATGTATGATTTTTATATTCTAAAAGATTCTGAGGAAGCTATTATATAAGATAAGTTTCATTGTTTACAAGGAAAATTTGCAGCTGTACTAGAAAGAAGATGCACTGGGATAGATTCGAAAAAAGGATTTTGGCACCATTTAGCCCACACCACATCTGTTATAGATAGGTAATAAAACCAAAGCTCAGCCCCAGAAAGTTAGAGTCAGCAACATTTCTAGTGTCAGTATCAGCAAGTTCTAGGCTGCAGAAAGAAACCAGACTGCAAGAGATTCAGATATCAGCAGAAGAAAACCTTACCAAGAGGAAGCAGGATTCTCTAAGTCACTGGAGGCTCAAACTGCTTCCAAGGGCTAATTTTGTGTTTTTCTCAACAATTCTTTAATAAAAACATGCATGTGAAATGAAAGTGACTTCTTGATTTTCTTTTCTGGAAACAAAGAATCATGGCTTTTTAAACAGCAAAATAAATCAAAGCATAAATTTGAATATGAAAATTTGCATATGAAAAACTGATATTAAAGAAAAATACAATAATTAATCTTCACTTTATCTCGTAATTAATTAAAGAAGTAGGGGCTTTAGAATCAGGTCAGCAGTATGTTATTTATATAGCAAGAGGAGGACACAAGGATGCAACACTGGTGGGCAAACAGAACAAGTGAAAACAAATCCAAGTTCTCTTCTGAACTCCTCATGGAGCTCTTGCAGGTGTCCACCATGCTTTGAAGAACAACAAAAATCAGAATGTCTGAAGGAGGAAGAAGCTTCCAAACCTCAGAAAAAAATAATTCCTTTTATGCAGCCTTTTTTCATAAGCTCAGACACCAAAGAAGGAAGCAAGAAATTAAAGAAATCCCACATTTCTAGCTCTTCCTACAAAACAATCTCTGCCCAAAGGCAGAGTGACAAACTGAGATGTTAATTCAAGAAGACAATCTTCCAAGTACCTGAATCACCAGTGTAATACAAGAGTAATTCATCTGAGCTTGGTTACTTTTCAGTCTCTTGGAAGAGCAAGCCAGCACTTCACTCAGAGAACATGTTTGACTGGCAGAAAAAGGTCTTTGCAACTGGAACATTAAAATGCTATTAAAACATTCAAGACAGTCTTACATGAGACATGCAAAAACAGGAGCTTATAGCAGTGATGTATTTTAAAAAATATCAAACCCCCCTTACTGTGAAAAGTTCTAACTTCATCTGAACTAAGGCAACTTTCTTACGTTACACCACCTTGATCAACTACCATGTGGAAGAATTACACTTCAACTCAGTCCCGAGAGAGATTGTCGGGATTGATTGCATTCAGTTCTCTGAGAAACTGAAGCAAACATGTAAAAGATATGCTAATTCTAAAGTATTAAAATTTTTCAGAAATAACCTATTCCTACACTTCTGGAGCTTGCATACCACTTTCTAATGCCCTCCCCTGCTTCTGTGCTTTAGTATTTTCCTTACAGCCATTAATTAACACACCAAAGTGTAGCAAAATTGACAGGTAAATTATCCTTTAAGAGCATTAAAATATTTTCCAGATAAACAGTTATATCAAAATATGTTTAAGTGATGATTTTTCGGTACTGAGTCACAAGAAGTACTTCTAAACATCTGCACTGCAAATTTGCATCCCACCTTGAGTTATTATTTTTTAAATTTCTTTCACATAATGTACCTTTTAGAGTAACGGAAAGCTTCCTTTCCTCCTTCCTCATACACTGCCTTCTAAAAGCAGCAGGACCCAGTATACCAGCCCCTGCCTGTACCTGACAGGAACAGCTGAACCTCTATCAGCTGATTCTCTATCATCTTCTTTTTGGTGATTATTCATTCCTCTCTCCTTGTCATCTGGCACCAAACAAAAACCAGCACGAAGTGCCAAGATCCTTCTTTACATACTCAGTCATTCACCTCTGTCAAACTCGATTGTTTTGCGCTAAAAGTGTACACGTAGAGCGTGTACACCTATTTTTGTTTTGAATCCAAGATAAAAATAGTAAATGCAGATTTTTATGTTGTTAGATCTCCCAAGCTAACAACCGTCATATTTCTACAAGAAGGTAGTAACGGTGGACCAATTTTTCTTTTAAACCTCTAAAATATGACAACAATCTGTACAGAGCTATTTTCCAATACTAAACTATTTTAAGTATAGCATGTTTAAAGACAGTTTTGTTACTCCTATATTGCACTGTACCTCAAAAAAGCAAATAAGGCCAAGTTTTACCAAGATCTAAACAAAGCATGCTGGTTAGAAGAATTACTGAATAAAGTTGCTGTTAAATTGAGGGAGCAATTTCAAGTGCCTTTGATTTCAGCCATCCAATTTAAAATTAACTCTGAAGAAAAATAGAAAAATAAGGTAACTCCTGCGCATCATGTGCCCCTATATTCCCTCAGAACAGGTCATAAGAAATGCTCGTAGCTGAAAACCAGAAGAATATCACTAAGCCATAGCCTCAGAGGCACTCTGTTACTCTTTGTAGCTGAAACTGCTATGTCAGACAGACATAAAATTGTAATAAACATACATTTGCCCATAGAGGCACATTCATGAACTCTATTGGACAATAAGACACATCACACAGCCTTGCCAAGCATATCTCAAGGGAATTCTATTAACCAAACATCTGTTCAAGATCATGTCTTTCCAGTATTATTTTGTATGCTGCCTCTGATCTGCCCACAAAAGAGCACACAAACAAGTCAGTAGAAAGCCTGCAACACAGTAAGACGTCTTTTTTTGTTTTGTAACACCACGTGGAAAGCAGTTTTAATTAAAAAGATTTGTTAAAATAGTGTAATTAATTATAGGACCATTACATAGAACAGTTACTGTTATTGTTAGTAAATGATTGCTACGTGTACCGATCTATGAGCCAAGCCACACACCAAGGAGAAAATACCAAATTTAAGTCTCAAACCTTCCTTTTGAAGCTTCTTCCCTTTCTAAATATTGAAACAAAGAATAATGTGGAAAAAAGAATGGACTTCCTAGTTTAACAGTCAAAGCCCACAGACTAAACCATCTCACACTGAAAAGTGCTTTAGGATGTGTCCAATAATATTCCAGGAGAAGCCTCAAACCATTCTCACCTCTGCCATCTCAAAGGAATCCAGATTTCATTTGGAGCTCAATAGCTCCAGAGCATGAGCCTCACAGCAGTCACAGGCAAAATTCTCCTGAGAGGTGGTGGTTTGACTAGCCTCAGGTGAAGAGAACTGAGCCCAGCATTGCCACAGCTCCAGTACATGCTTTAACAAACCAGTTACTCAGTAAAAAAAGAACTGCTGCAATTATGACTCCAGGCTCCTACATCTATAACCCATAATGTGCAAAAAAGTTACTAAAAATTTCAGTTCTTCCCCTTCAAGAGTTTATTTGCATGAAAGTGTTTCCCCACAGCATTACTGCCTTGCAATCTAGAGGACTGGGTTGCATTGCAAACCGCTGGCTGGGGCAAAAAGCCTTCACCAGGTTTCTCCACCAGGACAGCAAACATGCAGGTGCCTCACTCAGAGGCACTGAGAAATCCCAGTAATTTAAACACAAGGTTGTGTTTAAAGCAAGGCAATGTACCGTGTCACAATATCCGTGTCGCCCTCTCCAGATCTGATTCTTGACATTTACACTGAGTCCCATCTTCTTTGGGAAAGAATTTAGTACACACAAGGATTAATCACTTCTGCTGTTCTCAAATCCTTCTCTGTGATCCAATACACACAACAGCTTTGCTATCCTGGCATGAATAACTCAGAGTAACCAAAAACCCTCTAGCTCATAAATACACTGGACAACTGACCAAAACCTGTTCCCATCTCCCTTCTTTCATAGTCTCTTCCACACAACCACACTCACAAATTATACACAAAATTGCTCTATATGGGACCCCTGACAGGACAACAGCATTTTGCAATTCAGGCTGCAGCAATTCATGGCACTTGGCCTGCCTCTCAACAAGGTGAAAAACATATCTCAAGCTCCCTCTTTGGTTACAACATGCCTTAGCCTAGCTCTCTTCATAGAAGAGGAACCAAACCAGCCCTCAAAAAATTACCCAAAGCATTGACATGAATTTCACTCCCCTGGGAAGCATGCCATACATCAAACTGCAGTCCTGCTCTGTACAGAAGTATTTTCCATTGTTATGTTCTCCTTGTTCAAGAGTTGTTACTCTTTAAAATCTTGTTCAATTATTAAAATCCCAACTGCAAATACAGAGTAATCAGTGCAGGCACTTACCTTGGTAAAGCAGTAATTGAAGAATAAAGGATGTAAGATTTGCCGTGCAGATCTGTGCACAAAATTGTTTTCAGCATGAGCAAACACCCAATAATTAATTGCATACAGATTTTAGGTTTAATCAACGTTGTGTTTTTGTCTTTCAGAGGCTGAAGCAGTCTCAGATGGATAAGATTAGGGTCCTGAATGATGCATAGCAAAGCTGGAGAAGATATTGCCAGAAACAGTCTACCTTTCAATAAGTATTTTTTATACCTCACCATGCCTTCCATCATCAGAAGACATAACTTCAGTCTAAGGGTTAGAAAAGAAAGTAACATACAATAACAAGGTATCCCAAATTTGAAAAACCTTATTTAATCAATGAACCAGTGGTCTTTTCCCTTCCATCTATAGCCTTTGAGAGTAAAACCGTCCAGAGTATAATTAAAACACAAGAAATTCCCAGTTTCAAAATGTTTGAATTATGCTGTTTTAGAACTACAAAGATACTTTAAAATAAATCTTTAGAAATTTTGAGTATGAAGAGGAGTGCTCTTTTATACCACCCAAACAAGCTTTCTGGAAGACCAGAGAGCCCATACAGTTGCTGCTTCGTTTTTTGGCATTCTGCATTTATGATATTTTAGAGATCAAACATGGACTACCTTCGCAGTGCAGAGGATTAATCATTTCCATTTGTTTCTTAGCTATTTTACTTGCATTACTGTTTGGAGAGCCACAAAATAAAACTAGTTTCAAAAGAAGTTGTTAGTGAGAGAATCAGAATTTTTTCTTTTCCACCTGCACACATGCCGGCTGGTGTGTGGGTGTGTGTGTCAGGAACTGTTATCAGGTCCCCAAAATCCTGACTGAATCCAGTGTTCATTCATGCTTAGCTAAAAGTTTGGATGAGATGTGAATTTAGATATATATGAGCCCTTAATGACCGATAAGAACCCTGCCTCAGCTATTTATTTTTTTCAGATAAATTGCATTAGTAATGGATAATATCTTGCAAGATTGTAACAACTGATATAAAAACAACACGCAGCCTCCCCAACTACTGAGCCAGCCAGGAGGGCACTGCTGTACCCCACGTCTTGGTAGAAATGTAACTCTTGTATTTATTCATAAAAAAAACCTCACCCACAATCACCTCATTTTTCCTGAGAAATGGAAAGGGGAGACATAAATCACTGTCATAGGTAATACACTGAGAAGCCAGGTGAGATAAAAGCTTTTGCCCACACAATTCTCCAGTTCTGACCACTGAGCGTTTGGGATCATATCTCTAATTTTCCTACGAGCGTGGAAAAAACCCGCGCACTAACTGCGCTTTTCACTCACTTCGTATGAGTTTTGTTTGGGACCCTGCAAAATTGTTTGATATGGAAATTAACCCAGAAGGTTTCGGTAAATCCTAACATAGCTTTTAAACAGACAACAGCTTTAACATCTGTATGACACTTACGGCCATCTTACTGAAGAGAAGTTCTTACATCAAATAAGCACACTTTTACATGCAACAGTGCACAATCACTTAAAACTCCCAAGGTTTTGAGTTCTTGCCACGCGAGTGCATTGTGCCCAAGCCTGAACTTCATTCATTCAGGTAATGTTTCTGACACAAGTGCTCACAGCCACACGAGTTTGCCGATTATTGCCCCAGCAGTTCAGGTGAACAAGCGTGCTGTGTGCCAGTGTGTTCAGCAGTCATCCCATAACACAGCAGGGTGCTCAGAGGCAAGCTCTGGTAAATTTTACTCCTTTAGCTTACAGTTGCCAAACCTGAATTCCCACACACTCCCCTGCTGCCTATCTACCAGAGAAGAGAACAAATGAAACTCATCACTCCAGACTGCAGCTTCCTCACGTGAAGCCAGCTTAATTGATAATTTAAATAAACCTCCATACTTTGTAATGATGTACATACATTTCTCCATTATGCCTTGGAGAGTAGATTGACAACAGGAATCAAGTGGGAAGGCGAACGTTAACCACTCAAGCAGGATTCTCCAGGGCTCACCAGTTAGTAACCATAGCCAGGATTATGGCAGTCAAAAATAAAAATATTATTGTGATTAATGGGGGGTTTTAATAGTCAAGCTGGATTTCCTTTTCATTTAAAATAAAAACAAAACCAAGAATAGGATTGTGCAAACAAAAAAGTAAGCCACATCTCCAGAGACATGAGTGCAGATAAGCACTCCTATAAAGGAGACACAGGAAAGGCTTTGGTAAGCATACTTCCCGACCTGGTAAAATCATATCCCTTCTCTAGATGTCCTTAAATTAATCAAGGCATATTTTCTCAACCCTTCTCGTTGCAAACCAAATCAGGATTTGAATAACTAAGGAAAGCTATAGAAATTTATGGTATCAACATTCAATCCTGCTCATTGCTGGAAGCACCTAAAGTGCAAAAAGTCAGTCCCTTCTTTGACCCAAGCGTTTTATGCAGTCAAATTCTAGTTCAATTGCATATGGCTTCTTTTCCTCAAGGATTCAAAATACCTGGGTCTTGCATTTTCCCCAAAGAAATCTGCCTGGGAAACATGGCATCCAAGCCCTCCTAAATTTTATCTAATTTTTAACAACAGAGCCAAAACTGTGCAATCTCAGGCTTAACCACTAGACACAGCCCAGACATGAGCCCTAGGAATTCAGTTGCAGTGTTTGTGCTACAGTGTACCCTGTTGTTTTATAGGATGATCTTAGAGATTAAGAAAAAGCTAACAAGAGCTTAACAAAAGACATTTACAGCTCCTTCGTGGACTGCCCATTCAAAAACCAAAGAATTAAACTTTCAGAAGCACTGGGATTGGGTTTAGATGTGTAATGTGTAAAGTACAATTTAGGAGGGAATGTGTCTGACCTTGGATCAATTTCTTGCAACTCAGACTTTCATTTAATGTCTGCCAAAACACACTACATGTCTACCTTGTTGCATCTGCAGCACTTCGTAGGAAGTAAGGGAGTGTTTGAAGACATGAGAAGTGTGACAATAAGTTACTGGCAGCTGCTCTTGTTCAAGGATGAAAACTGCAGTCCTTGACAAAACTCAAGGTACAGGAGTTAGCCCCCAGTGTGTGTCTACATTTGGGTTTGTGGGCAGACTTCAGTTAGGGATTTTTTTGTAAAATTTTAATATGTTTGCAGAGTCTGAATTGCTGTCTACATCTTTAGAACTGGTCTTGATTGACACTGTTAGAATTAACCACCAAATCACTCTTATAATTTCTAAATAATTTCTGCTAGCTCAAGAGGTGCCTGCCAGCTGAGCTGTAGTATCCTACTGTTAAATGCATCGGGTCCCTTTCCCATTTGACACCCCCACTTCAAGTGCAAAGCGAGCTTCAAGTGTCAGAATCTCATTCCTGCAGAGAGATCCTCACAGACACGTGGATCCAGCAATGGAGGCTGACAAAGTTATTTATGCACTTGCTCTTCCATGGAGCTCTTGCCAGCCATCACAGCTGTGCACATCAGGACTTGGCAGGCTTTAGGCCTACAGTATCTTCAGGTAGGAACAGCAGTCAGAATTTAAAGTGCAAAGTCTCTTACCAAGACCCTATGCAAGGGAGAATTTTAAATTAAGTTTTGTTTATGCAAATCACTTACATCTTTCACAGACAGATTCTGACAATGAGCAAACACCGTAGGATGTAATAGCATTGAGTGAAGTATTTCATGGGGAGACTTGAATCAGGAGCCAGATAATGAAACAACTGCTGTCATAAGGCAGCTGATGATCTCTTTCGCTGTATTCCATGTATCTCTCAGCATGTAGAAAAATATTTGAGGCAAGCTTATCCTTGTAGCAATAAATTAAAACATTTAGGGAATCTTGTTTCCAAGCAATTTTAGTAAATGGTGACACGTCTTTGATAGAAGTCAGTTTAACCTAAATCCCACTTGCTATTTTGCAAATAGTGACAATTTGGGAGTTAAGCTTAGTAATAGAGTTGATGGCTTTGATCAAAAAAAAAAATTTACTCAAGCTAAGTTTCATGAAAACAACTACTCCTTGCTCCTGCCTAGTCCAACTGTGAGAGACTGAAGGGAGTTGACAGCTAAAAACATTTTGGGTGCATGTGGGGGGAAAAGGGGCAGGTCAGGCCTTGCCTTTGGTGAGGGGATTCCCTGCTCCATACACCCCACACCCCCCAGAGCCTGTATTCCAGCCTGGCAGTGGCTGCCAATCCCTGGCACAGCAGAGACAATGCTCCACACCCAACCCTGGAACCCAAATCCAGCCCCAGAGTGGCCAAATGATCAGAAATCCCACCTGGGGGAAGGGCCCAGGAAGGCCAAGGGGTACTTAAACCAAAGCATGAGATAAGAATGTGTCTTGACACTTCCTTCTCTTGGAATTTCTATCAGCTGAACGCTGCTGGAACGAGGAGTGGTCACTATATTTGTTATTTTCTATACATTTTCTGTCTTTCTTCTTCTAATTCCTTCTTCTCAGAGTTTTGAGTAACTTAAAATTGGATAGGCTTGGAGTTTGCTATATATGGGCTAAAGTTAATGCTTTCTGAAGTGTTTTATGTTGATTGAATGCTGCTCTAAACCTTTGCCAAAGTTCTCTGATTACCTCAAGTTTTCCAGTAAAGCTTTTGTTGTTTTTTTTAGTCAGTATTTCTCTCGTGTGTCTAACTCAGAGTACATGAGAAGCTGTAAGACCTTTTAAGAGTCTTGTCAAGTGAGTTTTTGGGGGCCTTACACCAACATAATTAATGTAATTTCCAACAAATGTAATAAGAACTCTTTCAATTACCTTACTTTTCCATTATTCTCTATCATATCTTCTCTTCTGGAAAGACTAGACTGTCTTTTATTAATAAAGTGTTAAAACTGATAATGACAATGTGAAAAGTTAGGGGAAGAGGGGAGGAGCTGTCTACACAGGAAAAATTGTATCATACATTATTTACCCTATTTCACTCAAACTCCAAAGAAAAGGGAAAGACAGAATAACTGACTTAATGTGAATTTCTGGATTGGACACGCAGATGAGTTATAAGGATTAAGGTCAAAGGATAGATAAAGGGCGTAAATCTGCTCAACATTCATTAAGATGCAGATGTTTTATTTAAAGACACTCCTAATTCAGACCAACATTAATAGAAAAAAATCTGTTAAGACCAGCGCTGTCAGATATCTACTGAAACAAGTTATTTCTGAATCTTTGCATGTGACTTAAGCTAGTGACACAAAAATGCAATTAGATAAGTAGACAGATTTCTTTTTTGATGAAATGCTTAAATCCCATTTCGAGGTACTGTGGAGGTGTGGAAAGCACTGCATACTATTACAAGTACTGTGTCAATCCTTTATAGTCAAAATTGCTTTTTTCCAAGAAAACCTCCTTGCCTGACATAACCTATCAGCTAATCAGTAAATATCCACATCCACATATACAGTTAAAGGTCTATGAATACACTGCACCAGCACCAGCACAAGCACATACTGTTCTGACATTAAAGTGTGTTTGGAAAACAACAGCAACACATGTGTAGTGGGTTTGTTTTCATTTCTTACCTTCTGTGAGATAAGAATCAGGAGGAATACAAAGTAGGCTCTAAACTTAAAGAATATGAAGAAGTTTAGCAACAGAACTAAGAGAAAAAAAGAATATTAAGGGTCAGAATAAACCTTCAGAACACTTCTTCCCTCATCCTCCCCCCTCCTCCCACTTACAACATAAAGACACAAAATTGGGATTATTTCAGTCAGTTTACCACCTCTATAATAGTCTTTCATCAGTTCGTTTAGGGAGAGGAGTCTCTTTTGCCCATGCTATGGGGCTTTTCCACAAGAAACAGTCTTCTCGTGGCTTCAATGTCATAGCACAACAGCCACCCGGGATGGTTTTCTGTTGGCGCGTGTGAGTCCCTTCCCTCGACTTACAGCTTTCCCCACAACCGTTTTCGAGTGTCCAATGGGGTACAATTTTAAGGATGAGCTGTTCAAGAGCAAAAGTTTTCTTAATCTACTTCTGGGATCATCTTCATCTCTAGGAACAGAGGTCTTCTTCCCTGGGAGCAAGGGTCTTCACTTCATCACTACCTCTCTCTGTTCAGGCTTCTCATTGGATCACAGCTACTTCAACATTTGCTTATTTCAGCACAGGCGTCTTTGCTCTTGGCAGTTTGAACGCTCCACCCCCCATGCTTATCACGAAATTGCAACAGGGTTCTCTGATGTATCATAGTCCGTCAACATAGCTTTACAAAAGGATTTCAGCTTTCAGGTTAGGTTTGAAGCATCTCCTCTGTCTCTTCCCTCTGGGCTTCAGCTCTTTCTTCTTCACTGACTTTGGTGTCACTATCATGGTGTCTTTTCACATGCCTTTGCCTTTCCTTTTCCTCTGACCTGGGAGGGGATTGATGTCTGCAGGTTTCATTTCTTCTGGGGAACTTACAGCACTGAAGGAGTTAATCTTACCCGGGCCTGGACTTTGCAGCTGGAACTTATCTTTCGCTGATGGTCACATGATTTCTGCCGGGCAGCGGCCGGAGCTGGAGAGGGGAGCCGTCCACGCCACAGGGCTGGTCTAACGGAGCAGGACCGGTTTGTACGGAGCACGGCCACAATCTTGCCAAGCCACGCTGAGGGGGGCCCATCCTGGCCCGCACGGGACCACGGGCTGCGGCCTGGCCCCCACCAGGCCAGTGGCCAGGCCCAGCCCGGCCTGCCGGGCCGAGCGAGCAGGTCCTGTTACCTGTCCCAGGACTGGAAGCAAGAGAGAATTCCCTCATCTCCATGTGGTTTAAATATGTACATTTCGAGAAGCACTATTGGTCTAAATAACTGTCCATCAAGCTCAGGTTCAAACCATCATAACATGGAACTCAACCACTTGTTCCAGTGGTGTCCTGGTTATGCCAGGAGGCCTTTTTGACCATCAGGTATTAGAAGGCTTTTTTTTAATTAAAAACTTTGCTTGCATTTCTGCTGTTTAAAGTGCTGCACATATCTCTCTACAAGCCGTGAAATAGAGAGTATTTTATTCTATAAAATCTTTTCACATATTGACTTATGCAGGGTTTTAACATGCAACGATCAGCATGCATTCCTTTGGAGGTTTTTTGTTCTGTTTATTTCATGTAATCTTCTACGTCAGTACTTTATTATGCACCCCATTCATTTTTATTGCCATTCCAGAAAAAGTCACCATCAACTTTACTTACATAACTTTTTTTTCTGGACTTCTAGTTACAAAGCCCATTTTATGGGCTAGACATATTTAGCAATGTTTGATTTTTACTGTGTCATCAAATAAATACAGATAATACAGAACACAGAATTAAGAAGGCATAAAGACCTCTAAAGGTAGGAATTGGGATAAAACTGTGAGAGGTATTTTCACATCCTATTCTTGTTCAAATAAGAAACACTTAAAGATAAAACAATATGTATGAGTGCTACCTCAAAAACATGCTATAGATTTAAATGTCTGTTCGTATTTCCCTAGTAAATCCTGCTTTGTGCAACTAAAGACTTATCAAAGTTAATTTCCATCAATATGAAGTCTGGCACAACAGTCCACAATTTATGAGCATCTCCTCTTTTCTAATTTTGAAGAACAGTTGATGCAAATTGTTCCAGACCTTTTCATTATTATGAGAAACTCATAAGCTTATTGCTTTTCTAACCAAAGAAAAAAAGCCAAATAACAAAGAACTGATGCAACCAGTTGAATTGTTCTTGCTTTTTATTTTCTGGAAGTAAAAGGAGTCTCTAAGAACTATGTTACCAAAGCTTCTTAACAAAGGCCTACACAGACTATACTCCAAAACTACAGTATCAACTATGTAGAATCAAAAGGACATATCATTCAACACAGTTTATAAATAAAAACATATAAATGTCCACAATGGCACCTTGTACTCAGGCAAAACTGCTTTTAATTTCAGCCTAAACAGTTTCAATATTAAGTCCATGATCACTCCATGTTAATAGCAGTTTTGTAATGGACAAGTCCTCTTAAAATAACCTAGTTTTTATTGGTCTTTATGTCAGGTCTATAACAAGACTTCAATCACAGCTTTGGGAAAAAATCCTCACTCCGCTTTGGATGCCCATATCATGGGAAAGTAGAGAATCAGAGTCATCCTTTTACACACACCAGAAGAACAGATCCGTGAAGAAACACGGTTCTTGAAAAATTCCTCAAAGCTCCTCCATAGTCACAGAATAGTCTGAGTTGGAAGGGATCCAGAAGGCTCCTCTAACTCTTAAGTGAATGTTCTAGATTGAGATCAATCCCACAATCTTGGCATTATTAACACCATTCTCTAACCAACTGAGCTAATCTCAGGGTCAATCTCTCCTGCCTTGCCAAGAACTGAAGAAGACCTTAAACAGTATCCATCAGAACACCAGGTGCTTCAACATTTAGGGATCAGCAGGTTGGAAACACGCTTTAAAAAGCTTTCAAACATACATATTTACTGTGCTTCAGTTTGCGCAGTTGGGTGGACACTGGGTTCCTTTCGGGGTAAGCTAAATCGCAGGACCCCTTATACTCATGTTAAGCGGATAGTCAACCCATGGAATCAGATTAAAATTAAACCAAAATAAACCAAAAGGACAAAAGGTGCATTGATATGCTTCGTGTATGCACATGAAGTCCTCAGCTTCTTCCAGTTCACTCTGTACATCTATTCCTGTTGGTTCACATCACTTCACACAGTCAGAGCAGCCACAGTCCAGCCAAACAGCCAAGAAGAGAAAACCCTGCCCTGTGTAGGAAACCTCATTCATTTGCTGGACGTGGCAGTCCCCATTTAAATCTAGCCAAAGCTTTACGAGATTGTCTGTGTTTTAATATACACACAGGAAGAGATTATGTTAAACGCAGCAACCAGGCTATTGCAGCACAGTCCTCAGAGCCATTCACTCACATTCTCACTACATTGCCAACACTGTTATTTCACAGCTGAATCTGAACACCTGACCCAGTTATCAGCAGAAAACATCTTAGAACAAATTCACAAAATGTACATAAAAGAAAAATGACAGACAGCCACTCAACTGTTCATCCAAATGGTCCTAAGGGAATCTGAATACAGCAATGCTGAATAACTGCATCCTGTAACTTGTCACCTGCAGAGCACATTCAGAAGAGGAGTTGTGTCTGTTTGCCATGTAACAATCTTTAAAACTGGTTTCAAGAGAACAGTAAATTTTAATCTATCCCTTGTGTGCAAAGTAAAAAGGAAAACCCATTAAAAAAAAAAAGAAAATCAGCAGACATGAACAGAAACCAGGGGAAGAAGACTTATTTATTTAGGATAAGAAATCACTTCTCAGTTTGAGCTGAAGCCCTTCAAAAGGGTCATGGAACACAGGGATAATCTTGTCAATAAAGGATACTCATGTTTCCTAGAAGCTTTTGTCACAAATCCTCATTAAAGGCTCCTAAAGAAACTGAGTTGCAATTAGATAAGAGAAGATCCCACCCTTCGTTTCCTATCTTTTGATCACTTATTAATGAAAAAAGTAAATTGCCCTTTCAAAGCAGTTGCTAAGTCAGTCCTTGAAGTATATATGGTTCTTCACTGTTCAGTGCACTCAAGTGATCAAGGCGGGGTGGAAAGGAAGATGATGCATGAAGAAAAAGGACAGTAGGGTACAGAGTTTATGGTTTAAGAGCTGAGGATTACTGTGACAGGTTGGAGAGTACCTTAAGCAGATGAGTGAAGACAAAGATGAATGCAAAGATGTACACAGAGGGAATAAAATGGTTTCTGCCTCACAAAAACAAATTGAGGAGAGAGTTACTACTGAGGAAAAATACTAGAATTAACTCACTATTCAAAATTAGACAGATAGAAGGTTTGAGATTATTAGGAAAGGAGCAGTAAACCAAAAAGCATCAAGCTATTCCTCTTGAAGACTATACAGACTTTTATGAACTCATATTGCATACAATTCTATTAATCCCATTTCAGAGAGATCAAAAAAGTAGAAAATATGCAGAATGTTGTGAGGATAATCGAAGATACGGGAAAATCTTCTTTAGAAGAGGATTAAGTAGATTAGATTGCTATCTGAAGACTAGTGTGGAGAGAGAGAGCAGCAACCTACAAAACTGCACATAGCATAAAGATTAAGAGATGTACTCTGTTCTACAGCAGGGCAAGGGGGAAGAACTAGGTATACCCCAGTAGAGTCATCGTGAACCAATGTGTGCCCAGGTGGCCAAGAAAACCAATGGCCTACTGTTTTGTATCAAAAATGGTCTGGCCAGCAGAACCAAGGCAGTGATTGTCCCTCTGTACCTAGTACTCAAGGTGTGGCCTCACCAGTGACGTATCCAGTTCTGGGCCGCTCGCTTCAAGACATTGAGGTGCTGGAGCAAGGTCAGGAAAGAGCAACAGAGCTGATGAAGGGTGTAGAGGGTAAGTCCTGTGAGGAGCAGCTGAGCTCAATGAGTGGTTTAGCCTGGAGAGAAGGAGACTCATGGGAGACCTTATTGCTCTCTACAACTCCCTGAGAGGAGGTCGTAGTAAAGCGGGGGGTCAGCCTCTTCTCTCTGGTAACAAGCAACAGGACAAGAAGAAATGGCCTCAAGCTGCACCAGGGGAGGTTCAGTTGGACATCAGGAGGAATTTCGTCATGGAAAGGGTGGTTAAGGACTGGAATGGGCTGCCCAGAAGGTGAAGTCACCGTCCCTGAAAGTGTTCAAGAAACAACTGGATGTTGCACTTAGTGCTATGGTTTAGTTGACAAGGTGCTGTTTGATCAAATGCTGGACTCGATGATCTTGGAGATCTTTTTCAACCCTAATGGTTCTATAAAGTGTCCTGGAAACAGTTTCACTTAGCCAGTTCTCGTGTAACACAGAATTCCACAGCCTGCATAGTGTTCCAAGAGGGTTGGTGGAAGAGTTATTTTTCCTGTTCAATTCAAACCTTCCATAAAACATTCACTAATACTAATGTTAGCATAAGACTTATTTGATTACTGCAAATGTTAAGTTAAAGTTTTAGAAAAAAGTAAGGAAAACTGGTCATTACCAGATATTTCAATATTTGCACTTAGAGAAGAGTTCTTTATTTTCTACACTTTGTAGTCTTTGTGTTCAAAACTACTATCAGTCCCTGTCTGCTGCTCTCATGAAAGGCAGAAGGAAAAGTGTCAGCTTCAGTATCTCTCACTCACAGTCCTGCTTCCCCGGGTATCAAGTTCCACTCTCCAGAGAACTATTCAACTTCCGTAGAAACCATCAAGACAAATGCTTGGATACCCAGAGATATATGCATCTGTTTCCTGGGTGATGCAAAATTTTACTTCATATTGATCCTATGCCAGTTAAAAAAGGGGTAGATGAAAATAGCCTAACAAAATTCAGAAAGTGTTCTGCCCATCTCTATCAGCAACCTAAATGCTGAAACTAGTCAAACAGCTGTCTGAAGTAAGCCTGCAATTTTACATAAATGCTGGACTAAAGCATGCAAATAAAAAAACTGTAATAATAAAAACAACCAAGACAAAAAAAAAAACCCAACAGAACAAGCAAACAAAAAAAGACCAAAAAACCCCACATGACACCAAACCAATAATCTGTCAGAGAATCAGCAACTGTTAAACAGGTTTCCTAGTAAAGGACTAGCCATGGATTTCTTTGGAGTAGCTGTAAATCAATGTGCCATGTTCACAAACAGTTGGCTAATCAGGAGTCTGTGCATCCATTAATCTGTGGATAACTGTAATACAGTTACTGGGGTTAATTCTGGAGTTCGTGGGCACAATAATTTGTCTTTCTTCCCACCCAAACCCAAAGATTGCTTGGTGCAACTTTGAGCAATTATTTTGAAGTAATGCATCAATTTATATGAAACATTGATCTCTTTCACAATTTTTTTTTACACCAACAGGAAGATACTGAAAAGATTAAAGATCAAGGATCATCCATTTAGTACAAAAGGACTCCCTCTTCAAAATAATTTTGACAAGGATTTGGAAAACATAAAAGCATTCCACACACTATTCTTGTTAAACTGAACTCCTCCTACAGCTCCTTAAGAAAGCAGAACAGAAAGGCATACCTTTCATCACAGGAAAAAATATTATATGAAGACCAAGCTCCAGCTTGACCTTTATCTTCCTAAGTGATAACTCTCAAAACTGACCAAAAGGTTAACTAAACTCTAAAAAGGTCATCTGTCTTTAATCTGGCTATATAGGTCCTTTTCTGATGTTCGATAATACACTGCTACTGTTCATTAAATATCACCTGTCCATTCCGTGTTTTCACCTTCTGTTTTCAGCAGCAGCTAGATTTCTGTTCTGTCATATTAAATAACTTGCAACTTTTTCCAGTCCAGCACATTTTCTGGGACAGGAAGTGTTTTATGGTTATGTAAATAAATTCCCAACAATTCTCCTTCTATAACAATTCTGTAATGTCAGATATATACATATTTGTTCTGAGCACATTAGTGCTTTCTTTGCTCCACTACGTGTCTTTCATACTTTTGAGATATAACAGTCACCTCTTTTGCTCCTCACAAGTGATGCAGCTCAAATCATGTTCCACTAACTCTTATTTCAAAGCAATTAAATAATCCAAAGTTATATCAGAAATTAAACACTGAACTTCAAATTCAGTATACAAAGTAATGTTATGCGGGATCAGGATCTTCAGATGTCTAGAGAGTTCAGGATGAACTGTGAATAAGACTTTTTCTTTAAAAATTGTATTACTATATGTGCAAATACATCCTGAAAGTTCTCATGATCTTATCGAATGGCAGAAGTTATTCTTGTCGCTTTCTTCTCTTTCCTGTTTGCTGTTTTGCAAGGACTGTCAGTTACAGTCTAGGGTCAACACTGCAGGGAACGAAGCTTACCACTTTCTTCATCCTTTCAAGAACAGCAGTGTTCTGAAGGTCTAGTTCCTTCCACTCTTCATTAATCATAATCCATCTGATCAAATATCAAAAAAAGTAGTGTTATCTTCTAATTTTTCATCAAGTGCGTAATGAAACCCACGAAAAAGATTTTAGCACTCTTTTGGTTGGCTTTCATGTTTTCTGCACATCTCCCTTAAAGTCAATCTGGAATATTCACGGTGAAGAACTCTTTTTTAGAAAAAGTTTTATGTATTTTTTATCTTTTTAAAGAGACTTTTAGAAGATTATAAAAATAGCATTAAAAAAAAGTAGCATTAAAAAAGCTGCTTTAAAAATTAACTCTTCAAACTACCACCATTAACCTAAGCAGAAGCAATGTATCAGGTCACTCAAAAAAACGCTGTTGCTGGATGGGCTTCTCCAGTCCTCCTTGCTCCTGAAATTAAAGAAAGTAAGTGACCCACAGGCAGATACTACTTATTCTCCTCACTGATAGCAATACAGGAAGAAACAGAATGTACTTCTCCATCTGGACTAACAATTTTCTTCCAGCTCTCTCCTACCTATAATATAGAATATAATTATTAAATTATATTATAGTTGTTACCATTAATATTAATATATAATATGAATATATGAATATATTATATAATTAATATAATCAGCCCTCTTATTATTATCTGCTCTTGGTTGGAAGTTCTGAGGCTGATAAGAAGGGCACCAGCGTAATTAAAAAGTCCTTCAAGGCTTTGGGTCGATTGGTTGGTGGGGAAGGAGCACAGGTGGTGTTCTGCTCAGTCCCTTCAGTAGCAGGGATGAATGAGGAAAGGAACAGGAGAACCCACGTTATCAATGAACATCTTAAGGGCTGGTGCCATCCATGGAATTTTGGGATTTTTCATCATGGGGCAACTTTTATGGCACCAAGCCTGCTAGAATCAAATGGGCTCCATCTCCCTAACAAGGTCAAAAGGATTCTAACCCATGAGTTGATTGAGAAGGCTTTAAACTAGGTTTGAAGTGGGAAGCAGATGCCACTAGGCCCTCCAGAAGCAAGCCCAAGGGTGGTAAGCCAGAGTGAGGGGTGAAATCAGCAGCCCAGTTGAAGTGCATGTACACTAATGCACGCAGCATGGGTAACAAACAAGAAGAGCTGGAAGCCATGGTACAGCAGCAGAGCTATGATGTAGTCGCCATCACAGAAATGTGGTGGGATGACTCGCATAACTGGAGCACTGCANATGCCACTAGGCCCTCCAGAAGCAAGCCCAAGGGTGGTAAGCCAGAGTGAGGGGTGAAATCAGCAGCCCAGTTGAAGTGCATGTACACTAATGCACGCAGCATGGGTAACAAACAAGAAGAGCTGGAAGCCATGGTACAGCAGCAGAGCTATGATGTAGTCGCCATCACAGAAATGTGGTGGGATGACTCGCATAACTGGAGCACTGCAGTGGATGGCTACAAGGTCTTCAGAAGAGACAGGAGAGGGAGAAGAGGTGGAGGGCTGGCTCTGTATGTTAGAGAGGCTCTTGACACTATAGAACTTGAGGTCAGTGACGATAAGGTCGAGTGCCCACAGGTAAGAATCAATCAATCAGGGGGGAAGGCAAACAAGGCCACTATCCTGGTGGGAGTCTGTTATAGACCATGATTTTATCCCCAGTAGCCACAGAGTAGCAGGCAGGGCTGCCTGTCCTAGGGACTGACAGAACAGACACGTGTAAATCCATATTTCCTGGATGAAAAGCAAGTAATGGTTCCGTGTCTCCAAGCGAATTGAGCTCAGTGTGATGAAGAAAGCTCATAACAGCACCTGAAGTCTGTCCTCTCTACTGTTCTGAGTGCTGTACAATCCTCAGCATGGAACCTAATTTATTAAGCAGCATTTTAGTCTGATTTCTTCAGAGAACAGTTGAATAAACATGCTAAAGCATGTAACTCTTACATGCAAAGGGATGTAAATTCTTTCATATGACTGTCGCCCAGGATCTGAATCACTAAATACCACAGTTTATCTCCTGAGACAGCAAAATCAACGAAACTGATGGATGCCAATATAGAAAAGGGTGAAACTAAGCAAGCCGTAGGCATTTCACTACCCTGTATGCTTCTGGACAAATCTGAAGAGGGTACCCGGTTAATCTACGCAACTGCATTTCAAGAGGAATGTTGGTTTGTGAATCAGTGGGTGCATGAACCTGCCTCAACACTCTTGACTGTCACTCTACATACAGCTCTCATGTCAAAGACAATCTAGTCTTACGAGTCAAAGTGAAAGGAAGGATGGTTTGTCAAAAGCAAATGAGGATAGGAGAGATGAAAGGGATTCAAAACCTCAGATTTAGATCTAAGTTTAATGTTGCTAAAAAAGAGTAAGAAAGAGTCAGAACGGATAGGGATAGCTTGTGAGTTTTATATCTGTTTCTTCTGCCTACAAAAATCAGTCTAACAGTGAAATTACCAGGGTTTCGCTTCAGTCATCCAAATGCAACATTTGCTCATTTATCCTGTAGCATCTGTAAAAAACAGGAAGAGGTTCAAGGGATGAAGAGCATACCATGTGCCACAGGTCAGCACCTTAAGCCTCGGGTGCATTTGAAGCTAATCACCATCAGACAATTGCTTTGTAATGTATTATGAAATTAATTATCTGCAAACCCTGGGACTGAGCCCATTGGAGACATCACCCTGCAAGCAGGACCTACCAGACCACCTGTTCATGTTTTGTTGTAAGAGGGCAAGAAATGAAGACCTTCAGTCTTGACATGTACCTTCATTTCTACATGGTCAGTTCTCAAGCACTGATTTTTCAAAGAAATAAATCACTGGAGAGTGAGATGCAACATACCAGCCCACACAGCCATCTGTGTGGCATCCCCAAAATATAAATATAAAGTAGTCTCAACAATTAAAGGAGTGGATAAGGGCTGCAATCATTAAATCACTTCTTGAACCTTCCGATGGCATGATTGTTTACCTACATCTGAGCTCACAAATGTAGTGGGGAAGATAAATATTAAGCAAGAAGTGAAAACAGGGAAAATAGTTTTTCTCCACAGCATGATTAAAGGCATTTTTATGGAAAAAGACTTATAAGAAGCAGTTTTTTTGTATGCAACAACAATAACGAGGTGCTTTAAAGACAGCAGTATGAAATGCAATTTCTTTCAAATTAGGTGAGGTTATTTTCATCAGAAAGGTTCAGAGACCTTACCCTCTATGATTGGAAAAGGAATCTGTAAGCAATTTAAAAGTAGTCTTTCTTTTAAGTAAAGAAAAACAAGATTTTTATGCATCGAAAGACACAAAACCGCCTACATAACAAAAAGTAAATGTTAAGTATCTGTAACTTAAATTTCCAAGAATGCATCTTTGCTATTGAAAGAAATTACCTCCTATTCCTCAAATCAGATTTCTTCCCCACGTTAAAAGAAACCAGGTTGAAACAAAATCCAGAATCATACTGAGATTTGAGCTCAACAAAACTTGGAGGGGTGACTGCCTAATCCTTTTATGCCTTTTTCCAAGGCAACAGGCTCATAGACTCAAACAGTATTGTATCAGAATGGACCCAGATATCCTTTTGCATGGTGACACATAAGCAGAAAAAAAAAATGAAGCCAGTAGGTTATCAGAATAAGAAAGTGCTGAGGTAGGAGAAATATTTCTCTCCCTCTACTCACATCCCTGAAATAAGGGTAGGGGTCCCTCACAGTCCTGATTACTTGCCCAACAGCTTTCAGCCCTTTCTCAAGTCCAGCAGCCATCAGACAAACCTCTCTTAGGTCTTTAAACTCCCCTCCTGCCACTGGGCTTGGCCAGCAGCTCCCCACTGAAACCAGAATCCCCACTTGGTGCCTTTCTCATTAGCTGACTGCTTCACTTTGTCCACCAGAGCCTTCCTCAGTCTGAGAACACTAGGAAAGGAGCAATTTCTCCCTCATTCTTCGCCAGGGAAAGTAAAATAAGTCCAAGAGCGTAGCAGCTCCCAGGACATCAGGTAGTTTCCCTTCCCTGTGCAGCAGTGACTTAGTATTACATACATTTAATATTACATTCAGCTTGCCTGATCAGCAATATATTTGTCATGCACCCTGATTGGCACTACTCCAAACGCTAATCACCCAACCTATTCCCTGAAATTTTGCCTGAACTCAATGCCAGTTTGCATGATAATTGTCTAAATCAGAACCTTTCTTTCCTGTATAATAAAGAAATAGAAAAAGAGACACTGGTATCCTCTTTTCAGTCCACATTCCCTGTCAGTTGACTGGAGAGGTCTGCTGTTCAGGAATTCCATTCTGGAATCCAGTTTTTAACAAGCTCTACATGCTATATAAAGACTCTTCAAAGGTTATTCCACCAAGCAGCACCTGTCAGGAGCCACACTGTCTGTAGACATCAGTTTGTACATATCAATTGAAAGATCTCAAATAGGTCAATAAAAAGAGTCAGGACAGTGTACTCTCCTGCAAAGACTAGTTCAGGTCCCAGAAGTAAAACAGCAACCACAGCACCTGTTCGCATCTATCTTGGGGGGCGAGAAGGAAAACTCCTTACTGAGGGCAGGATTTCATGCTGGAGACACCTGAGCTAAGCTCAAGGATCCCTGCCTGCACTGAGTTAGAGTGGACGTGCACTGTCTTCCCTTTTGATTATAGCCCTCTAAAGCACACCCTGACCACAACAGCTGGGTTTTGTGAAATTATAGAACCAATGAGCTGCTGAATATGGAAATATTCCTTTTTAATTACTCATCTTTCATTTGATAGTGTGAGTGAAGCTACTACACATCTGCTGGGAGCAAGGATTCACTTTCATAATGAAGACATACAACCTATTTCCTTTTCATTTCCATGAGGATTTTCATGAAGTTTTCAAAAGTGTCAGTCCAAGGAAAACTTTTAAAAAATAATTTCCTTGACTAAAAGCAAAAGACAAACCAAGTAATTCCAAGATATGAGATCTTACCAGAAAAATCATACTTTTCACTAAGCTCCCTCTCTCTTCCCACTGCCAGAAATTTGTCGGTTACAGGTAAGAAAATGTATTGTTCGTACTGGTATTCTTGTCACTTTTTCCACTGCAGAAGAACAGCTAGCAGCAGAGAAAAGAAATAGCATCTAAAAGTGAAAGTAGAACATATGCCTGAACTTCAATACACCAGCTTGTGTCCAGTTTCCCAGAAATTAATGTCTTGATCTCAAGATCCCTTCAAAAAACTTTAAATATCCAAGATTTCAGCTATTACTGCAATCTAAAAACTTCATTAAAACTTCACTTGCTTTTGCAAAACTTGAACTCTAGAAGCAGCTGCAAGATAATGATCATGGCAAAGGCTATAACTAAGTTCATTACGTATTTCCAAGGCAAATTCAGTTCTCACTCCCAGTGAATTTGAATTAAGATATATGACCTCATGAAGCTGATAATCTGGTGAAAAATTTGAATACAGAGAAAGAGGGGAAGGAAATGAGCATGTTAGAAATAGTACAATGAACTATGCAGTCATAAAGCACTTCAAATTATGCCGTCACTTGTTTCTACCACACTGAGAGCTGGTTGCTTTACTTGATCAACTATAAAGATGCTCTAAGCCAGTGGCCCCCAAAGTGGGGGGTATGCACCGGTGTGCAGAAAAAAATTTTGTACACTTAATAAACAAAATAAAAATATTTTTTAAAATAGGATTGTCTCTTCTTTACCTTATCTTTTTCCCTTTCTATTTCTGTGTATGTTTTATGATGTCCATAATATATTAGCACAGTAGTACATGTGTATAATTTATAATACATACATTTTTCCCTGTTACAGACATGCAATCATAAAAGTTTGGGGAGCTGCTCTAAATAGTTCATCCACCCAAGAGTAACAATCTTAATATCTGCAAAGTATTTATACTATTCTCAAACATTCAGAACTACCACAATTTTCTGTTCCATATCCAAGCCGTTCCAAACTACAAACAATTCAGTAATAGTACCATTTAAACACATCTAGCTATAGCGCAACCAAATCCTAGCACAAGTTCAGTCTTCTCATTGTTTCTATATAACCTCTGAACTGAGATAATCCATTTTCAAGTACTTGAGGAAAATGAAGGTTTCTTTCACAGTCTTCAAACTGGCTAGATCAAAGCAGTGGCTTTCTGTGGATATTGAATGAAAAAGGGGGATATTTATAAAGATTGTATGCAACCATCATCACTCTACCACTGTAGAGCAAGTTTCTTAAATTCTTAGATTTCAGCTTGTCTTTAGCTGAGGCTAGCTGAGGCAACTGTCCTACTGCTTCACCCTTTAAAAAAATAAAAAAGCTTTTATCAATATACATAGAGAACTTCAAGATTCTGAAAATATCACCTTCAGAGCAGTTATTTTCTGCTCAGTTTTATTTCATCATTTGTTATGCCTTTATTTTTAGTAGTTTTAGACCAATACCAAAAAGCAGAGAACAGAGGTTGGCTTCTGTCAACTAAAAAAAAAAAATACCCCAGTGCTGAGGTTCCGTGTTTGGTACTGCTTTGAAGGGAAATGCATCCACAACGCTCCAAAATACCATCCTACAGTGCTCCACGCCTACACCAGCCCCTTGGGTTGAGGCATCTTGGTGGAGTTTTGGTGTTTTTTTGGGAGGTTGTTCAGGGTTTTTAAGCCTTTTGTAAGGGCAGAGAGTCTTTGCAGTGCATGAGCACATGGCGCTGGCCGTGCCACACACAGCTGACCCAGCCTCCTCAGCAGGGGAAGCTCTAGCTCTAGCTCCAGCTCTAGCTAGATGTCACCTGATTAGCCCAGATTTTTTCCTAACAGTTAGTCTAAACCTACCCTCTTTCAGTTTAAAGCCATTCCCCCTTGTCCTATCACAACATGCCCTTGTGAAAAATCCATCTCCACATCGCTTGCAGCCCCTTTACGTACTGGAAGGTCTCCCCAGAGCCTTCTCTTCTCCAGACTGAAAAGTTCCATCTCTCTCAGCCTGTCATGGATGAAGGGAAAAACCACCACCTAAACAAGGGCTTACAGGACAAGGGGAAATGGCCTCCAGTTGCTCCAGGAGAGGTTTAGATTGGGTGTTAGGAAAACGTTCTTCACTGAAATGGTGGTCAGGCTTTTGAACTGTCTGCCCAAGGAAGTGATGGAATCACCATCCAAAATGTGTATATGTGGCACTTGGGGATATGTGGATTAGTGGTGCATGGCAGCTTTCCTGGAGGTTTCCTTCTCCTGCCTTACTCAGCACCTGCTCACCTTTTGGTATTAAAAAAGGAAAATATAAATTGATAAGCTGTCCCCAGGAAATGTTCCTGTGCCACCCAAGTGTTCCTCTGTGGCCGCAAAGATCCTACAATAACTTGTCAAGAAATGGTGTGGCTGTGTAAAGAGCTGTTCATCCCTACGTCTAATTTTAGATGGACATACATGCCACTTTCATATCCTTCAGCTCAGCCTACCATTTGCACTTTCATGTTCTCCTTTAAGCCAGGAATTCAAAGCTATTTCAAAGCATAATTATAGCAATCCGTGTATAAAAGGCTGTATGCCCTACAGAGGGTTCAGCTGCATTAAAAAACCCCAACCTCTTCCGACGAAGAAAAAATTAGGAGTTAATCCCACAAGTAGGATTCAGTAAAGTTACTATATTTTTCACCTGATGTGAACAGTCCATGGATTCATAAAGCCACCAGAAAATTGTCTAAGCCACTGCACTAAGTCAGTCTGAGTATATAAAAAAATTGTAGCTGCTACAAGGGAACCATTGCTTTAAAGCTTGCTGCAGGCTTGGGTGCTCAGCCAGGGTCCCTTGTAAAACCCAAATATGGATGGTGTAACATTGCTTGGGCCTGACAGGATCATATCACACTACTATTTAACAAAATCGAGATACAGGAATTATAACCACAAATGCTATGCATGCTGCATCACAGAAATAATTTTTTCGTAATAATCCTTACACTGAACATGCAGAGTAAACCTCATGAAACTTATAAAAACGCTAGAAGTCATTCAAGTGTTTTTGGTTTACCTTTCTTGGTCTACATACTCATCTTAAAATCTCTCTGATAGAAATATTTATTATTTTAAGTTTAAAGTTGAGCTGCAAAGGGTCACAGGACTTGAGGAACATGGCTATAAATTAAAATTGAAATATTTGCAACATAATCATGAGTGCTGGTAGTACCCATTTTCTGGGATTATTTTCTAGATGTGGTTTACCTACCACACAGCTTGTCCTTCTCCAACTCTAACTTTCCTGGGGTTATGTTTTTGGGATTTATGTTTCTGGGATTATGTTTCAAAGGTGGTTTCCCTACCACACAGCTTTTTCTTCTCTCTAGTTTTCCAGTCTCCTTCCCCACTTCCTCCCTACCGAACCATCATCAAATTCTCCTTCGTGCCAGTCACTTTTCAGTTCTCCTTAAGATCACGCTCCTTCATCACCTTCTTCCTTCTTCATAAGTTTGGACAGTCTGTAGAGATTGTTTTCAAAGGAGAGAAAAGGCGCTGGGAAAGCAGTTCCAGCAGAGCTGCCTTTTGCCTCTCCCACTCCCTTCTGCAAAAGCAGCCAGCCATTCCACCCTCCCTAAGTCATACTGCAGACAAACACATGCCTTCCTCTTTTTCTAGGAAGAGCTTGGTAATCAATTTTCGGCTGAGAAAAGCCTCACAAAGAGTTAAAACCAATATTATGAATGATATCAAAGATTAAAGAACTTGCATCCTGGATATTTAGTAGTGCAGAGACTTATGACTTTTCTATAAAGTTATATTGTGAAGAGACTGGAACACAAGATTTCATTTTAAAAATGGAAAAGATACTATAACAACTTAGAGAAATCTCTAAAAAAAGCAGGAGCAGTACAACTAACATTTCTGTATTTATAGGTTCTTAGAAATAAAAGGCATGTCTGTTAATGTTTACCAACTTTGGTTTTTCTTTTCTTTGAGAAGGATATTGAATTGATGTCTAAATTGTAAGAAAGATTTTTCAATACAGGTTCAGTTCTGATTAAATTTTTCTAGGCCAAACAGCACTAGCAAAATTAATAACAACGATGCTTTACTTATGAACAAACTTCAAAAAATGCCTTTGATTATAGGCAGTTCCAGTGTGATCATGTATTGGTAAATATCTGTAGTGGGTTGGCCTTGGCTGAATGCCAGGCACCCGCCAGAGCCACTCCGTCACTCCTCTCTGCAACTGGTCAGCATAGAAAAAGTATATGAAGGGTTCATGGTTTGAGACAAGGACTGGGAGTGATCACACACCAAATATTGTCCCAGGCAAAACATACTCAAATTTGGGATATTAATTGAATCTATTACTAACAAAATCAGAGCAGAGTAATAAAAAGTAAATTCTTAAAAACACCTTCCCACTATCCCTCCCTCCTTCCCAGCTCTACCTCCTTCCCTGCAGCTGAGCAGAGAGAAGGGTAAGGGAGTTTAAGGTCAGTTCATCACACATTTCTGCTGCTGCTGAAGGAGAGGAATTCTTTCCCTGCTCCAGAATGGGGTGTCTCCCATGGGAGACAATTCTCCATGAACTTCTCCAATGTGAGTCCATCCCACAAGCAACAGCTCTCTGCAAACTGCTCCAGCATGGGTCACTCTTCCACAGAGTGCAGTTCTTCAGGCATGGCCTTCTCCAGGGTGGGTCCCCCCACAGGGTCACAAGTCTTACTAAGAAACCTGCTCTAGCATGGTTTCCTCTCTCCAGGGGTCTGCGGGTCCTTGCCAGGAGCCTGCTCCAGCGTGGGTCGTCATGGATCTCCAGGGGCTGCAGGTGGATCTCTACACCCGCATGGATCTCCATGGGCTGCAGAGGCACAGCTGCTTCACCATGGGCTGCACCACGGGGCTGCAGGGGAATCCCAGGTCCAATGCCTGCAGCATCTCCTGCGTCTCCTTCACTGACCTCGGTGTCTGCAGAGTTGTTCCTCTCACATGTTCTCACCCTGCTCTTCTCTGACCACCATTACAACTGTGCAACAACTTTTTTTTTTTCCCTTTCTTCTTAAATCTGTTATCACAGAGGTATTACCACTATTTCTAATTGGCCCAGCCTTGGCCAGTGGCACATCCATTTTGGAGCCAGCTGGCACTGGCTCTGCCAGACATGGAGGAAGCTTCCAGGAGCTTCCCACAGAAGCTGCCCCTGTAGGCCTCCCCTCCTTTCCCCACCCCACTACCAAAACCTGGCCACACTAGCCCAATACAACATGTCTTACAAAAAATAAAATGATGGCCAAAATGATTACAAGTAGGAGGAGCAGATCAAAAGATTATGACAGACACTGTTCAGTCCTGATTAAAAGTGTTTTCTTGCTTGTTATTTGCAAATGCCATAATTTCCCTTTATTTTAGAATCCCATATATTTTAAAAAGTGAATAACTTCAGGCTTTTAGCATGGAGACATTGAAGCATATGGTAATCCCAGTCCCAAACACTAAAATGTGCCTGTCTGTGCCAACTCTTAATTACCAGCTCATTAACACTCAGGTGTCAATTGCTAATGGCAAAGGCAGTACTCAGTTGGCCTGGTTTCTGTCATGCACAATGTAATTAAATTGACCTCTGCAAAAGGAGCCCTGTAGTTGCCTGATACCACTTGGACACCCATTGCCGCACTAATCACAATCGTGTAATTTAGTGAATCACAGAGTGTAATGAGGGAAAGACTCTGGAGAGTACCAAATTGTACTTGCATATGTAATAATGACTTTAAGGACAATTAGGGAAATAGTTGCTGCTCTGTTTTCTTCTAAGCTAATAATGAACCGCAGTAACTACTTGAGTTTCTGTTGTTGATTTAAAACTTTAACTGCTATTTTGTATTTTAAAATAATGGTTAGAAGTAACTAAAATGTTAAAAAAAGAAATTAAATTTTCTGCTTCTTTTGGTTGGGGTAGAGTTAATTTTCCTCATAGCAGCTGGTATGGGGCTATGTTTCTGGATTTCTGCTGTGAACAGTGTTGATAATTCTGGGATACTTTTGTTATTGCTGAGCAATGCTTACACAGAGATGGACAGTGCTTACCAAAATGGACATGTCACTTCCCTGATAAGGGCTCCAACTTTGGCACCTGCCTGTGACTTGACCTTGAGTATTGTGTCGAGTTTTAGGCACCACAGTGTAAGAAATATATAAAATTTTGTCCTGGTTCTGGCCAGGACAGGGTTAATTTTTGCACTAGCCAGGAGGGGCCATTATTCTATACTACCCACATCATGCACAGGGGGCAGGGAGGAGGAGGGAAAGGGTGTCTTTCAGTCAGGCCAGTGGTGAAATGAGCAGTCAGGCTAGCCACAGGTTCTGCGTGGTGAACAATCATATGTCAATGTTTCACCTCTCTTCTACTCTCTGGTATCGTTATTGTTTCTGTTATGTTTGGTTTTACTTTATTGCTGTTTCCAGTTAATTGTTCTTATTTCAATCCATGATCTTTACCTTTGGTGCCTCCATTTCGTCTCTCCATCCCTCCACAGGAGGGAGGAAGGGGGATTGAGGAGTTAGTGAGCAGCATGTGGTTTGGAGTGTTTCAGTGGGAACACTACAATGAGGAATATCATTGCTAAACCACGACAAGCTATGAGAAAGTGTCCAAAGAAGAGCTACAAAGATGGCGAAGAGTCTAGAGGGGAAGCTATATGAGGAGCAGCTGAAGTCACTTGGCTTATTCAGCCTGGAGGAGAGGAGGCTGTGGAGACTGCAAAGAGGGAAGCTCATAGCTCTTTACGGCTTCCTGACAAGGGAAAGAGGAGGAGCAGGCACTGCTCTTTTCTCTCTAGTAACCAGTGACAGGACTGTTGCAACACACCTCTGAGGCAGGGCAACTGGGTTCATTGTTGAAGGATCCCCTGGGATGGATTAAAGCAAAATGATGCTAAATAAACAAACAACAGATTTTATTAGAACAACTGCTTTGAAAGCGTAACTGGGAAAAAAAAAAGTAATGGATTGGAAAAAGGATTTATAGCCATCCTGGGATGTACGGTCACCCTAAGGGAGGAAATTGCAAAGGGAAAAGTAGGGAAAGAGAGGTAGAAGAAGAGATAGAGAGATATCACCACCCATGTCCCCAGCAACGCACAGGTGATCATTGTGTTGCACACACAGTCCAGGTCCGTTTGAGATGGGGGTCAATGTTCACATCAAAAACTGGGGGTTTTATAACGCTGGTTCTTCCAGTAAACACCCTAAAACCTCCTCTGGAAGCAGTTTTAGACATGAATCTTCTTGGGAGATTCTAGAAGTCTGGTGGCATCGAGGTGATGGGGGGGTTGTGTGTGTCTGTGTGTCCAGGTGTGCCTGGACAAAGCTTCTGAACAAAGTTCCTGAGTAAACTTCCAGAGTTTTGAGCCTGCACAGTGCTGGCTTATGGTGTAGGAAAGAGACTGACGTGAGAACATTGCTACACTTCAGGATCTGTTTCTTAATGATGGTTTCAAAAACAGCTTGTTTAAGGCACAGTTTAGCCATAAGGTCCAAGTGATTTACTACAAGGATGCAAGGGAATGGCATGAAACTGTCAGGGGAGGTTTAAGCTGCTGTGGTGGGGCCCTGGAAGGGATTCCCCAGGGCAGTGGTCACAGCACCAAGCTTGATAGAGCTCAAGAAGTGTTTGGAAAACACTCTCAGGCACGTGGTGTGATTCTGGGGATGTCCTGCGCAGGGCCAGGAACTGGATTTAGATGATCTTTGTATGTCACTTCCAACTCAGGATATTCTGTGATTCTATGATCTGATTGATTTGTATGAACACAGTTACTCAGTTTAGCCAATAGGTTAAATAATGAAGTTTTCTCTGGCCCATATAGACCTTCTGAACTCTTCAGAGAACTCTCTGCCTTAAGACTTAAGAAGATGAGGCTTTTCAGATTGAGTTTATTGTATTGAAGTTTTTGTGCCTAAATGAAGCCATCAGCATTTGAAGTCTATGTAATCTTGACCTGCTTCTTGGACAGGTAAGCAGCACTACCAGTCATTTCAGTGCTGCTTCAATTTCAGCTTTCCCTGATACAATTTTCTCTTTCCCTGTATTATTTAGCAGCTTACTGCCATATCCTAATGGGGTCACCTAATGTTGATGTCTAAACTTGAATGGGATCAATCTAGGCTACGACGTGCAACAATTCAAACTTGCAAAGTTCCAAAAGGTCAGACACACCTAAACTTAAGTATTTTGTCTTCATTAGTTCTGAAGGCTGTGAGTCCCCAGACTGATCTCTGTTCTTGCACAAGTAGTGAAATTCCAGAATTGATATTTTGGTGAAGAAAAGCTCAAATTTTCAAACTTTTTTCATCCCTGCTTACCCTCTGTCACCAGGCCATCTTTCCTACACATCTTTTATGAAGTACAACTGAATTTCAGTACCACATAGACTGGGTTCCCACTTCTCATTTTTGGATATTTTTCCTTGAGGCCCTTTTTTGGTTGTCTAAATCCTGCTACCAACTTTAATAATTACCCTGTTAGAAGTGGGTATCCTATGTGCTATTTTTTTACTAATGCAGCTAAATAAAAATCTGATGTTCACACCCAAGTATGAGTAGGAAAGGATATTTTGTCTTTGTACTGATTCACTGCATGCATTTCATTAATCAGCAAATCACACAACATGAAGCAGAATTTTTGTGATACATGTGAGTAAATTTTCTATATGTAGTACAGAATGCCCAGTGTATTTTTATGGGGAAATTGGATGGTGTCAGTTTGTAACACATGCTGAAATGTAAAAATTCAAGACTCTACTGCAAGTATTTTGCATATAGTAAAAATCTGCATCTTAGATCTTTCTTTTACACTGATACCAGTGGGATATCTGAGCCTGGGCTTGTGTATGATTGATTCAGTCGTCACGGTGAACGGTTAAAAAACCACCACCAAAGAGTCAAACCCATCTGATGAAGAGCTACTGAACTGGGAGAAGAACAAAGGCACTTTTTAGAAAGTAAAAACTTTAGTTCTCTGAGAGTGAAGTAAATAGATTTGCTGACAACTTTATGCAAAACACGTAAAACGAGCAAAATAATTTCTAGAGATGTTACAAAATCTAAAGAATAGATGAAAGCATTTTGTGTGACGATGTGTTTACTAAAGATTGTGAATTCTGGCGAAGTGATCCATCTAACAAAGAGAAAGCAATGCTGTGCAGGGATTAGGAAAAAAGGTAAGGATCCTTCTTGAAGAGTGGCAGGCCATCAAGGAAAGATACTTCCCAGTGAAGTGCTAACAGATGTAACAGATGAGACTCTATCAGTTGAAAGTTACACAATCTACAAACAAGAGGAATTCAACATTGTTTCATGCATAAGCTCCTACCTGCAAAACAGTGCTTAGCATGGATTGCATAAATATGCAGCTAAGGGAGGCAGAAAAATTCATGGTACCCTCCGAGCAGACATCTGTAAATATGTCTTATTTTTGTTGAATAAAGAAAGCTTAATGCTGAAATAAAGGTGATGGAAATGCTGCATCCATAATTGTGGAAGAAAGGAAGTCAAGCTTTTATTTAATGTAGTAACTTGCTTTTGAAAAACGTTGAATATACCCAGCAACCTTTGACCTCTGGTTGCTCAGAAATTTTTTAAATCATTGTTTGGAGACAACACCCTGGTTCCAGCCATGACAGGGTTAATTTTTGCGGTAGCCAGGAGTGGGACAGGACCCAGAGGTTACTCTATACCACCCGAGTCATTTTCTGGGAACAGTGAAAGAGCTCCCTTAGAGTTTGGGGTAGAGGGCTATGGCTGGGTATTGTCAGGCTCCAAAAGGTGTAGTGGTGAGCACTTCCATGTGAATCTCTCACCTCCTTGCACACTTTTGTTGCTAATACTGTTGCTGTTACTGTTCATTTTCTTATTTCATTGTTTTCTCGAGTAAATTGTTCTTATCGCAACCCGTGATCTTTTCCTTTTGTGCCTCCAGATCTCCTCTCTATCCTGCTGCAGAGGGAGAGGGAGGGCCAGGTGAGAGGGAGAGGGAGAAAGCAGTGCATGGTTTGGAGTGGTTTTAGTGGGAACACTAAATTGGATAATACCACCCCTAAACCATGACAGCCATGAAGTATTTTTAAATAAAAATTACTTTCAATGGCTGATTTCTTTTTGGCCATGAGTTGTGATGGAGCCGATCTTCAGCCTGAGTACAGACCGAGGGACAGCTCCTTAGGGATAGCCTGCTTCCCAGTTCATTCAGAGAAAGGTCACCAAACAGAGGCTCCATGCCGAAGTCCCAGCGAGGTGAGCTCACTGTGCTAAGAAGCAGACGGTGTTATCCCCCAAATAGCAGAGATAGCTGCAACCTTCTGAAATTCCAAACTTTTGCTTATTGTTGTAGCTATTGTATGACATAAGCACACATAAACAAACCTAATGAAAATGCCTGATGTTTAAAAGCATTTTCCATTCAGTTTTTGAGAGGCAATACACAATACTGATGCAAACAGAAGTACTGAGATACGTACACAGAACTTGCCCCACATTCCTCGAACAACATTTTTAGTTATTCTTTCACCACCTGTACTGTCAATACCACTCCATTTCTACTTTGGTTTGCCTTCTTCCCTTAAGGAAGCAAGCCCTAATTTTTGTCTGTGTATGTTTATCCCCTCCTACACGGACTACCACGCTTTCTGATCATGACAGCTGCCGGTGATTTAATATACAAATGGCAGCTAGAAATCAGCAGGCCACAGGGTGTAATTTTTTATGCTATTTCATCTTTGATTCTGCCCAGTCTGAGGGCAATAAAGAGAAGGATGGTAGTGATATAATTCGAGGTGATAAGCAGATCCTTCTGACTTTAATGGGCTTCTTGTGATCTTCCATATTATTTAAGGGTTCAAAGCCTACTGAGGTTTTGATCTTTTAAGAAAGACATTTTCTCCCAATTTAGCTCCTCTGTATTGAAAAAGTGCAGGCAGAATACAACAGGGTGTTAAAATACAAGATCAATCCAGAGAGGTATTCTCACCAGCATCAAGACAGAACAGTCTCTGTTGCTCTCTTCTTTCTTCTTTGGAAGCCCTGAGGGAACACAAATCCTGGGAATAGGATGGGAGCAGAGAGAGATCTTTACTTCTACATAGTGTGGAAGCAGTGTAGTCTGGATGGCTGATGACAAACTGACAAACTTCTGGTATAATCAGCTTATCTCAAGAATGCAGAATTATTAATTCAGATATCTTTTTATGTTAGCTCATTTCTTCTTCCCTAAGCTGTGATATCTGTGCTATGACTTTGAGAGGGACAACCCCATACCTCACTTTTTAATTCAGTTTTCATTCATTGATTATTTGTGTTTATTCACTCAACTATAAAATTGTAGTTCTGAATAGATATTTGGTATTTTGATCAATGTGTCACTCTGCCCTCTTTACAATGGACCTGTCAGGGCAAGATGTTGAATTGTAGTAGGCTAAGAAACTACTTTTATGCTCCTTGGTTTATATAGACGAAACTGGAATTGCAGTAGGATTTTACCTGCATGCCAACAAGTGCACAAAATTCTTCAAATGATTTTTTTTTCATATGTCTCTAATCATTTTACTTGTTCAAGGTACTTGGTCAGGCCAATTTAAGTGTCTTGGAGCAGGGTGAAACTGGGGAAAGAGGGAGAGAGAGACCTACTATAGGTCTGAAAGGTTTTCATTTGTAAGAGCGAGCCAAGACCAAGCAAGTAAAACAAAGACATTGAGTAACATTAGTGACAACATATGCACAGGAGATGTTCTTGTCTGATTTATTTTAAACAACTATTGTTTTGCAATCTAAATACTTGAGTATTTCACAATAACATAACATCAAGGAAATCAGATTATCAAAACAAAACTGCATCTCAAAATGGAATATTCTTTTTCCATCATGTTTGGAATCTCTGTTTTACAATAGAGGCATATATTGCCTGTTTTATTACAGTCTCAAGAACAGGTTAGGTCAACCTATATTGGTACTGGCATTCAAAGTGCTGATCCTGCAGCAAGGCAAGAGAAGCGGGAACAATGAATGTCTGGCGTCAGGGTGCTTGGGGCATGGGGGCTCCCCAGGGGTGGCAGGACAAGGTCTATCCCACTCTCCCAAGCAGACAGCAGGTGGAGACAGCCCCAGCCATGGGCACTGAGCACCCCCCTGGAGACCAGACTGGGCCAAGGAAGGGTTGAAACACTGGCCCATGTGTAGAGGTCAGCATCAGGCCTGGTGAGGGGAACCTTGGGAATTCTGAGGCCATCAAAGTAGTCCATGGGAATCTGAGGGGGCGGGGAAATCCTCTTTTTCTACCAGCAGTTCTGTAAGCCACATTCTTCCTTTGTCTTCTCTGCGTCTTTGCAGTTTATGAGGTTGGTGTGCAGGCACTTATTCCAGGGGAAACAGCAAAGTATTGTTTCCCAGCTCAACTGGTATGGTAATTTTATTTTCATCAACAGGATGACTCAGGAAAGACCTTGCAGAAAATTTATTCAGTTGTCCAGAATCTCTGAACTTTTCAACATCTGCCGAGTAAATACCAGGTAAGTCCCTCCCAGCAATGCATTCTCTTAGTGTAGGATTTTTACACTTACCACCTTACCTTACCACTATTATGTCCAAATATTTTCTGGTAAGACATTCATCTATGCCACCAGCATGTCAAGGGTTGTTTGCTCTCTTTAGCTCTCCCTTTGGCAGGAGAGAAAGCTCTCTGTTGTACACCTACTGCCACTCTCTGTGTCATCTACAAACACCTACTGAGCAACACTTTTTATGCAGTACTAAACACTCACTGGAGATCAAGAAAATTAGTCTGTGTTTAATCAGTGGTAGGCCATAGGAGGTGGCAAATGTGCCAAGTTCATGCACCAAGAGATGTTTAAATGATCTTGTAGACTGCAACAGAAGAAAAGGAGATAATCGTCCAACTTGCTGTTTAGAAATTCTTCTAAGCTGGATGTGGATGCAGAAATTACGTGAGGTGGAAAGAACTGAATACAGATTTCTCACATCCTGATAAAATATTCCAGAAGTCATACCAGGAAACCTTAGGTATCTAGTTTTTAACATCTTAACAAACATCTTAACAAAATAGGATCCTATTTTTAGGTGTTTGCAGAAAACATGTATTGAACAGAAAACTACCAGACAAAGAAATGCTGATAGAGGCCCTTTTTATGCCATATGATCACAGCATTTGCTCATAATCTTGGCCGCTGAGGACAAATGCTTCTTTAATATGATGGGATCTAAACCAAATTTCCTTTTCCCAACCCTCCCTAATCATCAAATCCAAAAGGATTTAGGCTCTGAGTGGAAAGATGAAGAGCTCTTTATTTTTCTCTTTGAAGCTGTCCCATTCTGAAAAGAATAATTATATATTCTTTTGACAGAGAGACCAAGTGCACCAAATTGCATATTGCTCTCCAGACTGCTAGTCAGCTCATTAACCTGGGTGTGGGAAGAGCTCAGTATGGTAGCACCCATGTGATTTTACATTATTTTATTGCATAATCACTGTTGTGGTGTTTTTTTCTCTTATTATTTTGATTTAGGAACTAGGTTCTGTTCTCATCTCTGCAATAAACTGCAGTACGAAGTTTCTCAGTTATGCTTCAGGAAAATAAGGACAATGATAGATCTGTCATAACACTGGAGTATATTTGGGTTACTAATAAAGAATATAAAAGCACACAGAAGAGCAGTCAATAAATCTATCTTTAAAAATCCATCTTAAAAAATTTATCAATAAAAACATCTATCTTTAAAATAAATATTTTTTGAATTTCCATAGATTTTCCAGTGCTGACAGTTATATGTGGGATGAGAACATAAGATTTTTGGGTTTGGTTTTTTTTTTCCCTGAAGTTTTAGATCTGTGAATATTGGCAATGTGTTCAGTAAAGCGGTAGATTTAACTCTGTGAATGAAGAATTGAACACCTGAAAAGTTTGCATGCAAATAGTGGTTTCCAGTTTACTCCAGACAGAAAGGAAACAGGAAAGCAATTTCCCCAGTCCAGTAAATGAGCTTGCAGACTTCAAATATTTTCTGTTATGCATTTCATGTCCTTATTCCTGAGCAGTGGCAGGTCTGGAAATTATTCATATAAGGAAAATGGTAAGCTACTTGATTTTACCTCAATCTTTTCCTAATTAAGGGGTACGTCTTAGATCAGACTTACTAAATAGAACAAAATTTTATTTCTTTAATAATAAAATTAAATTAATTCCTTGTGTTGTAACATGGGAAGTGACAATAGGAATCAAAGTAGCAAAATTAAACCCAGGAGCCTTAATCACAGTTTCTATATGATAAGGAATAATTGAACTCATCTATAATTATAAAAGAAAATTTAAGTTCGACTGGTAAGTCTATTACTTAACTATTCATAATGACAGGAAGCCCTCAAAAGTAGCTGACATAAATGGTCAAAAGCACAATGAAGTATCATCCTTGAAAAAGCAGTGTTTGAAGCAGAATATATAATAATATATCTGGAAGGAAGTCTGTTAAATTTTCACGACAGGATGAGAAATGTTCCAGAATGTTTGATTCTGGGGCCTCAGGGCTGGCTCTGGACCAGTGTAACCAAGGGTGACTCTGTCCTACTGGGGGTGTGGTGGGAGGCTCCCTGGCACGTGGAATGACCCTGGTTCCCTGCTCTGAGCCTGATCCTGACCCCTACTCATGGGCCAACAGCCTGGCTCAGCCTCCCCCTATCGCTGTCGCCAAGGAGGTGCTGGATGCCAGGACTGCCCCCCCTTCCCATTCCCTGGAAATTGGTGTAAGGAAAATACGATACCTCAGCCACTTTATTTCAACGTAGCTGTGATTGATCTAATGCAAATGTGTACTTGGAGTGCCAAGAAGCAGATTTATTTTTTGTTTTGGGGGTTTTGTTTGCTTGTTTGTTTAATTTTTAACAGATCGTTTCAAGCAGCTCAGTGAGGTTTAATGATATTATTACAAGGTATATTGCATTTTCCCCCTAGATTATATTAATTACCTATCTTTAACTTCCAGTACACTGTCTCTCTTCTCTTTCTTTGTTGACAGCCAGAATATAAATCAAACGGAGTCTCTCTCAAAAATTGAATGGCTGTGAGCTCCAAAGGCATCATTTAGCCTCATCTTCAGGCGGTTGAGCAGGAAAATGTTTGCTTGCATTCATATTTTTTTTTCAGATAGCATAAGCCGCAACAAATATATTGCTCTCATGGTGAAATCTTTCTCCTTTTGTGATATTTATGTTCCTGAACAAAACACTGTTTAAGTACCAATTAATGCTGTCTGTGAGACTAGGAAGAGCAGAACCTTCTCTCTCTTATTCTCTTCCTCTCTTTTTCTTCTTCACATAGGAACAGTGCCACACCACTGCTTTTCCATCACCATCCCATAAAGTTTCAGCTCTCAGTTATTCTGATACCTGGTTAGAAAAGCTGTAGTGATGGGGATGGAATTACTAGGCAATTTTGACGTCAGGCTTCATCTAGGTATTTTTTCCATGTTATTCTCAATAAGTGGGAATAGCCTCCCTCCACTGAGGTGAAAATGCAAACCATTCAGACGGCTGCTTTTATACTCCAAGTATGATAGACCAGAAAGATGATAGAAAACATCTTTCAGTCTAGGTCTGAAAGGAGACAATGTTCTTAAGGTCTGTTTGTTACCTTCCAGAGCAAAACTTTCTGAAACATTCTTAAGGTTGAGGTTCATATTTTCTTTGCTTGTTTTGCTCACATTTTCAACCAACAGCTAGGGCAGTGTAAGAATATTCTCCTCCAATGAATTTTTGTTTGTCCGAACATCTGCATAATAAAAACATGAATCTATATTTTCAGGAATGCATGTCCATCTTTATTTTAATAGAAAACCTAAACATTTCTATCACTTAACTTCTTGTGTTATTTTGCTTTGAGATAAAATTATCAGAAATGTCTATTTTGCAATGACACGTACCTGTGTCCAAACTTTCAAATTTCCAAACTGGATTGTGTAGCTTTTTAAAAGCTAAGCTAGTGAAGTTTCCCTTTTCCTGATGTCAAATAATTTTATCGTAGGCTGCTCTTGCTTAAAAATGCATAAAGAAACGAAAACTTCCTTTTGCTCTCCTTCAGATCAACTGCAACTTGGGCCACTGCCTTTAATGGAATTAGGCTCTGATGCATATAAAATACAGCTCAGTTTTGCAACCTGAGTGTTTGGATCCAAGACTTCTAAAACTTAAGGTTGGTTTGGTTACATTCCCTTTATCATGTAAGGCTTTGTTATACAATACATTGCTCTCCAGTGTTAGTGCAAATCAAAGATGACTTATCCAAAATATGCTTCTAGGTTGAGCATCAGATGAACTTCAGTCTTTGAAGTGCATGTATTTGAAAGCATTCTCTTTTCTTAAATGTTTGACTTAACTGTTTTTTTCCATATTGTATGATATAGATCAGTATTTCAGTATATATTCACCTATTGTCTAAGTCTCTCTTCCGCAGGAATGGGGAGTATCTGAATCCTGTTTGCAATTTTTGATATCTTCTGCTTGCCTAAAGTGGTTAACATCCAGAGGACACTTAGTCAGTGCTGACACAGTGAACAAGAAAGCTTTAGCCCAGCATCTTTCATCTTGACTCAGCAAGATTTCCAGCAGTTGCATTTGTACAGTTTTTTGACAGCATGCTTCCTAAGTGAAGCATTTTCTTTCTGGAAAACTACACCCACAGAGATTTCATTTTTCTTGATGTCTGTCAATATCATGAACTTTATTAACAAATTCAAATTCAAAAACAATTTCAGTTCAAGAAATCTGTCCAAGTTAGTTCTTGCTTATTTCTTACATATGAGGATATCTACAAAAACACGGATGCTCAACAATGGATTGTAATGGCTGTGTATATTTGTTTATATATGTATATGTATCCATTTCTTAGAGACAAAATAATATGAAGGAGCTCTTTAAGAAGAATTTGATCTCTGATTGTAGGGATCAGTGAAAAGGACTTAACTCACAGTTTCAGAATTTGTCATAGCACAATATTCTAATAAAGTCCTACTGGCTGCCTTTCACATTACGGCAAATATAACAGAATAAACAACTTTCTATCCTTTATAGACATCTGATGCCAATTTTTTGCAATCAAATTGCAATAACTAAGTGTATATCAAAGATGCTTATTTTGGCCCCTACACCTTTGTATAGGTTTTGATTCACAAGTCCAAACGCCATAAAACTCTAGACTTGAACATGGAACAGTGGCAGGACACGATCAGCTTTCTCCAGGTAAGACATACAAATATTTAACAGCCTTGCAAAACTGCAATTGCAATTTATCAGCCTAGGAAGACTATCTATTTATCCACTCTTTACCCTGAGGAATGACATTAATTTAAAAAAGGATGAAAAAGACCCCTTTCTATGAGCAGGTAACATTTTGGAAGTAAAAAAATGAGTTGTGTGCTTGGTTGTGAGTATAACGCATGAAGAAGCGGCTGAATTTAATTCTTGAATGCAAAATTACATTCTACACTAAGGAACAAGTCTAGTTTTGTAGCACCCTACATGTGTTTCTACCCTTCTGTTTACATTTACTGATAGAAGCTGTAAGAAAAATCCCATAGCAACTTCCCAGAATTTGAACTATAGTTATACACACACACACACACACACACACACACACACACGTATCTCCCCCACAACTATATAGAGGCTATAATGAAGGAATCTTTACAAATTGTATTTATCTGCGTATTTTCATTTCACCTAATTTTGTAACAACACTAATGAAAAATTACTACACCTTGTTCCAGTAAGTTAAGAATATGTTCATGGAAATACCTTCCCTTAATAGCCATGTTAGCAAAAACTTGCATTAAAAAATGGAATTTTATTTTAAGTAGTTGTCTTGGGGTGACAATGTTTTAGTATTTCTAAGTTTTGGAAGGATCCATCTGGAAGGAACTAAAGTCTGATTTTGAAGAATTTGAATAGGCAAGCTGCTTAGAAATCCATTGCTACATATCTAAATCAGGAATTGAAAAAAAAAAGATTCACAGACCTGATTCCATATTGTTATCTTTTATAAGACCCTGTCTTCTCTGCTTGAACTCTAATTTATTCGAAAGACAGTTCTTCTCACAGGCAGCTTGTTCTATTATGCTCATAAATTGTAAATTTGAACATTAAATATTGCTTCAAAGAACCAACTGAAGGATAGAACATTCTTATCCCTACAGCTGTGCACAGATTAACTCCTGCAAAGCTTAGCATTAGAAATATTACAGAACAACAGGACGGGGAGCCTTCTCTGTGCTTTTTCTCTGAGGCAAGTTTAAGTACACTTATATCATCCTGTACAGTTCAGTTTTCTGAACTGTCCTTAAAAACTTTTAATGAAGGAGATTTCAAAACCTTCCTTATCTCAGTTTTATGGGTATCAATCTTTCCCTTTAATATTCAACCTAAATATTTCCCAATTACTTCAGTTCACTGTTGGGTCCAATATGCAAATGAGAGTCCTTTGACATTTGCATCACATGTGCTCAGAGGAAGAGGCAAACACACAAGCTGATGTTTGAGGGCATTTACATACCTTTCCCTGCAGACGGGCACCCAGTAGCACGATGGAACACATGGGAGATGCTGAACAAGGCAATTTCAATGGGAGGTGGCCAGATGCCCACTAAAACAAAGAAACGGGACAAATTGAGCCTCTGTACTGCCCAATCTGCCCTTCTCTTGGGACAGCAGCTGTGTAGTGGGTTTTAATGTGTCCCAAAGCTTGTGCCAGCAAATGTTAGCATACCAAAATTCACAGTGAGCAAGGGAAATCAGCAAAAGCTACAGCTTTATCTCGAGAGCTCAGGCAGTAGTACTTCAAATCTTCCTTTTACTTGACAGTTCTGCATCCTACCACGACTCCCTCTAGCACTCTCTCAGTGAACTCAGAAGAATTTCTGTATATATATGGACCAATGCCAATGGTATTTAACATTTAATAAAAATAAAAAAGATGAAAAATCTGTATGTATATCACATTTGATGGAAAGAGCTCAGTTTTGGAAATGAATGACACGACATGGTATGGTTAACAATTTTTTCAGAGAAAAATGGCATGCAAAATGAGAAGGGAGTTTCATTAAATAGAAACACTTTGGCTGTTCATGAAATAGAAAATAAAACCATTTCCTTTTCCTCCCAAAGACCGAAAACAACCATAATTTACAATATATGTCTATATTAAAAAGTTACTTAGAAACAAATTAAAAACAAGTTTAAGAATGGCAAGGACTTTCTTGCTTTAAAAGCAGAAATAATAATCTAACAATCTCCTTTAAATGAAGTATTTCTCACAAATTCCATTGCTTTTCTTCATAAAATAAATGAAGCCTGTGGGCAACTAAAAGGTCTGCTACCTATATCAGGAGGAACATTTCACCATTGTGTTTGCTCAAATCAACAGCTATTGAAGTTGTTTGGGGGATTTTTGGATTGGGTTTTGTATAACATACATTTTTAAAAAGATCTCATAAAGCAATTTTCGTTATACAAATGTGCTAGATGTGCACAATAAAGTGTTTAAGGAGCATATTTTTTTGTTTGGAATATTAAATTAACAACTTCATGGGAGAGTCTACTAGGTTTACAAAGAACTTGTGGAATTTGATCAGGAATGTTGGATTCACTGTATATATTTGGATCCACAGCAGGATGGTTTTCATACAAGTGATTTATATACTCCTATCTAACAGAAACTGCCATTATAAAAAACAAAAGAACCCAGAACCAACAAACAAAAAGAAGAAACCCAAACTCTATTATGACATGGCAGTGGCTTCTCACACATTCATCCCATGGTGGGGATAACAGAATTCCTGTATAATGGCATGATCCAAATTCCACTGCAATCAGTGAGACATTTTCTCTTGTTTTACTTAATATCGAATCACCAGTAGGAATTGGTTCAAATTTGGCTAGGCATTGGCCGATAACAAGGTGTGGTCTCATTTGTTTTCATTATTTGAAGTATTAAGGTACAGTGGGGGGAAAAAATCACAGCACAAAAAAAAAAAAAGAAAAAATTTTACTAGATTTTTACATTTAGTAAATGGTACTTCAACTCCATGGACATGAAAGTAGTTTTAAACTTTACCTTTGAAATTTTACTTTTTTCAATATTTCATAGAAAAGAAACGCTCTAAGATACTGTTTCAGACCACAGAATTATTACAGAACATAAAGATTATATGCAAGGGCTTAATCCTTTTCCCAAAAAAGATGGTGGCCAACACCATTTTAACTCCAATAGGAGAGGGGTCAGCTGAGAATGTGCCATGTTCCTAATTGGAAATCTCCTTTGTGATAAAAGAGTCTGGCATATACTTCGCCTTTGTAATTTGAATTCTATCAACAACTATTCCTAGCCACAAGAGAAATATTTTTAGGCAATATATTTGTATAGTTTCACAAAACTATGTCAAAGAGAGATGTGTGGGTGTTTGTGTGTGTGTGTGTGTGTATGTATGTATGTATACATATTTATGAGCTTGCGATGATTTTCTTAAAATACTTAACTTCACTTACATTATATCTTACATTGCAAAATGTACAGACACCCAGTGTTCTTTTTAACAACATATACAGGTGAATTTATAGAGCCTTATAAAAGATTTCGTGATTCCAAATTAAAAACCATAGAAACATAATCAAAATAATGGAGAATGATTTATACCTCTGATAGTACATAACGCTCATTCGGGTAATATTAACAGCTGCATCTTTGGCATTGAAAATTCCTTACAACTTTTTAGACAAAATGTTGTTGCTTACAGCTTTTTTTTTTTTTTAACAAGAAAAACAGGATTGACCAAAATACGAATTTTGGGGAAGTACTATTAAAGGTTTATTTTATTTTTGTTTTTTTAGCAATGATAGCTTAGGAACCCTGAATTATCTTCTCACTTTAGTGTATGGTGTAGACTGTATGAATCCATTTAAAAATCAACTAAGTTGTACCACGTTTTTCGGAAAATTATATATAATATAATATATATAT